>CM073127.1:13210467-13595467 GCA_037039145.1 Fundulus diaphanus | reverse complement strand
ATAACACTTATTATTTCTTGTATATGTGGTGAATACAACAAATGAACTCTTCTGTTCAGACACTTTTTTATTTCTGTATTGCATACATTTCCTAAACTTTAATTCAAATAGCAGCAAACTGCAGAGCAATATTAAACAGGCAAAATCCAATGTGTAACATTCTTATGCAGCCAATTATACAATCCAAACATCATGTAAGATAATCATTCTTTTTTGTACTGTAAACAGTGTAGTGCATTCTAAAGCAACACTTTTAATTAATTAGAGAAATTCCTGTAGCTTTAACGACTCAAAAGGATCTTAGTTCCATCCGTTCTTAAATTGAATAAATCAATACTTTCTAGTGTTGTAAATTGCCAAAAATTATTTATTGTTAGAAACAGACCAATCAGCATGAAAAACAAACTGACATGTATTGTACTATTGAAAAATACCCCAGCTCATAATTTCTCTCTAGTTTACATGGAATAATTTTCAATTTATTTTACATGTCCTGTAGGGCATTTCAGGCATGTTGTCAGGACAGTTTTGCTCTGCAAAAAGGATATCTGGAGGTTATCTCTTAATTACTTGATGAACTATTTATTAATGGTTGCATCTGATATCAAAGTAGATGAATTGCATACTATTGAGATCACATAATCACTCTTAGAGTGAGTTTATGTCCAGAAGTTTTTAACTCAACAGTTCAAAACAGTTTCCATTATATATTTGTATCTCTTTCTTCCCCTTTTCATTACCCAAATTTGTAGTGCTCGATAACTGTAACTGACATTTCAAAGTCCATCATATTTACTCATCTGTCTGTCTGTCTGTCTGTATCTCTAATCTCTAAAATTGTTTTTTTTCTCTTAAATGCACAGAAGCATACACACAAACTTGCAGTCAGCTACCGGCTGTGCAGATGCTGAGGGGGGAATGCTCTAAGTGACAACTTCCTCTGAGCAAAGTGTGGAGAATTGTTCCTCCATCTTATTTTCTTGTTCTCCTCCCATTTCCACCCCCCTTTTTTGCTATACCTTATTTTCTCCCGGGGAATGTTTTCTCTTTTTCTTGCCAGCGGTGAATGTCTTTTGGCGCATGTGTGCGTGTGTGTTTGTTCTCCATTGTCCTTTGAATTTCCCCTGAGACCACCACTTTTCTATGGTACTCTTTGATAAGACACCCCTGTCCTCCTAGCAATCACTACATGGTGTGGGGACTCTGTGTATGTTTATAGATTGTATATATGGCTTTTGCTACTTCAAGGGAGATTTTTTTTTATCTTCACCACCTCCTTCTCTTCAGGAAAAGGAACCAGCAAGGGGTCAACAGTGGGGTTTAGATTACAGCAGAACCCTGGGGGAGGCCACAGTCCCCTTAACAAAAACATTTTTGTGAAAAAGAGTAGAATTTTTGATAACTACTGGAGACACGTATTGTCTTGCTTAGTGGTGAGGCCAAAGCAATGAACAGAGAGCAATGCATTGCATTTATTCACATACTGGTCCCTGCATCTTTTCTGCTGTTAAACATGATGTAACCCAAAGCTAGAATACATTTATTAAAACATGTTGCTCAGAACCAAGGTGTTTGCTAATAATAATACAGAATCAACTCTGGGTTGTAAATTAATCAGTTTTGTCTTGTAAAGTAAAAATGGCTTTTTATTGTTTTTATGGTTTTCAAAAGTTATTTATTAAAAAAAAGTTCGCTGTCTCACAGTGTACAAATTGTGAAAAAAGAAAAAGAAAATTATTTTTAAAACATTCAGTTAAACTCATTCACAGAATTCTTTACATTGACTCCAATATATTTAGAGTCTAAGCTTTTCTAGGGAAGTTATTACTTCATATCTTACTTCATATCAAATAATGTAGAAATGTTAAAACTGCTGTGGCCGGACTCCAGTCTTTACTCATAGTTCTAACAATTTCAGTTATCACATGCAGTTTTTGTACAGCACCCTTTTGCTCAGACCTTTTTATTGTTTTTGACATTTAAAAAAACAAAACTGTTCCCTCGTCAATGTGAAAGACAAGCAACCAGGCTAAGCATACTCTTAACAGGAGAGTAATAAAATTGGACCTGGAGCTAAAAGTATTGTATTGGGGTCCTCACAAGAAAGAATGCTCAGCCTCCAAATGAGCTTAAAGCATTTCATTTATGCTTGCTAAATAAAGCAAATAATACACTAATTTTTATGCATCTTAGATTATTACAACAATAGACAGCTTGTCACTAATGGTCTAAAAGACCAGTCAACAAAACATTAATTTAAACATTTGACAAATAGCTAACAAAGTACAGTTCAGAATAAAAGGGTTTAACTTATACAGTTAAACCCAAAATAATTGGTGACCCTGACACATTTAACTTCAAAATGCTATACATTTATCAAAAAGTTTGTTTCTGACAGGAAATAATAAAAATAATAAACAATGTAAAAGGGATATAAGTCTTGAAAAAAAAAATAATTTAATGTTTATTTAAATGAAAAGGGGCAGGTTAGAATCGTATAACCTTCATAATAATGAATGAAAAAGCCTTCATTGGCGTTACCGTAATTAAACCATTCTTAGAATAGCTTCTAAGCTTTTTTATATTTCTAGTGTTATTTACATTATTCATCTTTAGTGATTAACTCATTGCCATCCATAGCCTAATCCTTAGCTCTCCTCACAGATCCTCTGAGAATCCCTTTTGGCGCTCTGCATGGTCCTTTTTTGAGACATTAACATCACTTACAGTTAGAAGAACTGTGTCATTTAAATTAAAATATAATTTAAATTTAAATCTGCAAGGGTTACAAGTAGCTTTGTGGTTAACTGTATATGTTGAACGTTTATTAAAGTGTTTTTAAATACCATTATGATACTAAACTAACCAGTTGATAAGGTCAATACCTTAGACTTTTGGCAGACTTTCAGCATTTCATTATGCAAAGAAGGCTCCACTATGAAATTAAACCAAGTATGAAAACGGAAAAAATACTGGCCTTTCAAATGAAAGCCCATACAACCCCAGCAACTTTATAGTATTTTTTTTCATAATTCAGTGATTACAAAAGTAAGTTCCTTATGTATGCCTTGAGGGCTTTAAAGACCCAAAGCTGGAATGTCCTTGGTTCATACCAAACATGAAAAACATATTTTGTGTTTTTTAAACCAGACCAAGAGGCAGAGACCACAATGATTTCTAGTTATTTTCATGGTGAATATTTCTATTTCCAAAAAGAACCACATGAGTCAACTCTCCTTCTCTCTGAGAATCCAAGTAGTTTCACATAAATCGTTGTGTTTTGATCCAGTGCATGTTGCTGCCTATTGTAGCTACAGTTGTGACAGAAAGATGGACGGGTCCTTGGCGCTGAGTCCATTGGAGGTGTCGCAGGATCTGTGTGTGTCCCTGGTCTCCCCCCGTGGGTCTTTGTGCCAAGTCCTTTGTTTCTTACAGTGCGACACATGATGGCTACATTTAAAGACACACACCTCCACACATAGTTATAGCTGCCCTCAGAATATAAAAATTTTAAAATCTTCTAACCAGCCATCTAACAGTCATCCCAGTAGAAATCCTGAACAAATCAGTTCTAGAGACAGTGGCAAGCAGACAGTATTACATAAAGTTTATTATGAACAAGAGGTGATCTTCCTGGGACCGCAATCAAGATTTTAATCTACATGGACCTACACTGGGTAAGTTGTTTAATTGATGGCATATATAGAGTGAGGGGGGTGTCAATAATTTCCTCTAATCAGCTTCAAGAGTCCACAAGTGCCAAACAAGTTAGGCACCAGAGTGAGCCATCCGTCACATCTCAGAAAGCACTCACTGCTGCCAGAAGTGTCTCCTTTTATCTGGGTTTATAGGCTAAGCCACCCAAGGTTCCCCAAGCAGTTCCCTGAGCAATTTAATATAAAAAATGATAGAGATCTGCTTGTCCTTATTTTTAATAGCCAGCCAGCAACTTACAAATAAAGAGGAAAAGAATCTATCTGTTTAAACAATTTGAAAAGTTCAAAGAGTTATGTTGTGGGGGGATGAAGTTGTGCATTGTAATGTTTTTGAGATGTTTTTTGGGGCAATTGCTGGGCCAAAGTGCAAACAAAAGGTTGGGAGCCTCATGATACAAGTAAGTGAGTATAGTTTAATGAATGAAATTAACGACTTACGGAAGGCAGAAAATGCAGTGACAGCACAGGGAGCAAAGAGGAGGAATCATAACGGAGGATCCAACAACTAGAGTAAGGGACAGGCGGTTTATATAGAGGGGAAGAGCAGACAGGGAAGCAGGAGGGCAGGTGTAGGCAATCAAATATTTATGGGTGAAGAGTAAAAGCAATGAAGACAGGAGAGCTGAAAGAGAAATAGTGATAGGGCAGAAGGAAGGAAAAACTGGAGGAAATCAACAATACAATAATACTAAAAACTATACAAAAGGAACTAACAGAATCCACTGACTAAATCCACAAGGTAAAAATAAACAAACACCAAAGCTGTTAAGAACGGAACTGAACAGGTGGATTCAGTGTTCAGGCCAACAAGCAGAATGTAGGTGTTAAAGACGATTTATTGCTCTCAGGCAAGCAAGACAGGTACAAGCAGGCTCAATGGTCAAAAATGGCAGTCCAAAAACCGGTACACAAAAACAGACCCAAACTGGCAGAGGTACAGACAGGGCTAAAGCAAGCTCGGATAATCCTGGGACGGAATCAGGTCGGTAACGGTAAATCAGTCAGACAGGGCAGGAAAAACAGGTTCAGGGGTCAGGCTGGCTCAGAATCAAAAAGCACTCGGGTTTGCATCTACAGGTCAATCAGAAAAGGAACGCTGGAACAAAACTCACCGTGGCTCGTAAATGATCTGGCGGAGAACTGAAGACCAAGGGAGAACTATATAGTGGAGTGCACAGGTGAAACGGAGTGAAACTAATTACAAGAAGGCAGGTGGAACTAATCAGGGCAAGAGAGCTGACAGATTGCTGAGGGGAGACCAAACAGAGCTGATAAAGTGACAGGTGGAAAACAGGTAACCTAAACAGAACAACACGTCTAAATCAAAACCACACAAGAAAGACCCCAAAAGCAAAAACTTAACTAATAAATCAGATAACATAAACCAAGACAAAACCCAAATCGTGACAAAAGCATAAATAACACAGACAGCTTTGTCAAAATTGTCCATTCTCTAGGCACATTGGCTGCTGTTCCATAAACTTTCATGAGGTCAACAGTAAGAACACTATTGTGCATAGGAAAGGAGCTTCGGACTGCTGTGCCAATTTCGGACAGCCTTTAACCACTATGTCATTACATGATGGCATAAAGACCTCTGCAAATGAAGTACAAAGTGCGTGCTCTCTTCTCTCTGGACTTTTTTGTTGATGTCCGTGAGGGGACTGTGCTTATACGTCATGTCACACGAAGGATTGTGGGATACCTTAAGGGATCTTAGCGCCGGTAAGGGACGTGGCAAGGTTCCTAGGAAAAATTTGCCACAAGAGGAATCTGACAAGCTCTTACCTCCTTCCTTACCGATTGCACTATTCGGACAGCACTTACCATGGCGACCACTGACGCACCTCTGCTTTGGCTAAGGAGTCCACACTCTATCAGGGTATTCGGATTATCCTTTGCTCCACATCAGATTTTTTAAATTAATTTAATAATAAATATCATGCATTGAGACCTGTAGTATTTTTTTATGATTCACAGGAAGTTTATTACAAACTGTGTTCTGCGATTATCGCATAACGTTTTGAATCGGCAACGTCAGTAGACATCTCTATGTTGAACTGAATTGAATTGTTAAAGTGGGTTAAATAAGACATCATTGTTTAAACATATTTGTTTTGGGTATTATTAGTTTCACAATGTAATCTTTTCATTTGTGTTTGAAATTGATGGTAATAGTATTCCTTTTCACATCCAAAATTGGAAAATATGTGAAATATTCAAATCAAAAGGGCCTACCAGCTGACAGCTGAGAAGTCAGCAATAAGAGTAATGACGTTACACACTAAGCACAGTTTACAGCAACAAACAGTTGCTGCACATCATTATTCATAAATTATTTTGCGTATCCTATTTAAAGAGGCATCGCTACAAAATCATTTCTCACATCAAAAAGGTTTGCTTACAAGACATATTTCTGATTTAAAAAAATAATGTAAAGGCAAGTTGTAATTTATTAATCTTTTATGGTTTGAATATTTTAGCCTCTCTGGCATAATGGTATTTACCCTCTAATTTGTCAAAATGAACCCACCAATCATTTCTCATCACACCCTACACTACAAACAAGTCATTTCAAATGGCTTGAAGAAAAGTTATTTTCTTTTTTATTAACATTAACAACAGAAACATTCACTTTTTTTATTGTTCACCTGCATAGGGACAGCCTTCAGTTATTTGCAATTCACTTCCCCAGATGGGCCTTTAACAACATTAAACAATTCAAAAACTATAAAGCAGCATAGCCAGATAAAACATGCATATACAGAAAATGAATGCTAAAACTACCTTAAAACAGATCACAATGAAACATGCCTTTTTCTCTCTAAATGTTTCATGGATCACTATTCTATGTCTGCTATTCAAACATACGTATTTTTACGTATTGCAAAATGTCCTCACAATGGCAATTGTCCACAAAGCGTTGCTATACTGTCAAGTTTTGGTCCTCACACCGATAGACATACATACCCCCCCCCCCCACACACACACACGCACACACACACACACACACACACACAGACATACACAAAGACTGATGTTTTCAAGCCTTTATTTTTGTTATTTATGATTTTGCACTTACATCTATTGAAGATGTAAGTGGACTCTATTGAAAAGTCTTTATTGTTGTTATGTAACCATGATTAATTATTTTGTGAGACACCGGCTCAAAATTCAAATGTAGTATACATACACAAATCAAAAAGTTAAATGTACCAAACAACCCTTACTGAGAAGCTAAAAAGTGTGCAAATAGTCCTTAGCATTTAATAATGAAATCAAGACTATTATGATTAGATTATAACATCAAAATATCAACTACAAGCATTTTAAATACTATAAATGCAGGTTTATTGAGAAGTGTGTTTAATAACTACTTAAAGTTTTTTTTCAATATGTGCTTTTAATCTGACAAAGAGCCTTATGGGAACACATTCAAATTTATTGAAAATGACGGCAGTTTATAGTAGTTGAAGATTAGCTTCACCTGAAGGAAAACAAACTCAAAAGTTGTGAAAAGCATGGACTCCTACAGTTTTTTATATGATTAGTTTTGAGTCCTGGAGAGCAACTCTTGTGTGTGTTTGTGTGAGAATGCATTTGTATGTGTATGCACTAGAAGGCTGTGTAATATTGTTTGGGATCCTAGTGGTAGTGACGGTGCTAACACCTGAATGAACCTGTCACTGCGGACACATTTCTTTTTCTGCTCCAGTGATTACACTGCACCAAAACACACTCAACAATTTTTGGATAGATCTCGGTACACATGTGCTTTTGGTTTGTGCGCAAGGCAGAGAAAGGAGCGGTGTGTGTTGGTTGTGTATCACCTGTGTGCAGGTATGTATGAAAGTGAGAAAGACAGAAACGGAGAGTGAGAGTGACATAGCATTGTGTCTCAGTGTGTATGTGTCCAGGCTTATACAGGCTTTGAAGTTTTTTTTCTTCAATGAAAATGTAAAACTGGGCCACTGCTAATGTGTCCTTTGAGATTAGGCAGCAAAAGAAAGGTGTGAAGGTTTTGAATTTAAGCTGTATGGCAGGAGTGAGGGTGTCGAGGTTTTTTTGACACTAGCTCTACCCTAGGAGGCTGTTAGTAGTCACTATGTGAGACCCTCGTCGAGAAATGGGTGGGCGACCTCCAGTTGATGATTTGAAATGGGGCTGTAGCTACAAACAAGTATTTAGCACACCACAATCCTGAGATTAGTGTTACCTGTCAGTATTGTTCCCAGGAGGAAAAATTCTACATCTTTTTCTTATTTTTTATTTAAAGTTGAATGCACTTTTTACATTGTTTGTTTAGTAGATTCATTGTGAAGTTTTCTAATTGTATTTCTATGTATGGTCCATGTTACTGTGCAAAAGAAAAATATACTTACACACTTTTAAATTTTACTTTGTGGACTGAAAAACTTGCAACATGGATAACAAAAAACAAAATCAATGGGCTTTACACTCAGAGGCTTGTAGTTGCCCGTGTTTGTGTGGAATTTCAGTTTTTTTTAGTTAACAAAGAATATAAATGTCTTTGTAAGGAAGTGGGGTGTTAATGATGTGTTCAGTTGATGAAGCATCTTTGGTTGTCACTTTTCAAATTGTTTAGTTAACTGTTTTTCAGATTTTTGAAATGTATAATAAAAGGTATTTTTAGACTAAGCTCTCTCTCTCTCTATTTTACAAAACCTGTTGCTTATCTCTGCTTTGGATTTTTGGATGTATAAATTAACTGCTGAATGAAGAATGATGTCACAGTTTTTAAAACACATTTGACAGCTAAAACTAACTTTCAATAATTGGGGTTCTACTCTATGCAATTTAGTCACATGCCTGGGAACATGCAATAAAATATGTTTCAAAAGTTGCTTGATTAGGGGTTAAATGTATTTTAACAATAAAACAATACCATGAATATTTGCAGTAAAATCCAGTTTTAAAGGAGTATTTAATCTGAGTATAAATTTGTTTAGTCACATTGTTTTATGTTTTTTCAGGTTTTCATGAAGTTAATTTTCACAATTTGAATCATGCCCTGTCATGCCCTGTCATGCCTTGTCTTTTGACAGTAGCAGTTATTGTTCTACCAAATCATTGTACTTTAAAAGACATGAAATAAATGTGCTAAAGAAAAGCAAAACTCAGAGGCTTTTGAGAAGATAATCTTTTATCACTGATGCACCAAACCATATTTGCAAATATTACTAATCATCTTCTACAATAAAGGGAACAAAGCACAAAACGTAGCTTCTTTTTTGTGACTAAAACCAATGTTTTTTGCTTCCCTGCTATAAAGAAGGAAATTGAAGTAGAACTTAAATGAAGAGCAAACAAAAAGTATATATACCAAAACATAACATTTGGCCTTCCAAATTATAAATAAGAGCAATATGTGATGGTAAGATATGAAGGACAATGGAAGGAGGAGGACAGGTGGAGACAGATGACTGAGAGTCAAGCGTGACGGTTAAGTGAAAGAGGTCAAGGCTACTGTAACTGACACTCCATCAACTTTTCTTCCTTAATCTACTTTTTTCATTTATCATCAAATGCATTGTTTCTCACACAGACACAACATTTATGGCAGTCCCTCTGTGACTTTCTTTTGCCATGACCTTTAACTTGTGGATGTCTTCCAATGGTTTAAACACTCGGAATTAATTTACAACCACTCCTTTACCTTTTGTTTAAGGATTCACCATGCCAGGGGTATGTGTATGTGAGGAGGTGTGCAAGTAACAGGAAATTGCTTTAAGGAAATAGACAAAACACCAACAGTATCATTTTTGTTTTCTGAATCACATCTGGATTATAATGTATCTTCTTGCCATCACAAAACCAGATTGATATTGTGGGCATTGAACTTTATTCTGTACAGTTTTGCACAAGCGACTTTTTGTGTTGCAATGACTGAATTGCAACTGAGTCCCTTTTTTTTCTGGACCGAAGAAAAAATTTCTTCTCATTTCAGATAGAGTTTTAATTAGTGAAATAATGTTTTATTTTACTTTCTTTTTAGTGCTAAATGTAGCATTAATAAACCATTTTCCTCTGTTGATTGATTTTGTAATAGACACTTCAGTCCTCTCGATCATTAATAAATTCCTTCTTGATCTGTTAACAGATCAGCAGAAAGAGCATAGAGAGCTTGATATTGAAGTACCGACTAATATAATTACATGTTTTCCACAGAAAGCCAATTAAATTAGGATTAGTAGAGATGGTAATAAAAATGTGCAGTTATAAAGCATTGCCTCACCTTTGGTAAACATTTCACTGTAAGCTTGTTTTAAATTAAGTCCTTGGAGTCGTGGATGGCTAAAAAGCTTTATCCAGTCTGTTTAAGATAACTTTAGCTATTTTAAACAATTCAAAAGGAAAATGTTCAGAGGGGTATAAACTATACTGCGCGATTCTAACATTGTACAATTTCACAAAGTACTGTATGCTAAGTTTGGTACTGTTTTGTTCAAACAAACCACATTTTGTTCTAACACGATTTTTTTCTATGATGTTTCGTTGAATCTTCTGGCTGTAACAATACACCACATCAGATGCAGCTGGTCTGTCAGCTCTATGTGCATGATGTGCCTATATGCAGGCCCGTATTAAGACAATGTGGTGCCCCTGGGCACTATACCTCACCCCCCCCCCCCCCCCCCTTACCCGTGCTGTCCTCCGGTCAAAAACATCAGACATAATCAAGGGGATTTCTGTAATGTAATTTACTATTAACTAACTTACACAACTACATGTAGGCATATGAGCAGTGAGAAATATTCAAATATCTAATTTTAAAATGTTGAAATCAAAAAAATCTTGATTTATTTATCATTTATTATTATTGTGACATCAGTGTTCACTAAACGAATAATGCATGGTCTTTCAACAATTTCAAGTAAATAATATAACAATTTATGAAAAATATATTTTTAAATCATGTGTCATGTGGTCCCCCCCATGGTTGGTGCCCCTGGGCACTGGCCCACTGGCCCTTATGGATAATCCGGCCCTGCCTATATGCCATGTGCAATAGGAACCCAGGATAACGGAGTCCTGCATCTTAGGCTATTCGCACATTGTAGGGAAATGCAACCCAAACCCGATCTTGTTGCCGATATGCGACCCGTATCTGGCAGTGTGAACAACCCAATTCCGATGTTTTCACCAAAATAAAAAATCTGATTTATGCAACTTCCATATGTGGTACTAATGTGGATACATAATGGATATTTTTCAAAGCGTCTGCAGTCTGAATGGTCATGTCGCATTTTATCAGTCAGTATTGTCCTTGATCTCACTACACATCCACACACAGTAGTAGCAGTTAGTGCTCCATAAAAGACCATTGTTAATAGCTGTGCTCCTTCCTTCTTATCTTACTTTGTCTTGCTTTGATGTGGTCTTAATATTTCCATTGCTCAACAGGTTTCTAATAACAACAAGGAGAGATTCCGGCTGCTATTCACGTTTTTACAATTTTTTCAATTTTTTTTTGTAATGAAACTTTATTGACCACTTGTAGAAAAAAAATGTGATTACAGCAAAAAATGTAATTGAGCATCAAGACCTGCAGTTTGAACGTAGTCCTAGATGCTTAAAGGAGCGCTTGAGCAGATCCTTCCCCCCAGCTGCTGCCAAACCTTATAATCTCTGCTGCTCACAACAAATGGTTGCACGGGTTGTTGATCTGATCAAGAATCATTTAAACTGTCACTCACATACTAATGTCCGTCTGCACAATTTTTAGGTTTTCTGGGAGTGTTTTTACAAATTAATGCATATTGCACAGTTTTCTGACGTCATTCTGCAAATCAGCTAAAATGTGTTTTTGCATATGTCCCCTTTACAGTAGCTGCACTATTTAATAAACTGTTGAAATTGGTGTCTAACTGAACACAGTTACCAAAACGTACAGCACATCAACTGAAGCACAGATTATTCGGAGAGCAAAGGAGGGTTGCTCACATGAAATTACAGCTGCTTAGAATGTCAGATTGCTTGGGGTTTTAAGCAGCTGTATATGATCAGCCAGGTAAGCAGAAGGCAGAGGTGACTGGTTCACAGTCCAATCAGCAGCAGCTTGTAGGGTGCAGAAACAGAGAAGGTGAGCCCAGATGTAAGGAATCACAGACTGGTATCTACTTTTACTACATAGTACACAGAGTGACTCAAGTGCAAACAAAAAAAAGGAAACGTTGGTATAGTGACCAAGTGTTGCAGAACTATGACATAAAATACCCTCCAGCTGATTCACTAGGCTAATAACTCAAAATCGCATATGAAACTTCACCAGTGTAAGCATGCATTGTGGTGGCCTAGTGGTGAGAGCAGCTCGCTTGTGCTCTGAGAAGGTTGCAAGTACCCGGTTCGATCCCCACAGCCTGCACTCTGGGTCCCTGAGCAAGACCCTTAACCCCAGATTGCTCCCCGGGCGCCGCAGAGTGGCAGCCCACTGCTCCCCAAGGGGATGGGTTAAAATGCAGAAGTAAATTTATCCATTGTGAGATCAATGATGTTCAATTTACTCTCAGATTGGCTGTTTTTCAAGATAGCATGTTGGGGTCCAAGATGGTGCATTGGGGACTTTTTCACATTGTGCTTCAAAAGCTAAAATATACCTATACAACAGTCAAAGAAAATTTGCCAAAAAAGAACTCTGTTTCATATATTGTATTTTTGCTATAGATGTAGTGTGACTCATCAATTAACGTTAGTATTTAGAGCGTTATTGTTACAGATTCAGATAGTTAATTGAAAACACATATTTTATTTAGTCTTCATCAATACTTCCGACTGTAACTTCCAAGATGTCATTACAACATTGCAAAATTGTAAAATCGTTTCCCAAAGGGGCACACTTAATGGTGTACAACACTCTGTGCAGAACCCCCCCCCCCCCCCCTAATTATTAAGCTTAATAAGCTGATGGAATACTGATATAGTTCATCCCTTTTTAGCAAGACAGAAACTGATGATGTAGATGTAAAAACCTCTAACAATATTGTGATATTTCCATTGTGATTGAATTGTGTTTGGATGGCTGGGCAAAACATATTTAAGTACTAAGAATGCAGCCTCATCATGTTTACCTTTAGACTAAAGAAGGTTTTCCAAATGTTCTATGATGCAGTTAAATTTGAACAGTTTGTGGAAGTCTTGGAGAACAAAGGGCCATCTCAATCTAGTGTGGACAGCAGCCCAAAAGGAGTCATGGATACCAAGTTAAAGAATTAGTTGGGCCCCAGAAAATTCCATTCGGCTTGGAAGTACAAAAATGCTTACTTTCAAATATTTGGAGAGGAATACAAGCCATTAAAAATGTATTACATTAGCTATCCATATACATTCCAAGCTTGATCACAATCTTACATTCTGAAAACCAGCAATCAAAAAGTAAAGCCTTCTGCCTGGTAAAGTCAGTATGTGTCTTCAATAAACATGCTGAATAACTGATTTCCTCTCTGTGTCTTTATAGATTGGAGAGTCCCTCATATGAGGTGATGCAGCTGGACTTTGAGGTTGATAACGTGATTACTCTGGCAACAACCCAGACTCTGCACTGGACTGTGGATTATCCTGCTAACATCCAGACTGCTGTGAAGCAAACAGAAAAAGTTTCCCACCTCTACATTAGCAAAGCTGACATCCAGGGCATTGTGCCACTGGCAGAGGTAAGATATATTCTCCCAGTTGAGAACAAATACAGATCTATGATCACAGCTGCACATATTTTTCATGCCTGAATAGATTTTATTTTTCATCTCCTTCTAGCTCCTCCTCCTAACCTTTGTGCTGGCACTCCCAGTCTGTCCCTTTTCTTCAGGGTAAACAAAGATTAGAGGTCACTTTGTTTACCTCTTCCTCTTGTCCAAGCCTTCTGGACTCTCACACACCACAGCTTTCAGCCCCAGAAAGGTTTCAAAATAAAACGCAGAGTCATAAAGAAGCACAATCATGTACGTTGATAGTTGACACAAACTTCCATTTTCAGTTGAAGTTGTCTACCCTTCAATGTGTGTCTACTAAATAAAACTGTCAATCAAAAATCTAAACCGTGTGTAAAGATTTAAGATAAATGCACCGATGTTTTGCATGTGAACTGGTTTCTTTCATAAAGCTAAATACGGTTAATTGCGGGGGTTTTAATGTACAATTAAAAGCCTGTTTTAACATCCAATATTTTAGCATTATCGAAAACATGCTCACTATACCGCTAAGGTAGATCTAATCTGGCCTGATAGCCCTCCTTCAAAAAGCAAAGCCTTAGTAACAAACTTCTTTTTTGCCTAAGGTTTCTTCAAGCCTTTTAGTTTATTTTTTTGTCCTCTCTGAGAATAGAAACTAGGAAACCATAATTTCCATTTGGAACACTGTGGTGTTTACAAATATTATTTTAACATGGCAATAAATGTGTCTAACGTGTTTAATCTTTTCAGTATTTTCGAACCTAATAAGAGATGGCTATCCTTAAATTTACAGGTCAGGGCAAGGGGAGCATTAATCAGAAAAAAACAGTTCAGTGACCTATGGTAACTCTTAAGATGCTGCAGAGATCCACAGCTTAGGTCTGGCAATTGATCAAGCAAGACAACTCTTAGTTGTGCACCTCACAAATCTGACCTTTATAGACGAGTGACAAAAGAAATAAATAAAAATAAAAATAAATAAATAACATTTTGAAAGAACACCCTAAAAGTACTTTTTAAAGTTTGCAGCAATCCCTGTGAGAAGCATGACAAACATGTGAAAGAAGGTATTCTGATAGGATTAACCAAAATTTAACTTTTGGACCTATAGAAAACATAACTTGTGATGCAAAAACTACCGCTATACCACCATGAACCATGCTGTGAGCAGCATCAGGCTATAGGGATGCTTTTTATTCAGCAGATACAGGAAAGTGAAATGATTTAACCCAAAAGACTAACGGCTGTAACTGAAGTGAAAGGTTGTTATACATAGTTTTAGATCATTGTAGCTGAATAGAAACACACAACACATTTTTCTATGTATTACTTTAAACTTTTTGGGAAAAAAATATATAATTTTCTTTCCACTTCACAATTAATTACATTTAATTATGTGCTTGTTTGCATTGATCTCTTTTATAAAATCAAAATAAAAGGCTTTAATGGTAAATAATGCCGGACCGAGCCTGACCCTCTGCAAACCCTCGCAGTACAGCAGCAGTTCGCTGTGATCGAAGACCAACCATTATTAATTAAATAAATCGATCTAACAGCAACTTTAAGAGCCTCATATCATAACATTTACTCACGTCCATAAATTCTTCGGTCACATCTGAGCATTCGGCAGGTTTAGCATCCGCTTCAGTGAACACCAATGTTCAGATTGTATTCCCAACGACATTCCAGTCTTTTTCCTCTTGGAATCATATATTTTTTTGGCATTTTCTTTACTTGATCTTGGACTATTCTTCATTGTTTTGCCTGGAGATGCTAATAGTTGTTAGCCACTTCCTTGTTTTATGCCCTGCTGCAGCTTGGGCAGTGACGTACTTCCGTTTATATTATAAATAAACTTGAAAGGCTTTATTTACTAATGAACTGAGCAAAAACAAAGCATAAAACACCAAAATAACAACTAATACGGCAGCAGGACATGATAATCTTTCACAAAAAACTTTGTATGGAACCACAGTGAGCTACTGATATATAAATTTCAAAAAAGTCCAATAACGTGGCTATGCACCTTTTGAAATTTGTAATTTGACGAAACGGTGTGATTACTTTTACAAAAGACTGTGGAACGATTCACACTCAAATCTTATCCTAACAGTGAAAATAAACCTTGACAGACAACTTTTGTTCTGATATGCATGACAAAATATTTTACCCAATTTCTTTGAGATGCATATTTTGCCATATTCACTAGAAGACAAAATACTGCTCACGCAAAGAGGGTTTAAAATGATACTGATAAAAAATTACTTCCCTGCAGACTATTTCTGCCGACTTACGATACTGAAAGACTGTTTCTTCTTCAACATCTTCAACTTTGTATACATGTATCTACACATCCAATTTTATTTTATCTCCCTTGATCTATCTTTTCCCTTTTCCCTTCAGTAAAAGCATCGAAATGGCTGTTATTACAAGCCATTTGGGCTTCCTGATTTGTTTACTAGAGCTCACTGACCAAGTGTTGATTATTGGTTGGTTGTTTAAGGTGTCTGTCATTGAGAGGGGTCATTGCGATAGGTCGCCAAGATGAAAGCTTCATTTTTTTCTAGGTCTTTGAGAGGAGGAAGAGTAAAGGAACAGAATTAAGAGCCAGAGGTGTAACTTCAAAGCGAGTTAGATGTGAAAGCTTTCAAACAGTTTTACATCTTTCAGTTTAGCCAATTTCACATCAGAGGATCACAATTTGTGAAACATCTGAAATACAACTACAGTAAAATACGAAATCCAGCCCACAGCTATTTAAAGTACCTGAAAGCTTTGCGTCACACATAATTGCATCAGGTTCTTTGTATGCTGGCTTTGAAACATTGTTTCTCAACTGTTTATGTGATTCAAAATCCACATCCACCACCTCGCATGTCAAGAGTCAGCTCATCAAGAGGGCTGATGTGTTAGTACAGAAGGGCTCTCTGTTTTTTTTTCTTTTGGAAAGCAAAAATGAGAATCAGAATACAGTCTGTCATCACTGATCCATCTCCAACATTTTCCCCCTAATTCCATATATCCATTAAGGCTCTGGTCTCTTGGCAGTGCTAGGACGAAAGAATCCCTCTCCAAGAAACGAGGGATTATTAGGAGTAATTTGTCTCCTGTGGGGCCTAAAAAATTGGTTTCATCTCGAGATGAGTGGTGAGGAGGGGGAGTTGTTAGGGAGAGCTGAAAGAGGAAGCAAAGGGAGAGCCAAAGTGAGATAGAGACACAGACATTAACAGACTTGGTATAATAACCTGACCGAATTCACAGCACTTATAATTACTAAAGCCAATGATTTCTGCTCTCAAAAAGAATCCTGAAGCAATTTTAGCTGTAAGTTCATCATAAACTCGCCCTCAAAATAAATGCTTTTCATATTATGTTTGTTGAGTGCAATGATATTCATATGTTTGACAATCAACTGCTTTGTCAAGCTAAAATGTCTTTGCTGACAAACTACCATCATTAAGTGAAGGCAATAAATGGTAAAATGTAAAAAATGTATTGTCTTTACATGCAATGGGAGTAGGCAGGTAAAAATATTGAAAACACACATTGACACAAACATCATCAATGGTCCTTGTAGAATAATATAGAGTCTGAGGGAAAAAACATACACTTGGAGCTGGATTTAATAGGATGTACACTCAGGTTTAACAAATTAAAACATCCAATAGTGATATGGTCCTAAAGTTTATGGGCTTATACTTACTTATCTTACATTAATTGACATTGATCCTGTGATGATTTTGATAGGAGGCACCAATTAATTCAGTACCACTGCATAGGTGTAACTCTAGAGCTACGGTGTCTATTTTATTTCCTTACATGGATCCTGTTTGACTCACATTGTTCTCCTATGGTGTAGGAATATAAAACCAGTGGCTGATTACTGAAGTTGAATTAGTGGCGATCCATTCAGGTTGCATTACCAAGTTTGAACAACACATACATTTATTATACATAAAATGGCAATAATATATGGTTTAGTGTACATGTCATTGGATGTTTGTCATTGGAAACCAAGTTCCATTTTGCCTGCTATAACAGGAAAACAGGAGAAAGAAGAACAACAAATTACAGTGTTTGAACTCCTGAAGTTTCAGTACCAAGGACAGCATTAGTATTAATGTTGATTTCTGTGACCTCTGGGTGACCTTACAAATATTGGCCTATAATAACATAGTTGGATAGATTTTTTTTTCCTTTTCTATTTTGAACAACTAACTTGATTGGAAGGTAAAAATCAAAATTAATAGTTACTTATTTTCTCCATGAAAAACCTAAAGACCCCCAACATGTCGATATCTACACTAATTCATGTAGATTTATCATTTTGTTGCTCATGCTAGAAGTACATGAAGGTAAAAAAAAGGGTCAGCAACCTTTTTGAAAATGAGAGGTACTTCGGTACTGTGTCACACGAAGGACTACCTGTACTGACCTTTGAACTAGAAGGGTCAGCTCTCACCTATAAACATATTTGCAAAGCTCTTTTTCTTTTTAGATATTGTCTTTTTTTAAATCTATATAAATGCAAGTGTGATTACAAAAGTAGAACAACAGGCTAAAATAACATTTTAGATGCAGCTCACTGGAGTGTTGTGCTAGTTTTAGAACAGGCTTGAGGGCACCACATGTGGTCCTTTGGGGCTACCTGGTGCCCATGGGCACTATGTTGGTGAGCCCTGTGTTAAACTTTGTATCGTCTTCCTTGTGCCTAATAATGATTGCATGACTTTGTGGATCTCTGGTCTTTTGGTCTCCCTCCAGTTTTTCCTTTTTTATTTTAAGCACTTTTCTCTCTACCCTTCTCTCTGTGTAATCCCTCACCTCACTCCCGCTCCTCTTTTTTAAATTCCCATCCGCCCTGTTGCTACTCTGCGTGCCCTTGTCTCATCTTCATCCTCTTTTATTTCTCCACAGAGTTTCACCCCTCTCTGAGGCTCTGCTGTGTAATTAATTCTTAATTAGAACACTTGTTTATCTTTGTTTCTTAAAGATGCCTGTGCGTATGAGTGCATGTGCAGACCTCTTAGCAGCGCAGTTATGCTTAGAGGCTTCTTAATTTCCCTTCTCTGGTTGGTTATATGTGTAAAGAGAGGTTAGTCAGTGCAAAAAATTAAACTGAAAGATCAATAAGCTGTTAATGACACAGTGCTTAGATGCATAAGTACATATGGTTGTCAACCTAATTTAAAGGTTTTAAATTTACATCATCTATCATCTATTTCTTTTGTTATTTTTTTCTTAAGGTTTTTATATACTCTTAACACTTTAATCTTTATAGCAGTGACTATTTACTCAGACAATTAATCTATTTTACACCCAAATTCACCATGATGTATCTGCTTAATTACCTCCAGCATCTTAGATGTAACTTTGTGTAGTTTTGTTAGACGGGGTAAAATTGGTCTTACTTTTTTAAACATGTTTTCTATACGCTGGTGTAAAACTTGAATAGACTGCTTCTTAAAAGATGCAGAGCAAACAAATCAGATTTTTAGTAATTCAACTACTTCAACATCTGAATGGGCTATGATACCCTAGATACATTTATTTTTTCTGTATAGTCTTTGTTGAAAGCCTTTATGTCATGATTTACAAAATGAGACTCAGAATGAGGGCAACCACGGAGTCAGGCAGTTCGGTAAGAGAGTTTATTGATAAACTGGTGTGGTCTGTTCGGTGGTGGTTCCGGCTAGTCGGTTTGTCCGGGTTCCACTGGGGAAAGACGGGGAGATTGGTGAGCAGAGGAAGGTGTCGACAAGAATAATGATAGAGCGAATGACTCACAGGGTTCCAGGCTGGGTTTTGTCCGGGGAGGGTGATGTCCGGGGTCCAGGCTGTGGTGCAGGTCAGGTGATCTCTCTTTTGTACAACGGCGTAGGAGGGGGCACAGGCAGGTGAGCACAGCAAGAGGACTAAACCAGGAGAGATATCTTGAGTTCTTATCTTGATACGAGGAGGTCCGACTTGGAGTTTCTGTGGCTGGGGTCCAGGTTTCTAGGAATATGAAAAAAACAGGAACACGGAGTTAGGCTTAGGCTTGGATTTCACTAGGAACAAGATAGCTAGGTTGGTCAAGTACCACGCTGGAAGCGAGTAAGAACTGAAGCCCTCCTGCTGGAAACAGCTCCCTAAGAAGAGCTCCAATCAGCGGTGATGCGGAGCACCTGCCCGTCACGCCCTGCAGAGGAGGAGAGAGAGAACCAAACCTGCACCCAGACCTGAGAGTGTGACACTTTAAACATGCTTTAACTCATTTGGCACATTCAATTTAGTTTTGCGTCATTAGAAAGCTTCTTGTTCTTGACTGCAAATCAATTTCTACAACAACGACCGTCTGGGATAAGAAATTGTCTTTGGTGCCTGGTTTATGCAAAATGCACCTTGTAACGTCAATCTGTAGCACCGACTTGAGGGTAAAAGTTTATGCGCAGGATGTCTGGGGTCTGCAGAATGTTGGTAGTCTTTTTTTCCTGATGCTAGATCTGTACAAGACCTGGATGGAGAGAAGGTTGGCCTTCTTGGATGATCTTTGCAGTTCTAATTGTTCATTGCAGTTTGACCCTGTCCGGTTATGTGAATGAGCCAAACTGCACAACGATTGACAAAGACATGACCGATAATGGCAGTGTAGAAGATAAACAGCAGCTCCTGTGGAAGGTTCAACTCCTCCATCCTAAGCCGGTATATGTCTCAAACTAATTTATCTAAGGTAACACATGTTGACAATAAAGATTCTTGGTTCTCTAAAGGAGAGGCGGTGTGGTATTTTCCAGAAGTCAAACATCATCTGGTCAGACAGGAAGCTTGTGGGTTCACTAAGAGAAGGAGGCTGGTACTGTGAACTAAGTGAGCTTCTGGTGAAGGGTGACTACCAGAAGGCCAAGCTGACGCCCACAAACAGGATCCTGACATAAATATGAGACAGTGGGACCCGCCTTAAGACTGCTCTCGTAGCAGGACGTCTCCTGGATTCTACAAAACATTTCTCACGATTGAAATTGTTTTCTTTTCCTGCCATCTGCATCGGTAGCAACACCAGAGAGACGCTACACTCTTTTTCCCACTTCTGAGTGCAGCATCGAAGAGCCAAGATTTCCTCAGACTTTAACCAACCCTAAGTACAGTCTGCTTTTTTTTTTTTTTCAAATTAGACGTCAAAACCTAAGCAGCCAGCTACCACAGAAACTGGCTGTTTGTTATCTTTCTCAGCTTTGTTCAGGAAAACTGTTCCAGGACTGAATGAAGTGGTTCCCTGGAGCTGGAGGGAGCCATGAACTATACCTCTACGATCCATACAGAGATCCCCATAAGTACCAATCGAGCACTGCTGATCCGGCATGTTGCACCTTTCATAGGCTTTCTCGACACCCTCCAATCACACTCATGCTTCCTGCCTGTTGCCCCTGCTATTTAAACTCCCATTTATCTTTGCTCATCATTGGATTATACTGTTTCGGTTCACACCTTGTTCACCCATGTTCATGTCCATGTCTGTTTGCTGCCATGCTGATTTGTTTAGCTCTCCTGTCAACAGTATCCGTTTGCTTTTTATTTCATTAAACTCTTTACTACTTACCGTGCTGCTTCTGCCTTGCCTGTCTTGCTTTGGGTCCAAAATACACATCTTTGACACATTATGTACACTAAACAATATTAACACATTCATGTTTTTCAGTTTGACTAGTTTCCAGTAAAAAAAACTTCTCAGTAATCAAACGTTCAGAAACAACAAACCAAGGGTCATTCATGTTCAAATGTTCAAACGCTACAATTTTACAAGGTTTAGTAGTATGTGTAGCAGTCAGAGGTGCAAGGCAATCTAAAAGAGTAGAAGAGCATACCACCTGTCTCCTAATTCTGAATAATGGATAAAGCCACTTCGGATCCTCTATTTTACCTCCATGTCCTAAATAAATAAGTAGAATTACCTAAAACTAGACAAGAAAGAGATATGAAATTAAGTGAGATAATATCCCTAACAGGGATGAGGAATACAACAAGACTTTGTAAGTGAGATTACAGGAGTGTAACAAACAGCCAGATCAATTGGCAAAACAGAAGCAACATAAACTATTTTTATCTTTCTTTCTGTGTCTGCCATCTTGAACATATACTTCAAATTATTAATTATAACTGTTGTTGCTTTTTTTAACATTGACAATGTGAAAAAGTACTTCACTTTACACATTTCTTCTGTTTTTGTGTCTTTTTCTTACACTAAAATGTTAACATCAAACAATTTTATATCAAATATGTAATGATGACCTCAGTAAATACAAAAGGAACTCGTTCAATTAAAGATACAATGACCCAGTCTGTGCAGCAGATGGCTGCTCACACCAAGTCATATCCTGCTGGAGGTTTATTCCTGTTAAAGGACATTTTCCCATCATGCATGCTCATGATGAGTGATTCCTGCAAAGTTCATTAGTTGATCGATTCAGCTGTCCATTGCTGCCAACTCATCATTCAAGAGGAGGGATTGCTGCAAAGACAATCAGTCAATGCAGGGTGGGTTTCCTAAAATGTTGTTCCTTGTTGACATAACATGCTGAACTCAACTGCACTGTTTTACAACTAGGGTTGAGCTGGACTGTAGATACAGATACACTTATTTTTGTATAAATCTTGTCCATGGCATCATTCATCAACATTTCTGACCTCTTTTGATTTCTGAGTGAAATGCAGCACTCCTTACAGGAATGTTTCACAATATACAGGAACACTGTTTGTACTTATTGTTGTGGCCAACAACATGTTGAAACTGGTCACAAAGAAATAAATTAAGCTTTGTGACAATTTTATTATTTATTGCATTGCCATAAAACAAATTTTCGAATTGAACGAGGAACGGATGAACAGGAAGAAAAATGTCCAGTGGAGGTGTAGTGCATCATGTAGAAGCCCTTCAAATCAACAGCAGGGAAGAGAAACAGAGAAAAAGACGAGAAACATGGGCTAACCTAAACAGTGAGAGGAGACAAGAGCACTGCAGTTCTAATGCAATTAAAGCTCTTGAGATTGAAAGGACAATTCTCCCCAGGATGTTTGCAAGAGTGTTGTGTATGTGCATGTGTGTTTCCGTGTGTCCAAGTGTGTGTGTCTGCATCCCTCCTGCTCTATATTTTCGTACATACATCTCTATTTGATTCTCGAGAATGTCTCCTATTCTTATTCTCTTATTATACTGCCTTACCCCCATTTAATTTCTGCCTCTTTGCCTCTCCTACTTTTCTTTCCTTCTTTCACTACCCCCCCCCCTTTCAGCTTTCTCCATCTATTGCTGTCTCACTCTTCTCCTCCATATCTCTCTGCTTTCGGGTTTTATTAATTTGTGAAAAGGAAAGCAAGATGTCAGCTGTCTTAAGTGAGCGTTTGTGTATATTTTGATGTTAGTCTGTGAGGCAACTCTTGGTGGGTAACCTGGTCATATAAGTTTTCCTCTTTTAGATACATGATGGGGCTGCATAGTGGCACAGCTGGTAGCACTGTTACCTTGCAGCAAGAGAGGGTCTTTGTACATGGAGTTTGCATGCTTTCCTTGTGCAAGCGTGGGTTCTCTCCAGGTACTCCAGCTTCCTCCCACAGTCCAAAAACATGACCGTTAATGTTACTCTAAACTTAGGTGTGAGTCAGTGCGTGGATGGTTGTTGGTCCTGTGTGTCTCTGTCATGCTCTGCCCTGGCGACCTGTCCAGGGTGTATCCCAGCTGTGCTCAGCGAATGCTGGAGATAGGCCCCAGCCACCCGCGATCCTGCATAGAAAAGTGGGTGTAGAAAACAGATGGATGGATTGATAGATACATCATTTTTTAAAGCATGACATTTTATATAAGGCAAGGTGCTTCATTAAAATATTTGTATAATATTGGATCTTCATGTGATTGGCCAAAAGTATCATGGAGCTAATGACATGTTGGGATTTAACCTCTTGACCCACATGCAGACTCAACTAGTTAGTGCAAAGAATTAGTTTATTTCTTTTAAAGAACAAACAGCAAGACATGCTTCCTTGGTGTCTCTGGGAGTGGTTCAGTCATGTAATCCTTGGCGCCTGGCCTGGAATGAGAGTTGGGTTATTGATGGCCAGAGATGAATCGGTCTGGTGTAATAAGAGACAAGCTTACGTTTGAAGGCTCTTGGTTAAAGTGTTGGAGAATAGTGCTCAGGGGTCCTGTGTGGTGAGCGGTAGGTGGAACTTCCTGGGGTGAGTCCGAGATCCGGAAGTTGGGTGGAGTGAGATGAGAGGGCAATGGAGCGAGCAGGCAGGCACTTGCAGAGTGGTCACACAGATGGAGTTGGCGACAAAATTGATCCTTCTAGGAAGCACCAGCGACAAAAAATAACCTGAAGACGGGAAACACAGTGCAATCAGTTTCTGGCAAGTAATCAAGTGACTAGCAAAGACTTGAGATAGCTGACTACAGGTGGAGGCCGGAGAAACTACCAATAGACGTTAATCATCCAGCACTGAGTGAAGGCTCTGCTGCTCCTTTATCTCCAGCACTCTGATGAGGCCAATGAGCTGCACCTGTGAGGGCTGCCCTGGCTCTCCACCAAGATCCTCGCTGGAAGAGATGCATCACTCGCACACACACACTCTCACACAGGAACCCTGACAGCTCAAGCAATGCACAAGACAGATCAAGGCTAGAGTTCAAAGCATTTAGTATATAAAACAATATCCCAGACTCTGAACATCTCATGGAAAACTTTTCAGTCGATAATCTGAAAATAGAACCTGTCACACTACTCCAAACGGACTAGGACATGTCCAGCCTCCTAAACTGGCTGACCAAAGAGAGGTCTGAAGTTCAGATAGGAGAATGGGAGAACTACTTGTCAAACACTTCACAAATATGGTTTATATGACATGAATAAAGCAACAAGATTTTCTGTTTAAAGTTTGCAACAACTAATATAGACTACTCAGCAAACGTGAACGAGAGAGCTCTGGTAAGATGGAAATCCATTCGCACGGTTCACCATTGTGGGGACAGTGGCATGTTGCGAGGATCCTTCCTGCTCGCTACTCACACTAAACATCAAACCAGATCTGCAATAGAATGGTTTAGATAAAGGCATATTTATAAAAGTGACCCTATTTGAGTTCAGAGCTGAATATTATTGTGGACATACTTAAACAAACAAAATAAATACAGCAGCCCTTCTCCATCAAATCTGACTAAGCTTAACCTATTTTGCAAAGAAGAATAACCAAGCATTTCAGTCTCTAGATGTGTAATGCTGGTACAGACTGCTGCTGTAATTGCACAAAAAACCTGGTTCTATTAAGTATTGACCCAGATGGGCTGAATACAAATGCATGACACGCTGTGAGATTTTTATTTGTTAGAACAGTTTGAGCATTGCCCCAGTTTGGTAGGCATGAAAGCTTGCCATGCACCTGTTGTTTTGCATGGTGGAATGAACAGTGCACTGTATGATGTTCTCTGAGCTCGTCAAATTGTTCCTATTTTTCACAAAACCCTGTTTTAAACATCTCCACAACGTTATCCCCCACCTTTCTGCTGTGTTATTTGGTACTCTTTGGGCTGTTTGCTTTAGATGTTCTCCAGTAAGCCTGTGAGTCCTTTACAGAACTATAAAGGACTCTTCCCATTGATGAGGCAAATTCTGAAGGCGGTAGGTTGCAGATTTGAAATCTATGTATTTTTTCGTTCCACGTCACAATTCTTTCTGTTTGCTTTTCACATAAAGCCCCAGAAAGATGCACTGAAATTTCCCTACATGTTCATTACAGTTCATCATGCGTCAAAACTTTCCTGATATGTATATATTTTATAGTCTTACAAACAGAGCAATATATTCACACATATGTTGCGAACACCACAGCATTTAACAGAGTAATGTTGTTTCACCTGCCTTGTCATTGTCAGCGTTGCACAAAAGTCTTAACACTTTCCTAATTAGTTGTCTCCAGTATTAACACATCCTAATCTTCTGTCCCCAAGAAGAATATTAGGCCTGGTAACACTTTGTGTGTGTGAAGGCTGTTAAGTGTTATTTGTGTTGGTCTGCCGATGCAGCCTTTGCTTGTCCTGCTTGTATTTGGAAAGGAAGGACAAAGGTTAGGTGCTTCCTGATTGACCCAGCGATAGGGTGATTGACTCTCAGATACCCCACAGACTTGTTAGTACTTCATTAGGAGCTCCAATTAGTGTCATGTCGGACAGGCAGGTAGAGCAGGCAGAGACGGTCTGAAATTGGTCGCAGAGGTGAGGAGGCTAAGAATACACTTGAGTCACCAGAAAGTGACTCGACGAAACGTTGACATAAGTGATGCGTTGGACTGTCTATATCTTTTTATTTTCCGCTACTAGGTGAAAGATTTAATAAATTACATTTACATTTAGAGGCACTGTAAAAGGGTTTATACAGGAATGAGTAACCCTAATTTAATGCTTTTTAATGCTCTTTTAATGCTCGTAGAAAAAATTTTAATGCCATCAACAAGTACCCATGACTCTCCTATATATATATATATATATATATATATATATATATATATATATAGATAGATAGATAGATAGATAGATTACTTGTTGATGGCTGTGTTCAGACACCAGAGCACCTCCGCATGCAGTGTTGCATTGGAACCAAATGTTGTTCAAAGACCGCCTGATTTCCCGACGTTAGTGGCAGTAAAGCTTGCTCCAGCTGCTGCTGTGCTGTTTGCGGTAGCTAATGCAGACGTGACTGCGTTGGTTACAGAAAAGTATCTTGACATTGTTAGCTGTCTGCCCCTTGCAGCTGATCTGTGGCTGTCCGCAGTGGTGTAGTGGTCCATGGAGAAGTGGGTATACTCTCAACGTTTGCCCTTTTAGACGCAGCTCAGAAAAATGCCGTTTTAGAAACAATGACATTTAACACTCCTCTATTTAGTTTACCCAAAAATACATCACTAGGGTTTACTCATTTTAGCCTAAAATATTTAGCCTAAAAAATTTAGATTAAAATATTTCCTTGAGCTACTACGTGAGGTGTGAAAATACTGTCTCTTTTTTAAAGATTTTATCCAGCTTCTGGCAGGTAATATAAAATGTTCTTTGGTCTATATTGAAGGAATTCCTACACTACATCCAGAATCAACATTTCATTACTTTACTGTAGGTTTTTCAATATAGACCTAGATGAAAAGGCATATGGAAAGTCCTAAATTGAATGAGAAAGATAATCTATAGAAAGAGATAAAGGTAATGACGAGGAGAACATCAAAACTCGAATCTCTTTGTCTTTGCAAATCATGAATTGTCAAATATGCCAGTTTAAACACCCAAAGAACTGTTGATCCTGTTGATTTAGACACCGACAATTAATGTTTAGCCCCTCAATTTTAAAATGGACAGTGATTTTAAACTTGACAGTCAAAAAGGGACCTCAGTTAAGTCATTTTTATCATTTAAGGAACAAAGCAAAGGTAAAACCTATTCTTTCAAGGCAAAAATATGGAAACACTACTCTAAGCCTTCATTTCATCATGGCTGGATTAGTGTAATTCTCTTTATCTCTGAATCGGTCAGTCCTCACTCAAATGTCTGCAGCTGGTTCAAATGCTGCTGCACACCTTTTAATGGAAAAACATAAAAGAAAGCACATTAGCCCATCCTGGCCTCCCTTCACTGTTGCCTGTTTATCTTAGAGTTCAGTTTAAAGAACTTCTGTTTGTTCTTAAGGATTTAAACAGCTTATTATTATTGTTGTTGTTGTTTTAAACTGTTGAGTCTTTACCCAAGTCATTTTATTAGATGCTATTTTGTTTTACCTCGTGTTAAAGTGCTCTTTAAATAATGATGACAATGATGATGATTATGATCACAAGAAACTTTTGCATCATCACCCAGAAACTGAAAAGAAAAGAGACAAAAACATTTTTCACACCTCACTTAATAACTCAAGGAATTATTTTAAACTAAATATTTTAGGCTAAAATATTAAACTGTTTATTGGTTGTTGTTTTTTCTTCAATCCCACCGTTATGTTTAGTAATTTCTGCCAAAAGCTGCAGGCTTTTGATTTAATCCATGAATGCAGTATTTGCAAGCCCTACTCTGATTGGATGGAAAGAAACCTGTCTGTGATTGGCTGGTGGACAGTTTTTGAAGTCACGATCGCACAGACAGAATCCAGTGAGCGGAGAAACAGCTGAGCGAGCGCACAGATGGTGTTGAGCGTGGAATGAGCAGGTCACAAGCAGACACGGAACCGAACTGGGTTGAGAAGAGTTTATCAGATTTGAGCGTGCGGCAAACAGGTTTTGAGCGCGCATGATGTTTAAACGCTGTATCGCTCCAGAAGTTGATATAGGCAATGCTGACTGAAAAATAATTGGGTAAACGCCGCATACCCGCGTATACCCTGGACGACACCACTGCCTGTCCGACTTCATGTGAGATCGTCAAGCATTGACACCCATTGTGCAAAGCTTAATTTTTTTTACAAACACGGCAAAATCCTTCGTCATCTTTACCGTCTACAGGCTGCAGCCATGTCCCGAATTCCTCGTTTTCCATCCACTTTTGTTGAAATTTGCATTTTCCCCATTCTCTAGCTCTTTCTCCGCCTCGAGCTTCTTTTCCGAACATTGTAAAAACATACGGCTTTACGATCAACCGGAAGCAGTTCAGCGTGTTTGGTTCCGCGCAAACACGCGGAATCAGCTACATCTGATATAATATATCTGACAAAACTGTTTTTATGAACGTATTTTTTTTAGAAAAAAATAAGGCATTTTTAATGCCACAGACAATCACATTTAATGACTTTTAATGCCAATTAAGGCCTTAATTTTAAAAAAATTCATTTAATGACTTTTAATGATTTTTAATCACCCGCGGAAACCCTGTGTAATAAAGTATTTGATGTTTTTAAAAGTAACAGAAAGGTGTTAGAGTTTTAAAAACAGTGTTCGAGAACCATCTCTGAACATTTTTCACTTTATTGTATTTCAAGCTTCCCTATTACATTTGATTTAACTTTCCATACAGTGATCTAAGACACCCCATTAGGTTTCAAATAACAAAACAGCTTGCTTCGGTAGAGATATCTACCTCCAGAATCTTCCATCTTATGTCAATGGCAACTGAGAAAGGTTGGCTAGAGTTAACTGCTACGGAAAGAAAAGAAAATCACATGCAAAAAAATAAAACTAGAATTACAGTAAATTATTAATTCAACAGATAAATACTAAAAAAATCTCTATTAAAATAACATTGGGAGGCTGTACATTTGACATGTTTTCCTTAGAATGATATATAAGTATAAAGCTGTTTGCTGAACAGAAATACACAACAGTTGTCAGTCCCTGGAAATTTGAAGGTCACCAAACCTGTGTTGGTGAACTTAATAAGAATGTTTTGTATACACTAGATTACAGAAAGTATTCACTCACCTGCCTTGAGTCACATATGAGCTGAAGTGACATCCCATTCCTAATCCATAGGGGTTCAATATGACATTGATCCACCCTTTGCAGCTACAACAGCTTCAAGTCTTCTGGAAAGGCTGTCCACAAGGTTTAGGCGTTTGTTTATGGGAATTTATGGTCATTCTTCCAGAAACGCATTTATGAGGTTACTGATGTTGGACGAGAAGGCCTGGCTCTCAGTCTCCACTCTAATTCATCCCAAAGGTGTTCTCTCAGACTGAGGTCAGGACTCTATGCAGGCCAGTCAAGTTTATCCACATCAGACTCTGGCATCCATGTCATCATGGAACTTGCTTTGTGCTCTGGTGCTCAGTCATGTTGGAAGAGGCCAGCTCAAAACTGTGGCATGGAATTGTCCAAAATGCCTTGGAATGCTGAAGCATTCATAATTCCTTTCACTGGGACTAAGGGGCCAAGCCCAGCTCCTGAAAGGCAGCCCCACACTATAATCCCCCCTCCACCAAACTTTACACTTGGCACAATGCAGTCAGATAAGTACCGTTCTTCTGGCACCCACCAAACCCAGACTCATCCATCAGATTTCCAGATGGGGAAGCGCGATTCATCACTCCACAGTATGCGTCTCCACTGCTCTGGAGTCCAGTAGCGGACTCCCGTGCATCGAATGCTTTGCATTGCACTTGGTGATGTATGGCTTGGATGCAGCTGGTCGACCATGGAAACCCATTCCTTGAAGCTCTCTGCGAACTGTTCTTGAGCTAATCTGAAGGCCACATGAGGTTTGGAGGTGTGTAGTGATTGACTGCAGAAAGTTGGTGAACTTATTTGCTAACAATTCCTGACTTTGAAACCATTGTTTATAAGGTCCTAAAATTGCTCCCAGTGAAAGAGCTGAAATGTCTCCTACTCAGTTTATACATAAGTCAGAAGACATAAATCACAGGAACTATTTCAACATTTCACTAGCACTTTACCCAGCGTAATTACTCTAACATAGATTTGATATTTTTTAATCACACAAAAACACACACCCACTCACACAGACACTGAGCAAAAGAGAATTAGCATAGACATACACTCAGAAATCCCCACATCCTCACAGAGCTGCGCTAAAACCAAATAAATGAAGCAGCACTCCTCAAGCCTAATAGTCTGGCTGTAATTAACATTGTCATGGTGATAATAGGCATTTATCCCCGACAAATCAAACACACACACACACACACACACACACACACACACACTAAAGTCGCGGCAGCTCGCCTAGGTGTCATCACTGTCATCTGTTTCTGTCATCACTCCCCAACCTTTCCTCCTGTTTTCACTTCCCTTTTCTTGTTTAACCTCCTTCAATCTTGTCTTAATATTTTCACTTGGCTTTCCTGTATCTTTTTCTTTACTTATCCTGTCAGCTCTCCGTTCCTTTTCAATATCCAGACCCTATTATACTTCTTGTTTACATCTTTCTTTCACTTTCTTCGTCTTACTGCAATCTGTCTCGTTTTATGATTCCTTTTTATGGTTTGTTGCTGCTGATCGCCCTGAGGTGCTGGCAATACAAACTATAAATGCAAATTCAGCAGCCTCATCTGAGGTGAAATAAGCAAGCTCTGGAGTGCAGATAGACTTCAAATTATACAGCTTGCAACAAGTATAGGTGGCTTTGAATAAGAGGAATGCAAAGACACATCGGAAATCAGGACATCTGCAGTGGGTAATCCAGAAGCAAACAGTTTTCAGGAATGTAATAGTTGAAACGATAAGCAGTGCTAGCAGAGAAAGGTCGAGTAGGGACCAAGTGTTGCTTACTTTTGCTTAAGTTGCGTTGGACTGTGACAGGAGGATCTCGTATCATGGTTTATGTGATGAAACAGCAAAACTCTGAAAACAGTGAATAGTTTGTTTTATACAAAAAGAAGTAGAAAGAATTTAAGGAGGAAAGATAATTTTGAAAGTGCAAAATACAAAACTTTTTTGCTGTTTATCAAATATACACAACAAAAACTGTCCCATTGTAGTTTTCAAGAAACTACAAAAGGACATTTTTCCATTAATTTACATACTGAAATATTGCTCCTGTCTTTTTTCTCTCTTTTCTTTGCGTCAAACACACTACACGCTACTACTTTTTCATTTTTTTTCTCAGCTCAGTCATTTTAACCAGGCTCCTGCAATAGACATACATGGTCTTTATTTGAAATAATGGACATAAGGAATTAATCAGGTATTGATGACAGAGCTGTCTTATCAATAGAAAGTCAGCTGCTGCTTATTTTAGCAAACACTATTGACTTTTGTTTCACTGGCCTGTCAGTCTGGTAAAGTACAATATCAGTTCAACTCACAGTTCATTCACTTCAACCGAACCTTATTTAAAGACCAACTGTTCCTTGGACTTCTCACTGGAACTTAAGTGCTACAAAACAATGCCATAATTGTCACATTATCATTGTCATGATTTGTCTTTGGATGAACCCGGACACAGCACGCACACACAGAGCTTGTTCTTGAAGTGAGTTTTATTGTACAGAATGATGGGTGAAATGACGAGAGGAACCAGAGTCTTTATGGACGGAGGTGAAGGGTGCGGAAGCTGGCTAGCAGGAGGAGCACGGGGAGACTGACCCGGAGGAGACTCGGGAGCGGAGGACCTGAGAGCGCTGAGCCGAGTTGCTGGACTGGAGAACGTTGAGCTGATTTGCTGGACTGGAGAACGTTGAACTGATTTGCTGGACTGGAGAACGTTGAACTGATTTGCTGGACTGGAGAACGTTGAACTGATTTGCTGGATTGGAGAACGTGGAGGCTGCTGTAGACTTCACCGTGCAGCCGAGAGGATTCTTGGAGGTGCAGATAGGCGTGGGCGCAGGAACTCTGGCAACCAGACGTGGGAAAATCTCTGGTTGCTTGTAGATTTCACCGTGCAGCCGAGAGGATTCTTGGAGGTGCAGATAGGCGCGGGCGCAGGAACTCTGGCAACCAGACGTGGGAAAATCTCTGGTTGCTGAAGATTTCACCGTGCAGCCGAGAGGATTCTTGGAGGTGCGGGCGCAGGAACTCTGGCAACCAGACGTGGGAAGATCTCTGGACAGAGGCGCAGCAGAAGATGAAAACAGGCTGAGACTGAACGGGAGTGAACACTACGGGCCGGCAACGAGAGCAGAATGAGGTATGTTTAAATAGAGGTGGGACCAGGTGGAGGCAGTTGCGGGTTAATTGCAGCCTGACAGGTGGAACCCATCAGGCTGCGCAGTAACTAGAGAGAGAGGGAGAGAGGCTCAGCATGCAGCCCTCACGCTGCATCCTGACAATCATATAAAGCCTTTAAAATGTGTTAAAAGTTGTCTGTGTTTTTGATGATATGAAGCTATTAATAAGTTGATTTTCTTTTTTATAACAATGTCCAATGTTGGAGAAATATGAATGTAATCATTTTATTTCTACCAAGTTACAGGTATTTGGTTTGTTTTAAGAGTTTGCTTTCAGGAAGGTTTTGTTGTATTTACCCTTAGGCAGGAATAACAAATGGTTCTCTCAGATAAGGAATGTCTCCCTTATCCAGCTGTGCATGAAGCTGGTGAGAAATTACCATCTGCAATTCCAATTGTTTCCTTCTTTGCTTTTAACCTCCTGACCCTTTTCAACCCCCATGTTGTAAATTCCTGAAACCTCCTGACCCAATCCTCCTAACCCTTTTCTTTTGATGTGTGACAATAAAAACAAGAGGACAGAAATGACCCGATACAGACGATCCTAAACTTTCAGGGAGTGAAGTTCTCCGTTTGGGTATCTTCTGTCCTTTTCTATAGAACAGTCTAAAACTTGTTTTGTGTGGTTTTCGTTCTAGGATAAAAGGGGTTATCTTTAATAACCCTATCATCCAAAAATTCCTGCTAGTAGTGATGTAATATATATGCTCTGCCCAAATACATTGCTAAACATGCTGGATTTAAAGGAATAACTTAAATTTGCAGTTAGACTTGTTAACTACAAAAGTAAATATGAGGTTAAGAATAAATTAGATTCATAAATGTTTGTCATTTTGCAGCCATAATGAAATTTTGATAAGACGTCGACTCTGAATGCATAGATAACACAAAGAAACAAACCCAAAACAGCCGTGTAAAAAAGAAGAGTGACCACTCCTAAAGGAGACCCTAGGAATGCAAAAATACAATATGAAAAAGGTGAGACTATTAATACACAAACTACATGTAAAACTCATAACTCCTCAGCCTTTTTGTGATACTGCTGGTTTTTTAATAGTCTGCATAAAAAAATCTTTGAGCTATGACTGATCTACTGCATTAATACAATAGCTAGTTACAAAAATTAGATGATTACAAATTATGGATGGATTCAGAGAGTAAATTTCTGTTTCAAATAAAATCCTTTCCGCATTTATCAGTGCCAAAATATCGAATAAGCATTAACTAAAACAATCTATTCATTCATTTTGTCATCAACAAATGGCAAGTGTGTGGTTCTGATTTAATTTCGGATAGTTAATTTTGATCAGGGGCAAATCCGTCCGTCCGTCCGTCTTCTTCCGCTTATCCGGGGTCGGGTCGCGGGGGCAGCAGCTTCAGTAGGGAGGCCCAGACGTCCCTCTCCCCGGCCACTTGGGCCAGCTCCTCCGGAGGAATCCCAAGGCGTTCCCAGGCCAGCCGGGAGACATAGTTCCTCCAGCGTGTCCTGGGTCTTCCCCTGGGCCTCCTCCCGGTGGGACGTGCCAGGAACACCTCACCAGGAAGGCGTCCAGGAGGCATCCTAACCAGATGCCCGAGCCACCTCAACTGGCTCCTCTCGACGTGGAGGAGCAGTGGCTCTACTCTGAGTCCTCCTCGGATGACTGAGCTCCTCACCCTATCTCTAAGGGAGAGCCCAGACACACTACGGAGAGAACTCATTTCAGCCGCTTGTATCCGGGATCTCGTTCTTTCGGTCACGAGCTTTGGGTCGTGACCGAATCATAGATGAGGGTAGGAACGTAGATCGACCAGTAAATCGAGAGCTTCGCCTTTTGGCTCAGCTCTCTCTTCACCACAACGGATCGGTACAGCGCCTGCTTCACAGCAGACGCTGCACCAATCCGCCTGTCGATCTCCCGCTCCATCTTCCCCTCATTCGTTCAGGGGCAAATCATAACTAAAAATATAACAGTATCAATATTTATTTGTATCATAATTTTGGGCAGTTGCTCTCTCCCTAAATGATAGGGGATGAGAGACATACTGCAAATAGGATTTATTTGAGTTAATTCACACCTCAGCTCATTGATATAACATGAGCTCGTAGTTTTGGTCTGTAATGAACATTTAGTTTCATGTATTTGCGCTTCATATTATCAGATTTAAGACAACAGAAAATAGTTGTATCTTTTAGTTGTTCTAATGTTTGCAATATTTTAGCAAGTCAGATCATAATGGCACACATTGAAGTGATAAAATAACTAAAGAGCTACATCCTTTGTTTAGATAATTAATCTTATGGTAGATACACTGTGTTTGATGCTTGATTCTATCAAAGATTAGATCATAGTTCCAGCTTTTGGAGCAATTACATTTACCCTTTGTGTTAATCCAGTGTTTTATACTTTAGATATTGTGTTCCTGTGGTGAGCAGTTAAAGACTAAATTTACCAGCACCTGTCACAAATAATTACATTCAAAAACAGTAATACACCAAAATGAGCAACGCATTTGATTATGTAATTAAAATAACACCTACAGTTAGTGGCAAGCAACTTTTCTGTTTAAGCTCATCCTTGAGACACACAAAAATACTTGTTGATGTCTAAAGTAGGTCCACAGACAGAAATCATTACATTTTTATACATGCTGGAAAAAGATGTCCTGAATGGCAAAATGACCTACAAAAAACAAACATTAAATATTAATGGTATGCCTTTCTTAGACTTTCAACATAATCTGAATTTAGAGGCAAGCTTGTTTCTTCAGAATTTCCTCAATCCATGAATGCCGGTGAGTTTTGTTTTGTTTTTCTATATAGTTGTGCTTTTATGGAGTTAGTGTATTTGAAAACATTTTCAGGTAGGGGAAAATGTTGTTACTAATCAGGTGTATGCCTTGTTTGATAAAAATCTGATTGTCTACAATTGTGTTCTAAGTAATGTGTTGAAGAGATTAAAAAAGAGATTAAAGCTCAAAAACCTTATAACAGCTTTTATTTCCAGGCACATAAATGCATTACAGAACTGCACATTCTACTCCAAATGAAAACATAGGAAAACAATCTTGTCCTTCTGCTCAAAATGAGGGAAAGGAAGTATAGAGCTTTACAAAAATAGAAGTTGTTTGTATTTTTCTTCACAGCCTCAAACAGTAACAATAAAAAAATGCTTCAAGATATGACTTTCCTGCAAATCACTGCAGTAATATAAAGTTTTGTTACAACTGTTTCTGAGAACTGCTTTAAATTTGTGCTACATGGTTTGGATTAACTTCTGATGAAGTGGCATTCAAAGTGGCATTCAAAAATTAATGGGCATTTCAGTCCAGGATGATTGGACTATCTTTCACAATTCCTCTGGATTTATTGGTTTTGTCTCAGAACAACATTTATGATGGTTTCTATTCAATCGACATCTAGTGATTGGCCTGACCGCTCCATAACATTAACGGTGTTGATACAGAACCAAGACTTCTTTCTCAATGGTGTGTTTAGGGTCGTCTTGTTGAAAGAACCATTTCAAGGGCATTTCCTCTTCAGCACAAGGCAGTCAGATCTCTTCAAGAATCTCGGTATGTTCAAACTGATCCATGATTCGCTGTACGCAATCAAAAAGGCTGACACCATAGTAGTTCAAAAACACCCTTATTGTTACCTAAGCCACCAGGCCATGACTCTTGGGTCTGTTGGTTTTATCTACTGTACCTTGTACAAAATTATTTAAAATAGGTATAAAATGGTAACAATGTAATTTCTACCAAACCCATCCAATAATCTGGTTGATGATGTTGGACTGCAATTTTTTTTAACAAAGCTGTGAAAACATGCTGGTTGAAACAAAACTACAAATTCTCACAGACCCTGAACTATGCTTTAGATTTGCATTCATTGAAGTAAAACACCTTGGTTAGTAATTTTGAGTGCAGTAAACTGTACAGGAATCTAAAACGTTTAGGTAAAAATGTTTATTGAATCATGGGAAGTTGGCTGTTTTGTGCAGACACAAAACTGGTTCACTCATTGACGAAAATGGTATCTCTTTATGCATTGATGATTTTTAGCTCCATGTTTGGTGGCTTAAAAATATGAGTGCGACTCTTTACTATCTTGCAAACACTGGAATGTCAGGTTTAAAGGTAAAAATAGCTGGGGGAGAATTACTCCTACATGAAGAACTTCTAAGAACATCAATTGTTGAAGATGCTCAGCTATGGAAATTACATTGAATCAGCAACATGATTTATATCTGATTTGCATTATGGTATTTTATTATACAACAAACAATGCACATTCATACCTGACCTGTAAATTTCTTCTCAAATATCTTGCTGTGGTCTCTCAGTTAAATGTGTAGACTCATACTGAATTTCTTTCTTGTCTTTTAGAAGCTTTTTGGTTTTCTAAATGCATTCAAATTGATTTCTGGCCATAACTTGTGCGAGCTATTACATGAATGAGGAGTTAACTGTGGGCTGAAAGTTAAAGAAATAAAATCCTTGATAAATTGTTAAATGGTAAATTAAACCCACAAGTTTGTTGATCAAAGTTATTTGGAACAACCAAAAATGAGGTAATTCTAAAAATATTCTACCAGTTATGCCTGATAAAAAATGCATCTAATAAATTTTAGATCATAAAGAAGTTTGGTGTTTTGGTCTTACTAGCCAAACAAAAGGAAAGAAGACTTAAATATACTGAAGAACATAACAAAGAGAAATAAATAACATATGTCATAACAACAACAAAAGTAGTCAACTTTGTTATACCCCTTCTCCTAAAGGGCTAAAAGTTAAAATGATACATACAATTGTGAAGATTATAAAACAATAAACACTTTAAACTAATAAAATGTTAAACTGGGATCAAACTATCCATTACTCTTGTAAAGTTACACCATAAGAATTGTGCAAAAAGTAGCCTTATATTGTCCCTGGTGAAAAGATTAAAGTTATGTGTATGCTGTTTCTTATTCCATTTGTAAACTGAACTGAGTGAAGTTCAACTTCTTTCCTCCTACTAAATGATGGGCAGATTGCTGCCTTTCAATTAGGCAAACATTCACTCTGGAGGGATGCAGACAATTATTGCATAGTGAATCAAAGAGTGTATCTGGATCAAATTACTTATCTCTCCCTGCAGGCTATTTGTTAATTTCCTGTTAAAAGTGGTAAAATAGTCAATGCCTCCATTAGTTGTTAAGTTTGTCAATAGATTTAGTGGCTTTAATGTATTGCTATGGCCATTTGGTGTCTTAGTTTCCACAAGGTGCATATAGTATTTGTATTGTGTGTGTAAGCACGATGCTGTCAGTTACGGAAAATAGCCAGGAGGATAAAGGCTGATTGCATGATGGCTTTTAACCTGAAACGCTGCTCTCTTCCTGTGGGGAAACTACTCCACACATTATGTAATAGTGTGGTACTGCATTTAGGGCTACATAATATATCACATGCAGCTTTTCTAAGTATGGCAATCCCATAGGCTGCAGTACCACTAAGCAAGAGGCATTACACTGGGAAGACCAAGGAGTTCCCAAAACCAGTCAGGCACAAAGTCAAGGTGGGATTATAAAAATATCCAAATCCTAGATGTTCCCCTGGAGCACCATGGACTCTATCATGTTCAAATAGAAAGCACATGGTACCACAACAAACCCGCCAAGAGAGGGATGCCCACAGACATTCACAAAGGTCACCATGAAGGACCTGCAGAGCGGCACAGCATAGACAGGAAGATCTGTCCATAGGACCACAGTGAGCAGTACAGTCCATAGAACTGGGCTTTACGGAAAAGTGGCAAGGAAAATGTCATTACTTAATGTTAAAATAAGAAGGCACGTTTTCGGCTTGCAAAAAGTCACGTGAGTGATTCTCCCAAAGTATAGAGGGAGGTGATCTGGTCAGGTGAGACTAAAACTGAACTTTTCTGCCACCACGTAAAAATTAGACGAAGATTCACCTTCCAGCAGGTCAATGACTCAAAGCATACGGCTAAAGCAGTAATTGCGTGATGCCCTAGACCTCAGTCCAATAGAGAACCCATTACACTTGAAGACTGATGTTCATAAGCAAAACCCATCCAACGTGAAGAAGCTGGAGCAGTTTTGCGCTGAGGAAGGCACTGTATTAATGCTCCCTCTGTCCAGCCTGTCGGTCAATGTGAATGGCCATATTTTGCTATAGACCCATAGTTTTTCCAATTTTAAAATATGAAATTAACAGTGCTATCTTAAAGGTTCAAAGCTTAGGATAATGCTTCATGACACATGATAAAATAAAATAAAAAAGCTGTAAATATATTTGCAAAGTAGTGTATATTCAAACTGCTCAGGACTACGGGTGCCTACTTTCCATAAAAGAAAGTTAGACATACCTATTCTGTGATAGAGAAAACTTGATAACTTTCCGATGAAGGTTATTGTGAATGTTCTGAAATACAAAATCGTTATTTCTCTGCAGGAGAAAATTTGTTCTTATTTTCCTTTCTTTTCAAATCACTTGATTTTACTTTACATTGTGCAGCAGTAGAGGCAGCAGTAGACTGTTGCCTCCAGTGTCCCACTGTTTGCCTTATTAGACTGTGGTGAAAAGGTCACAGTGTGAACAAAGGAAGATTCTGAGTTGTATATGTTCCAAGCAATTTCCCCCAAATGAGAAACCTGACAGTTTAAGGAATGAACAGAAAAGTAGATAAGGCAGATAGCTACACATCCCAGTGTGTGTGTGTGTGTGTGTGAGAGAGAGGGAGAGAAAGAGCGACTGTGTGTCTTAATGTCTCTGTGCCTTTACAAGAAACCAAACCACTGAGTTGATGCTTCCATTTTGACTGAAAAAGGTCTCAAAATATGTGTGTCTGTTGGACTATTTGGATGGTATAAAATGGAAAGAAATTTGCTGATTGCAAAATAAACAGAAAAAAAGAAAGGAAAGTGCTTACATGGTTCTATACTAACACAAAATCTAATTTGTGAAGAAAATCATAAGGCTCTATTTTTCTACCATTGTGTCTACGTGTGTGTGTGTGTGTGTGTGTGTGTGTGTGTGTGTGTGTGTGTGTGTGTGTGTGTGTGTGTGTGTGTGTGTGCGATAGGTGATCTCACTATAGTTACTTCTCTTTAAGTCACACACACCTTACAAAGCACACACATGCATGGGTAAACTTCACAGAGCAGTGACACCGTTTCCCAGACATTTGTGCCAATGCATTGCTGATGCACCGACACACATAAACACACACATTTTTTGTTCTTGGTTTCCTCTCTGGCTCCCTCCATTTTTCAAAATCTCCTCCATGTTGCACCCCACCATGCACAGCTGTGCAGAAAAACGATAAACTCATACAAGAATGTGTTGATATACACAGAATTTACCGCACACGCATATTTTCGAGGAGCTCATTTTTGTATATTTTGGGAGCAGTTGTTGAAGTTTTTTTGGGGTTTACTGTTGTAGTATTTTCTGTAGTTGTTTTAGTAATATTTTATTATTTCACCATTCATTTCATTTTGTGCTCTCACCATGTTTCCCACTTTTCAGTTGTTTTTCAGTCCTATGAGATCATTGTTTGACTGGGGTTAATAAGGCAAGGGAAATGGCTTATAATGTAGGTTCTTTTGACCCCATGTTCAAAGATTGGGGGACATTCAAATGAGGCAGCTGTCATAGGTTAATGCGTGGCTGTCACCATTAGCCAGAGAGAGTGTGCAACAGCAAATCTACATGCTGTAATTTTCATAATTGTCAAGTAAAGTCAAATGTTAATTTGGGTTCTGTCTTCTATTTACAATTGGCTGAAAACTTCATGTCTTTGTCATAAAACTCAGAGTAATTTGCTCCATAAATGAATTTCCTGGCAAGAGTAAGTTTTAGAAAAATTGTTTTAAAGTATTCTCTAAACTGTCAGTTTTCTTGCAAAAATTCTTTTCCAAAAAAATTATATTATAATTTGCTAGCAACATTGTTGTTTTTTAGAATATACAAATCCCATATTTACTACGTTAAAATGACTACCTTATAAAAAACATAAATAAATATAAGTGCTGTTTTATGTGTACTTTTCTGTTCAAGATCTATTGATACTCTTTTTTTGTTTTGTTTTTTCTCTTTTTGTTTTCTTGCATTTTTGAAAACCTTTATTGTAGAGGATTTGTTTTTTTTCTTCACTTGGAATCAAGGGGAGGACAAATCTATACCAGGCGTTAGGTTAATGTGCCAGAAGGAAATGTTAAAAAGTGCACTTATCCATTTCGTTTTTAAATGTTAAGAACCAGTACAACACCAAATAAATTCAAGACAACCTATGCATGTGTGTTATTTGAGATAAAAGGATATTTCAATGTCATTCAGTAGTAAACTTCAGGGATTAGTTATCTCACTGTTTGAACCTATATATAAGCATTTTTTTTACTGCAGTATAAGCCCAGGTTTTGTCATGCACACACTGCATAACTTATGCAAGCATTGTCAAAACAGATAGACAACAACGAAAATATTCTCTGTTGTACTTGTTTTTTACATATATTTATTTCTCCTGCTAATTTCAACTTGAACTGAAATAAATTCTTCACACTAATTTAAATAATTTCTTCTCAGTGTCTTGGTTTGCTGAGTCTCTTGTCCGCCTCTGCTGTTTCTCAAATCTTTATACACCCAATAAACTCTCTCTCTGTCCTCTCTTCCGCTCCTCCTCCTCATACTCTCCTCGTTCTCAAAAGTAACCTATATAACTGTATCCTTGTTTGGACAGCACTTTAATTTTGATTTCAAGCAAGACTGAGCAGGATGTATGAAGCAGAGAGGAAACTAGGAATTACTGATTAAGAAAGTGTGTGTGCATGTCTGTTTGAGAGAGAACGAGTGAGGGATCTCATTACGAAAAGGTCACAAAGCTGCACGTGTGGCAGAGAGGGATTGGGCATTAGGCAGGTTGTCACTGGTCACTTGTGCTTAAACTTTTGAGTATGTGTGTCAAGGGTGAATGTGTATGTGCTGCTGACTTTGCCATGTTTGCATTTTTTCTAGGTTTTTTACTGCGCCCTGAAATAGCGTCCCTGTGTCTTTGCTCTTATTTTAGCCCCATGTCATTGGCAAAATGTGCAGTACAGTGATTCTGCACACAGCAAAATGCTGTTGTACAACATGGGGCAACCGTGGCTCGGTGGGTAGAGTAGTTAACAATCAGAAAGTTGTGGGTTAATTCCAGATTCCTCCTGACATGTTGATGTGCCCCTGGGCGAGACACAATTTCAAGTTGCCTACCAATCTGTGTATCGCCATGCGAATGTGTGTGAATGTCTGTAAGTGTAAATGGGTGAATGTTATTCTAGTTCAAAGTGCTTTGAGTGGTCATCATGACTGGAAAAGCATTATATAAATTGAGACCATTTTGCTATGTCCATCCCTTTATAACCACAGCGTGGCCTTCTAATAGCTACTTCCAGCTGGATAATAGACCATGTCAAAAAGTTCAGATTGTCTCAAACTGGTTTTTAGAATATGGCAATGAGTTCACTGTACTCCAATGGCCTCCACAGTCAGAGAATCTCAATTATAAACAAATCAGCTGTGGGATGTGGTGGAGAACATTTGCAACATAGATGGACAGCCAGTAAAGCTGCAGCAACGATACAACACTATCATGTCAATATGGACAGAAATAGAACACACAAAGAATGCCGACTGATCTGAAAGTGAAAGGGAGTCTGACCCTGTACTAAAAGAGTGTACCTTATAAAGTGACTGGTAAGTGTAGATACATAATTCAGCCCAGCTGAACTAACCAGTTCTCGCAACACAGACTGTTATATATGACCATTTAAACTATTTTCTGTGAAATAAGTACACCTCACAGCCTTTATACAGTTTCAAATATGTTGTCAAAATTGTCTTTATTAAACAAAATCAAAACGGTCAACAACTAATTCAGCAGAATATTCCTTCCTTTTTTAACTGAAGCTACTGCACATATTTCCTCTTGACTTGTCTTTTTTTCTGTTTGCGGCATTTGTGATGACCGTCATATGTTTATAGTTTTTTTTTCTCCTGAATTCAGACTAAATGAAAGCTTGAAGTAATTACCATTGTGAGTTTCTGAACACAGATGGGTCTGATATTTGGACCAAGACACATAGCTATTCACACGTATTGACAGTATTAAGCTTACCGCACTGACCCCCATTCTAACTGGCTTGGGAAATATAGAGAAAGACAACAAGAAAGAGACTCTATGATTTATTATTGTGGAGCTCGCATTAACAGTTTCGGGAAACATTGATTTTGATGAGTCAGCATGTCGTCCTGTTCTGACGGTTAACAAAGAACCAATCATCAAATGAATGTTTTCCTTTTTTGTTGGGCTTAAAAGAAGGATGGATGGATGGATGAACTGACTGATTTTTTTTTACCTCAACTACCTGTTTCCTTTATGTTTTTATAGTTGCCCGTTGTTAATTGCATTTACATATGTATTATTTTATATTTTTCGTTCCTTATATAAAATGGTATGCAAACTGACAAACACACACACACACACGTATATTTATATATACTATACACTGAAACAGGACAAGCAACATACCCTGTAATCAGGCTTGGATTCGTGTTGGCGGTGATGAATGCCCCCTTGGAAATGCCATGCCAAATAATCAAGATTGACACTGGCACACAGTGTTCTGAGTTGCATGCATGTGTCGGTTTGTTTGTGCTATTTTTGTTGGAAGGATCTAATCAAATGTAATCATGCTGATTACAATAATTTTGAGGTTTATAATCACTTCTCCCCCCCCTTCAGATTTACTCTTCCTTTACAGCTCTCCCCTGTTTCCTCTCACTTGTTCATTCATGTCTGATCTTCTGGATTTTTAATCCTCATCAATCATGTCTTCCTGCCCACCTACTTGATGCTGAATTTCAACAGGAAGTAGATCACAATTTCTGGAGCTATTTTTGTCATAAAAGAAAGTTAGACATAATTAGGCTTCACATTTGTCAACAATATACTTTGAAAAAAAACTGTTTTGTGAATACTATTTGATTTCAGTAATTGACAATTACAATAAACAAAAATTCAGTATAATGTAAGATGAGGGGGAACCGACTTAATGATTAAAGAGTATGCTGAAGTTTTGTTTTTTTTCTCTCCTTCTGTAGGACACAGAGGTCATCAACACAGCCATTCTTACAGGTAGACGTGTAACAGTGCCCATAAAAGTGGTTACAGTGGAAACAGATGGACAGGTGAGGGAGGTGGACGACTCAGTCACCTGCAGCTCGACAAATGAGGATGTGATTAAGGTATGTGTTTAAAGTTTACTCAGGCATCTTTAATATCAATTAGCAGACCTCTAGCCAAACTCTGTGAAAGTTTGGTTCACAGCTAAAGTCTTTGTGAACCCTGCAAATATATTGAGGCACAAACTGGATGTGACCCAATACTGGCTTTCCATAATCTGATTACACTTTAACATTTGACATATTTAAGAAAAAGTAGGAACTTATTTTTGGTGCACATAGCTTATTTTAAAGCACAGATGTTATGGGTAAACCATTCTAGTGTTATTGTTTTGGTTTTAAGAAATAGGTGGGCTCAGACAAAACATTGGTCGAGTATAATGCTGTATTGGCCCTGCTAGATGAAGGTCGATACCCATCTGCCTTTAAAATTTTTGTGCTTACCATCCCTTGTTTTCCTTTGCTTCTCCACTTCTCATTAAACTGCAGATAAACATTGTCAGTGTCACCAGCTGTAACCTATGGGTAGTGTAATACACAGGACATTTTTAGATGAGGTGTGAATGGGAATTCAGATGAAGATGGGGGAAAAGTACGGTACTATTGCAATTTTTCACACCATAATGTATTAGTATGAACAAATAATTTCTAAAACCATCATAAATTGAGGATTTACAACACAATGCAATAAAACCAGTGTATGATTAATATATTGACAATTATTTATAAAAAAAAATCAACACAATTTTAAAACTGAAGAATACAATTTAACTTTAAGCTCAATTAGTGAGATTGATTTAAAGGCAGATCCAGCTTAAAGAAATTAAACAGATGCACACATTGGTGAAAGACCTGAACAAAATAGATGGAATTAACACCATCTGAATTTCAAGTTTTTAAGTAAACTATTTTTGTGCAAAACATATCACATTTTACACAACCCTATGTAAAGTAATATTGGTACTATGAAAAGATTATATTAGCTGGTTAGTGAGCCAAGTTATTGCCTTGGTCAGCTGCCCTGCAATCTGCTACTTAACACCTAGCCTCATGGCATACTTAAAAAATAAATAAATAAATAAATAAATAAATATATATATATATATATATATATATATATATATATATATATATATATATATATATATATATATATATATATATATATACACTCACCGGCCACTTTATTAGGTACCCCATGCTAGTAACGGGTTGGACCCCCTTTTGCCTTCAGAACTGCCTCAATTCTTCGTGGCATAGATTCAACAAGGTGCTGGAAGCATTCCTCAGGGAGTTTGGTCCATATTGACATGATGGCATCACACAGTTGCCGCAGATTTGTCGGCTGCACATCCATGATGCGAATCTCCCGTTCCACCACATCCCAAAGATGCTCTATTGGATTGAGATCTGGTGACTGTGGAGGCCATTTGAGTACAGCGAACTCATTGTCATGTTCAAGAAACCAGTCTGAGATGATTCCAGCTTTATGACATGGCGCATTATCCTGCTGAAAGTAGCCATCATGGGTTGGGTACATTGTGGTCATAAAGGGATGGACATGGTCAGCAACAATACTCAGGTAGGCTGTGGCGTTGCAACAATGCTCAATTGGTACCAAGGGGCCCAAAGAGTGCCAAGAAAATATTCCCCACACCATGACACCACCACCACCAGCCTGAACCGTTGATACAAGGCAGGATGGATCCATGCTTTCATGTTGTAGACGCCAAATTCTGACCCTACCATCCGACTGTCGCAGCAGAAATCGAGACTCATCAGACCAGGCAACGTTTTTCCAACCTTCTATTGTCCAATTTCGATGAGCTTGTGCAAATTGTAGCCTCAGTTTCCTGTTCTTAGCTGAAAGGAGTGGCACCCGATGTGGTCTTCTGCTGCTGTAGCCCATCTGCCTCAAAGTTCGACGTACTGTGCGTTCAGAGATACTCTTCTGCCCACCTTGGTTGTAACGGGTGGTTATTTGAGTCACTGTTGCCCTTCTATCAGCTCGAACCAGTCTGGCCATTCTCCTCTGACCTCTGGCATCAACAAGGCATTTCCGCCCACAGAACTGCCGCTCACTGGATGTTTTTTCTTTTTCGGACCATTCTCTGTAAACCCTAGAGATGGTTGTGCGTGAAAATCCCAGTAGATTAGCAGTTTCTGAAATACTCAGACCAGCCCTTCTGGCACCAACAATCATGCCACGTTCAAAGTCACTCAAATCACCTTTCTTCCCCATACTGATGCTCGGTTTGAACTGCAGGAGATTCTCTTGACCATGTCTACGTGCCTAAATGCACTGAGTTGCCGCCATGTGATTGGCTGCTTAGAAATTAAGTGTTAACGAGCAGTTGGACAGGTGTACCTAATAAAGTGGCCGGTGAGTGTATATATATATATATATATTTGACCTGGGCCAACATACTTTAGACTTAACCTGGACCTTCCCCTGAAAACCTTGATGCTTGAATTGGACTCAGAAGAAAGGACCTGAACATATCTTGTACTCCTCAAGCTAAGATTATTTACCTATTTCTTTGACCCAGATATCTGTCTGAACAACTCTTGATCTAAACATTGTTCCCCAACTCTTGTAAGTGATGTAAGAAAAAAGCTTGACACATAAACCACTTTCCCAAACAGGCTTACTACAAGCTACTTTACTAATTGATAAGTCAGGAATACCTTTAACACCATCACAGAAACCAGCCAATACCTGCAGCGAAAAATTGATTCCTCCCGTGCATCACGCCATGCCCTCTGGGCCTAAAATGAAACACACCCTTGCTGTGACAGTTTCAATATGATGCCAATTTCCTGGTACAAGCCGACAGTAGTACTAGCATTTAAGGAACAATCAATAACAGCTTGGTGAAAATGGAAGGAAGTCATTCGCTAGGAATGTAATATCTGCTTTCTGTTTGTAAGTGGATTGCCTGGATGTGATACATCAGTAAGTGGTTATTTCCGTGTGTCTTGAAGAGCACATGTGGTAATGAAACAGTGCAATTAAATGCTGCATAATAATAGCGTACATGGAAGAATTCAACAGATCAAGAAGACATATTGTGAAAAAAAAGATATATTGTGATATGATTCTGCTATAACTTATATGTACAGAGCTCTTAAATCTCTAGAGTAGGCATGTCCAAAGTGCCATTTGTGGCCCCTGTAATGATTCTGGGTGCCCCCCAACTGCATTTCAAGAATGGCTTCGTCCACGAGCACAGGTGGCTGATGTAGATAGAAGATATTAGTTTTTAGTTAGAGCAAAATTATTAAAGAAAAGTTAAAATCCTACTATTGAAAATGTTAAGTACAACACAAAGTATTCATCTTTTAATAAACACACTTTTGACATTCTCTTTAATTTCATAGTAACATCTATCCAATGATATTTAATTACTCAAATGCAGATTTTGGTGCATTAAAATCTGTTCTGAATTCAGTTATTAAAATCGGCTTATTAGAGCAACTGTTTTCAGAGAACAACTGACCCAAATACCTGTTCTTATATTGCTATTCAAAATAATTTCTATACTGGATGACCATCTTTTCATATGACAAATGAGCAACAGCCTTTTTTTAAATATTGGATCTACAATAATTTACTCATTCATTTCCTACAAAAAAAATCTGGCTAATTTATTTATTTAAAATTATCATATTTTGTAGAGCAGGTAGAAATTAACTTTTTTTTTTGGTTTAAAAGTTTTTTTGTTTTTGTTTTTCAAATAAGAAAGAGAGTTTTATTGTGTTTGGTCTAAATATTGAATATTCTGTTTTTTTACAATCATCATGTATGAAAAAACTTCAAAGTGCTTTAATCAGAGTGAAGCAATTACCATTTATTATGTTGTGACGATGCACCATCCTGTTGGGTTAAATCCCTTGGGGACTACAATTCTTATAGACCAGTTCACGCGTGACGTCACGCGTGACGTCAGCGCTACATCCGGATCTCGGTGGTTGGCAAAAACAGCGCTGTTCTCGTCTATTACTGTGACAAAACGGGTGATTTAGAGCGTATTTTTAGTTAGTTTATTTTTGTAATCTAAACAATGCCTACGACTTGTTGTGCTCCCGGTTGCACACAGAGGCATTCCAAATCGTCGGATGTACGTTTCTGTCGTTTACCGAAGGAGGAAACACGAATAAAGAAATGGATATTTTCAATGAAAAGAGCGCAGGCAGACACTCCAAATGGACTGGGGGATCCATCATACTGCGACAGAATATGCAGTCTACACTTCATCTCCGGTAAATACAACTTAATTCTGCTCTAGTCATTGTTGTACTTAAATAGCGGCGGAGGGGAGATGGTGATCGCTACACGGGCCGGAGAAGCGGTAGCAGCAGCCGCTGACTATTCCGGCGACCCGTGTAGCGATCGCCACCTCCCCTCCCCTCCGCCCGTTCACGGGCGCTACTTCTGTGTTTACGCTGCAATGTCGCCGACACCCCCACCAATTTTAACAAGACAAAAACGCCAAAATAATCCGTAGTGAACTATGTTTTTTTTTAACCTACCGGGCGGGTCTTCCTGTCCGACTCCGCGTTCGTATGTTACACATGTCTGAACATCCATCCATCCATCCATGTTCTGACCCGCTTAATCCCTCATGGCGTCGCGGGCGTTGCTGGTGCCTATGTCCAGATATAAGCCGTCCAGTGGTTTCATGCTTCCATGCTCTCTCGTGTGTACTGGCCTGCGTGTTTATAAGGTAGCTGTATGTCGGGGTACTGAACGCTTGGCAGCATTTCACAGACTCGCTCCGTCCCTTCAGGCTTTTGCTGTGTGGATCTGGCAATCTGATACCATCAACCATCAACTTAGTCTTAAAACGATCTTGTGATACGTTATCTAAAGAAGAAAAATACGTGGAGAACTCGTCAGTTTCTCTGTTTGCGTCCGCCATTGTGTTCGTCTTTTGCCAACCAGTCCGGCGCGCATGCGCGAAAAACCCGAATCAAAACAATAACAATGAACTGGTCTATACAGACTAAAGAGCATGTCAATGTACTTCTATTGTGTCAGAAATAAAAATCAAAAAACACTCTCATAGATTGCTCAGTGAAAGGACAGCATAAGGCATTGACCCAACCACTGAAATTTCAAGAATTTGTACTTGATTTAACCTCTTCCCATATATTTCAGCCAATCATGAGTATCAAGTTATGCATAAATAAAAACTAAAAAAAGTTTCACTACAACTAGCATTTTCCAACATATTGTTGAGAAAGTTTTTAAGTCCTGTTATTGAGATGCCAAGGAAAGCGTTGGAGTTGCTGGAGTAATGCAGAGCCTCCTTTCTCTCACCTGTTGCTGCACACTGCTGTCCAGATAGCTGAACGAAAGCTCTTACACTTTTAGTTGACTTTCAACAAACAAACATTTTTAGCAGTTTAGGAATATTTACAGATAGTCAACATGTGGAAACTTAAAGGAGCATCACATTTATTAAGGAAATACTTCCTAGAAAAAGTTGACAAGCTATGATTAGTATGTCTGCTAGGTAGAAGACTGCAGGATGGCACCCTCAACAGAGAAGCTGCTTAATTCCCAACTTGTTATAGTTATGTTAGTCTGGAGCTTTTAGGTCCTCCATCTCTGTCTAGGACTCTGAGGTCTTTGGGTCAAATGTTGTTGGTGGTACCACAAACCCATTTTAAAACCTGTGGAGACAGAGCTTTTCAGGCAACTCCTCCTAAGCTCTGGGACATTCTCCCACTGTCACTGCACTGTGCAGACTCCGTAGTCTCTTTTAAGAAACAACTAAAGACATTATTTAGATTGGCATTTCTTTAATGTGTTTTGTGTTTTAATTGCTTTTCTCTCATATCGCACTTTGTGGTGTATATGTGTGTGAAAGGAGTAATAGAAATAAAGTTTTACCCACTCACTATAAACACCAGAAAGAGAAAAAAAACTGCATTTGTGGGGTTTGCCTTTAAAAACTACTACTAAGTTCAGCTAGTGTTTATTTTATTGTATTTTTCTTACTTATGTTTCACAATAAAAATCATTACATGTTATAGACAACATTATTGTAACTGTGAATGTCAACATCTGCCCAATATTATTTATTTTAGCAGCAGTCAGGATAACTGTTGCTTTTATTTTAACAAAAGAGCCAAATTAATTCCAGTACCCCTGGAACCACCACAGCGAGTCACTTTGCCTTTATGTCAGAAGTGCATTATCAACTAAAGATGCATGCGTATGCTTTTTGGCAGAATTCTGGCTAAAATAAGAATTGATTGGCAAAAAGCTAAATTTAAATGTCAAATTTTCTTCAGGTCCAGTGATTTAGATTGCAGCTGTGTGCAGAGATTCTAGCAATTTACATTGTTCTCTAAACTTACAGTAAAATAGTTGAACATCTTCTTTTTGTTTTATTTAAAAGATTTTATTAAGCCATTTGAAAGTGAAAGCTGGTAATTCAATGCCTTGAAGTCTGTGTTGCATTTCAATTAAAGTAGCACAGATTTAAAATTTACTTGCTATTTTATTCCGTCTTATTTGCTTATCACATGTTGGAACTGTTTTGTGCTGAGCTGAAAAGCTGAGGATGTACTTGGTCTGGAATCCTTCACAGAGGAAATTGTCATCGCTGAAATCTTGTCTGGTCTTAAAAGGAATAAAGCCACTGTCTCCCCGACTTGCGCCGCAAGAGCCAATCAGTTGATTGAGATTATGAAGCATTCACAATCACAGCTTGTTGTTTAAATCATCTTATTTAAAAAAAAATAATGATTTGGTGATATTAGGGTATGTGTACGTGGGATGATTAGTTAAATAATGTGTTTTATTTATTTAAACCTTCTCCCTGGGCTGGGTTTTCCACCAAAACATTAGTTTACACGGAGAAACAGTTACTGGATGAGCCATCTACAGTGACACAATGATGGGACTCCAAGCTGGTTCCCAGGTTGTGGAAAACCAAGAATGTTCTTTAAAAGAACCAGTTATTATTGAAAAAGATTAAAGTGTAAATTTGTCATAAGGTAGCGATGCTGGACATGTGAATGGAACTCTATACATACAGTATGTAGTGATACAACTTTTGTGAAAGGTTTGTAGCTATCTAAAAAGATTTATAGTCCATCTGTAGTTCCCTCACAAAATCTACAAAAAGACACACAGACACATATGTGGCTGTGTAGCAAGAGAAGTGAAGATAAAGCTTAGAAAAGCAATATTTGTTGTTTATTTTTTATTATGAAATACACCGAATTAGACTGAAAGATATGATAATGCTGTAAGTTATCTCATAAAAATGTTCAGATATCTTCTCTTACAGAAAGTTTCCAAAATTTTGCCTGCAATTCAACCCAAAATGCTCCTGTAATTGCACTTTTTTGTGTGTCTATATGGGGACCATGGGCTCCAGCGCACCTTCACATTTTCCCTGTCTTTGCTTTAACATTACTGAGACTGTGCTTGAGCAGGGGGGCTTTTTAGCTTATGAAGAGTTCCTGGACCCTGACTTCTCAGTGTGCACATGTAGTCAGCGATTTCCTGTTTTCAGGCAAGAAAAGCAAACCAGCTGCTGACGGAAGGTTTACATTTACTGGGCTGGTATTCCCAGGAAGCTCCCTTGGGGTTGATACAAGTAAGAGGTATTTTGTAAATCGATAGAATAAGGCATATCTCATTTCATATTTGTTGAGAACCAAAAAAACAACCAGAACACTCTAATCAAGAATTTCTAGAATATATCCAAAGATGGTGATTTTCCTATGATGAGCTTTCCATGAACATTTGAAGTATTTTTGCAGGGCTGATATTTTACTCACAGAGACACTTAACCCTCTACATGACTGCCATTATTAACTTCACTCCTTACAAATGTTCATGAAGTTTAACCCCTCAAATGTCAGTTTCATTGAAAAAGAAAAAAGAGCCTGTTAACCCCTCTCCAAATAAAAAAAGAGAAAAAAAGTGCTCAGTTTTCTTGTAAATAAATTGGTTTACATGATTCCCTTGGACTCACAGATTGCTTGCAAGAGAAACATTGTTTAGCAAAATATGATATCGCCATACAACAGATATTTATGAATCTTCAGACTTTTTAATACCTTAAACAGCATAGTTTTTGAAAGAGTGTTAAAAGTGGATATATCATAAGTCCAAATTGGCTGATTTATACCACATGAAAAAATATATTTATGTTGTAGAATACAAACAAATTTCTAACAAAGGTGCGACTCAATAAGCAAGAAAAACAAAACATGAAAAAGAAGTGTTAATGAAAAAATACCTTAAAAATGCATTATGAGTTTGACACAATCACACTATTTAGTTTAAAAACCATATCAAAGAAAAAAAAATGGAAAAATATAATTCCCCCCAAAATATCCAGCTTGGCCCATTGTTGGGCAGTTAGCATCAGTACAACTAAAGTTGTTCATAAAATACAATTTGGGGGAAAGAATGAGGGAGGGGGGGGTTACCTAAAAGAGAGCATACATAGCAATTAGCCCCAAAGGGCTAAGTGGTATGCAGAGGGATGCTTTTATATCCTTATTCTTAAGAAGCTGAAGCAGTTGTTTCCATTAGTAGAAGTAGATAATTGGTGTAATTTCTTTTTGCAAACTTAAGATGGTTAAAAGCAAAGGTCTTTATTCTGCTGGTTTGTTGACTCTGAAACATGTTTATAAAGATGCTTGTATCTTGGGAAGACATTCTTCATCTTAAACTAATTAAGGTGCCCTAGTGGTTCGAGAGCAGGGCACTTGCTCCTTGGAGAGGCTGCAAATGTCCATGTTAAAATCCCACAGACTGCCATTATGGGTTCCTGAGCAAGACCCAGAATGCTCCCTGGGCACCGCACAGTGGCAGCCCACTGCTCCCCAAGGGACAGTTTAGATGTGGAAGACGAATTTCAATGGGATTAGTATATTGCAATGACAATAAATATTATTATTCTGATTATGATTATTATGTGGAAGATGTGATATAAAACGTATTATTGTTGTTATTATTATTATTATTATTATTATTATTGTTACTATTATTATTATTATTATTATTATTATTATTATTGATAAATGGTATAAGGATGCAGCCCAATCATCAGACTTTTAAGTTGCTTTATGGTGCATGATGATTCATTATTTCTATGTGGAAGACTGAAGAGAGGAAAATAAAAGAGAAGAGAAACTATAGCAAGAAACAGATGGTGTTTGACTGGATCTGGACAGGAAAAGAAGATGAGGGTATCAGAAAGATGAAACCCAATTTGTCACAATTTAATACAAGTTGTGACATAAATGTGCAGCAGAAACCATGTGAGTTGATACATTTTAAAAAAAAAATGGCTAAAGATGTGTAGACTATAACAGATTTTTTTTTTATAAAGACATTACAGTAAGCCTGTAATTTCATCAGTGTTTTACTTCAGCAAATAAAACATACAGACCAAACTAAATGAGAGCTCAACTGTATTCGTCTTGTTTTATTAGATGTTGTAAAAACCAGCCTGTCTAAACGAGTGCTGCAAATGTTTCAAGAGAACAATGCCTCTGGATCTACCTAATCTTACAATGGACTGAAATTGCTGGAAGCAGCTGAAATGGGACACAGTACATTAGTCTTTTAACTTATAAATAAACGCTGAACCACAATACTCCGAGATTTGCCACACAAACAAAAAGATCTACACTTTCATTGAACCATAAAAAAAAAACTCTTTCAATGGTTTTTGGCTGCTGCGACAGTAAAAAGCAAAAAAATAATTTGAAAAAAGTAATGACAGCAACACAAATCAATTCTTTTTCGCTATTACAACCTAATTTTTATTCACAAGTTGTTTAGTTGTTGCACTTTATTCTTTATCTCATTAGAAAAAAAATATCTCCTGGGGGATAAAAAGCTTTCTCTGCTTTTAAATTCACAAGTTGTAATCAATAATCTGAAGGAGATGAGATTTTCATTCGGTTTCACATCGCTTTCCATCAACTAACCTTTTGTTTAATTACTCACGGTAGATAAATGTTGGCGCGGTGAGAGGCGCAGCCTCCCTCCCTGACTAATGAATGTATGAAAATGACTGGCTAAACCTGTCACTGCTCTGCAATATACTAGGGCTGATTTCACCCATGCACCTCTTGTTGCTCAGCTTAGCCCATTTATCCCTGACAGCAACATAAGCAAAAGCAAAGTACGACATGGATACCAACTTCCCTCTTGTCAGGTTCTCTGTAAGTGTAAACTATCTTGTTAAGGCCCCTTGAGGGTTTTGTCATCTGTGATCTGCGTATGAGCTGCTGCTGTTGACACAGCAGTATGCGCAGGTCAGCAGTGTCACTGCCAGTAGGGGACAGATAGGGGACGAGCGCACACATACACACAAATTAGTACCACTATCCTGACCTCACGCAAAGCCAGAGAGTTGAAAAGGAGGAAAGATGGGATGAGGTGGTGAGGAGATGACAAATTGATCAATGAGGAGAGGAGAAGGGGGGACGGGAAGATAGATCTGAGAACCGGGGGAAATAAAAACGACAAGTGAATTTAGATGGCTAACCACACATCATGGCAGTTGATATGAAGGTGTCCCATTTTAGGGACATTTTGCTTGTCATTTACACATGCACACAATTGTTACAGCATCATATTGGACTGAAATAGTTTAGATAGAAGTCAAGGAGCAGATATTCCTTAGTGCGTGTCATTAAATGGGATGCAGAAAAATGCTAAACAGTTTGGTGCTTGAGAAGTGGCTGTTTGCTTATTTTATTACTTTAACTCCAATTTAACAAAAAAGCCTTCATTAGTGAAACTAAGACATCTTACTGTCATTCATGTTCCTTCTCAAAGCATCTGTCATGTAATCAGGTGAACAAAAAAGACTGCTTGGCAATTGAACATAAAATAGTACACTACTGCATCTCATAAACCATGCCTAAAACTAGCAAAACAGAAATTGAAAATACCCATCATATTTGCTTGGGCTTTACAAACCGTTGCTATTTCCTTCTATTTGCACTGCTGCACCTTCATCTCATTCAAAAGGTGAAACGCGATCAATGCAGGCTGCTGGGTCTGCAAACATTAACTAAATATCCTTAAGGTCTTGACATAACTCTGCATCCTAGAATGCAAGCCAATTGAACCTGGTGGACAAGAGCTCTGAGAAACACACAGTTTTTACTTTAACCACACAGCGGGTGTTAACGTGTTCATTTTTACTCTTTCTAATCAGGCAAGAAGAAAATGAAGAATCAAGTGATTTTGAACATCAAAATTAATCACATTTTTGTCCCTGTTGTCACTGAGACATAAATTATTTAAATAGATAAATCTGCGGATCTGACACTTTATTTCTGTTTTTCTTTTGCTCATGATTTGATGGGGTTTTTTTGACTGCTGTGTGCTTGGAGCCGGGTATAAAACTCTTGTAATGTTTTCTCTGGCCCTATCTGCACTAACAGACATTTCATAAACCGCTTCTGCTTTGCTTGTGGCTCTTATCATTGTGTAAGTGGCTCTTCTGTTGTGTATATATATATATATATATATATATATATATATATATATATATATATATATATATATATATATATATATATATATATATATATATTATTTTTCTTTTTTTCTTTTTTTTATTCACTTAACTTTACCAACAGGTTTTGAGAGGCAGTGACATAAATCTTATTTCTCATTTGCCCCTCCTGCACATACACCAGAGACCCAAACAACATTTTAAGTTTCCTACCCTTGGAAGACATTGTCCTTTTCACTAAGAACTAGTGTGTGCTGAAAATATTGACTAAGAACAAGGGTGTCAAGCTCCAGTCCTTGTGGGCTGGGGTCCTGCAACGTCTGTATGTGTCCCTGGTCCAACACACCTAAATCAAATGACTGAATTAGCTCCTCAATGTGCAGTCAAGTTCTCCAGAGTTCTGCGGATTACCTGATTTTTGACTCAGGTATGTTGAAGCAGAGACACATACAAAACACCCCTAAATAAGAAGTGGTTAACTATGTAACAGAAGTCACTTTCTATGCTCGGAATTATCTCTCTTTATAATTCTATAGGCTGTTAAAATCAATGTTATCCCCACCTACTACTAAACAGTATTGCTGTTAGAATTGTTGTTTCTTTTTTGGACAGATTATTTTTCTTCTTGAGCAGTGTCGTGGAATCTGAGGTTTTTCAGCTCGTTTGTCACTATTCCAGCTGTCTGTGACTCTATTCAAGAGTATTAAACTGCAGAATATTTTTGCGTCTGGAGGCCCTTCTGACAGAAACATTTTATATCCTATTGTATTTTGGGTCAACATTTGAACCATTTTAAACTACATTGGGAGTAGATGAGTAAGGCCAAATATTTTCACACTGAAACATGTTAAGATTATCAGTCATCTAATAATCCTTCCATCCATCTGTTGTCTATGGCCTCTTATCCTTGCAGGGTCACATGGGGGCTGGTGCATGTCTCCAGGGTAAGAAACGTAGTAGAAAATTTGTCAAGATTGTTTACAATAATAGCAATTCAACAATGGATAGGATAGATTGCATGCTGGGGTCCGTTCTTCGTACGTCGCTAACTCAGTTAACTGGATTTGATTGTTGACGATTTGGCATGATCTTGGATTGTTTGGTTTCTTCGAAAGTCATCCTGGACTTGCTGTCATAGCAACATGTGCGCAAACTTGAGCCTGCTCGCTTATTTCATGTAAACAGGATTAGATTGCGGCTTTATAAGGGGATGAGATAGGAAGTCTGTTGTAGTCATTTCTTGTCCATTTTTACGACAGCAACCTGTTGCGGAAGGTGCAAGAATGATTCACAGAGCTTTTCGAATTAATCGCGCATTGCGAGATAGACAGTGTGATTGTAGAGAGATATCGTTTTTCTCGTGAGGCTGTTATTTACATAATTAGTTGTTGGAACCACACATTAAGTGTTCCACACGGAGGAGTGATTTTTTTTATGTTCATCCAAAGAGGTTTTTTTTTGAGTGCATTTAAAAGTGGCTTTTAAAAAGAGGAAAAAGTGGCTTTTTAAAATACAGTATAATAATTAAAGGCTACTATTTTGTAGAATATTCTTGTACTTCACTTTTACTTGTCCCCATGTTCTAGTGGCTCCCGTGGAGGCTCTGACATAAAAGAACAAAGTAAATATGAAATTATTAAAATGCAAAAATACATACTGTAGAAAGTGATAGAAACATCTACCATGGACAGTACTTACGTATTTAATTTGTCTGCTACTTTTTGCCAGCCCTCTCTCCTGGATTAAGCAGACTTTGAGGTGTTCCCTGTCGTTTTTTTTTTTTTTAATACTTTATTTTTGTCATTTTAGTAGTTTTAGAAATATACATACTTACATTGAACAATTGGACCCCCCTCCAACAAAAATTACAGAGCAACTAGTGACAGGAGCAGTTGAATAATAATCAAAAAAAAAGGAAAAAAGTAATTACAATACTTATACAGTTGGTGTCAAGTTCCGATGAATGTTCCATTTTTTCCAGTATTTATTGTATTTATAAGTGGCAAGTCTTAATGAAAAAGTCATGCATTGTGTGAATTTCCTCAATTATGTCCTTCCAGTCCGAACATGATGGTGGTTCTGCATCAAGCCACCTGCGAGTTATAGCTTTCTTTGTACCTGCTATTAATATTAGTAGGAGATATCTATCGGACTTCCTCAGCTCTTGGGGTAAACCACCCAGGAAAACCATAGTAAAATCACAGCGTAAATTTAAGTCCATTTTAGTATTGATTTCTTTTATCACTCCTGACCAGTAGGATGCGATCTTAGTACATTCCCAGAAGACATGAAAATGTCCTGCAGACACATTCCCACGGTTCCTTTCAACATTTTGCCTTCTCAGTGTCGTTACAATGTTTACTTTTAATGTAAGGTGTAACAAAAAAAAATGCACCATGCATGTCCAGGAAAATTCCCTCCATAAGTCAGAACTTGACGTGTGGATGACAAAATTACAAATATTTAACCAAACATCATCAGTTATTGTTATTTTAGCTTATTTTTCCCATTTAACCTTAAGATATGTTGTATTACATTTTCTCTCTCTTTGTAGACATTAGTGTAGTTTGGATATTGTTTTTTTGGGAGGTCTTCCATTGCTGGAATCTAATAAGATTTTAAGTATACCTGTCTCATTCTCCTCCAAAAATTGTATATTTTTATTGTAATGGTATCTTAGCTGAAGGTATCTAAAGAAATCACATTTTTCCAGGTTATAGTTATCTTGAAGTTGTTTAAAACGCTTTAATTCACTATTGCTTGTAATATTCAAGTAACTTTTTTGTGACTACTGTGTAAATCCCCTGTCGTTTTAATTAATGACTCAAATTCGGCAAAATCTTCCATTAAAAGCTCTTGTTCTGCTTGGGAGAGAAACTGTGCGCGTTCTTTGGCCATGCTGAACAGCCAATAGCAGCGTTGCTGATCATTGTTTCTACTATCAACACATTTCCCCTTTTAAACCGACGCATGAACGCGCAGTTATCTCAGATAACTCAATCCAGCGATACGAATCATAAACAACAGCTGTGTTCGAAGAACCCAATTAGCCGGATTATGATTAGCACGATGATATTATCTTGGATGTCTCATTTGATCTTGGATGTTTTAAGCAACGTACGAAGAACGAGCCCCTGGTGTTTGAAGATCCACTTGCTTGTTTTCAACCAGCATTGCACAAACGTTTCAAGATACAGCAACTGCAGTGGGATGCAAGTGGTGAAAATATGGCAAGTTGTGGTGTCATTTAATTTTGAGTTCCTTAATGTCTTAATGTGACAAATTACCACAGTTAAATGCCACAAGACCTAAACTAACCCTGTACACACAATCTCACCAGGATCTCAATTAAGCAAAACTTGGGGATTAGATAAGAGATAATAAATTCCTTTACTGTCCCACAATGGGGAAATTCGGGTGTCACAGTGGCAAACACAGAGACTCTCTTTATAGATTATTATTTTCAAAAAATGAAGATACTTTCTGGTTTGTAGAATAATTTTCAGGGCAATCTTTTGTTGAAGTTAGAGAAAATCATTAAAAATGACTTTCATTTTAAGAGGATTTGGTTTACCTAAAAAGAGAGAAAATAATTAGACTTTTTTAATTGTGTTGTGATGAACTGACCTCAAAACCAAGGGATGTACCAAATCATGATTCATGAACAGCCTTACAGCCCTAAAAATGTGCCTTTAAACATTAAAGCATGTTGCTGTCTTTGAAAACGTTCTTGTACATTTTTAAAATAAACATTTAACAAATGCAATTTTGGAAAATATTACATAGATTTTAGATCAATTTGGATAGAAAGCTTGATGTCATTGTAGTAAAACAAAAAAGAAAAGAAAAACTGCCATTTTCCTTGACCAACCTACATCATATTACTTTGTCTCAGTCTCTTTTGTATTCAGGTGCAGTGACAGCATATCGTCTCACCTCTCTAAAAATTGTCCTTCCTTGTGTTTTAACACTGATATGCTCTTCCACCTCTGTTGACGGGAATATGTGTATAACCTTCAGAAACCAGCATCAAATTGATTGATGTCTGCTTTGTTTTTTCAAACTCTGATGTAGCACTTTCTGTAACGGCAGTTTTTACTGCATTTAGGAACTGTCACACTAAATTCATGCCAACCCTTCAACCATCAAAACTACAAAATAACAAACTCACATGTATCTAAAAAACAAAATAGAGCTGTAGGTAGGTGGTAGCACACTATCAACCTCTTTCAGTTTACACAAACTGAATCAATAGGGCAGCATTTACAAATAAGAATTTGTTTTTAATAACTTACCTGGTTAAATAATGGTTAAATTGAAATGAAATAGAATTTGCATGTTGTATAAAATGTGATAATCACTATGATTATCATTGAAAACATACTAAATACTAAACACCCTTTAATTTCCTGACAAAGATTTACTTTAATTAAAACTCCATCATCTTTCCAAGGACAAAGGGTGTATCTGTGTGTAATTGTGCCACATGGGATCATGTAGATCCATGTCAAACTCCACGACTGATTCATTAAACAGCATATACATCAATTCTTAACCAGCTTTTTTTGTCCTAAACATGAAACAACACACACACACACACACACACACACACACAGTATGCATAAATGCACACACACATACACATTTCTCTATTCCCATTTTCTTCCCCTTAGTGAAATTTAATTAGTAATGACATCATTAAAGGGATCTCCACATGAGCCAGTTACCGGTCATACCCCATGGGTGTGCCTGCTGGGCGATCTTTGTGATCGTGTGTATTCATTGAGTGTGCGTTTAAGATGTGTGCTTGTGAAAGATGTGAAAAAGGAGTGATACCAAGAGTATCCATATCTATAGATAAGGGACAGGAAAGCATGGTTTCCCTTTTTTATGTGGAAAATTGCTAAATCCACCTTTATGAAATACAAGCATTGAGTTGAAACATAGCGAAATCCTTTAAAATTTAAAGTGATTTCAGGTTACATGAGCACATGGACCTTGTTGAAGTTTTCTGAGAACTTTTTTCAGCTAAAAAAAACTCCTGGGTAGAGAAGATTCTTCTCAAAATCATCTGTACCTCTCCAGCTTATTGCGGTTGTCTCAGAAGCGACAACAATGTGTTTTGGGGTTTGTGCCAATGTATATATTTGGTGTCTACTGACATTAAGAAAGCAAAGTGACAGCTGACATTGCAAGTGTATGTCCTTTTTAATCTGACATACTGCCTTAAAGATAGAGTTAAGCAAAATAAATAATTTCCATTTGTGCTGATAAAGCTCTTTCCCCTTTTTTGAACTAATGTATGTGCATTTACAGTAATCATTAGTGTCCGACTCAGCAAAGGTGGCATATCAAGTTTTGCTGAAGAATAAACAAAAAATGATAAGTAGACCTTTTTGACATGGAATCCCTATCCCTATCTTGGGTTTAACGTTATTTCTTGTTACTGACATTGCTTGGATTCTTGGATAATGCAAAAGCAATATATTGCATCAATTTTGCAAAACTAGCAATATTTTGCAATCCATTTATTTAGCTTATTTTACATCTCCTGATGTTGCAAGTCTTTTGGGACCTGAATAAAAAGGAAACATATTTGTACTCCGATAATATATTTCTTGTTTGCCAGGATTCTTATAATGCCATGCATTCAATCTGCAGCCTATTATGAACCCTGTTCATAGATCAGAATATTTTAGCACAGATATATTTGTGTATTAAAGTCAACATTTTATTTCCAAAAGAAGTATTGGTCTTAGTAAATAACTGAAAGTTTTTTTTGTTTTGTTCTTTACATTAGAGTTTTAGGACTTGGGCTGCTCCTCATCTCTTAATGAAAACAATAGATTTAAACTACAACATCTAATGTAGCTTCTCCAAGCACAGACATGTGGAGGTACACGTGAGGCCAATACATTCACATTCTCTTTTAGCTACTAATAAGTTTCACTTTTGCTCACTTATTTTGATACATTTTTTTACAATCAGAGCCTGCGGATCAGGAGTTTCTGCAAAGCATCTTCACTGTTGTAATTTAAAATAAATATCTAGTTAAAGCTGCAGTAGGGAGTTCTTAGAAAACCACGGACTTAGCCTTACAGGGGCCTCCCTTTTGCTTTCTGGTGCGCTGCAGCCCTCCCTGCCCAGCTCCTTAACCACAGCGGAGTCTGTCATAAACACGTAGGCTAGTAAGCAGGGCCACAAGTGACTTGTAGCTGGATAAACAGCTATAACCAGTGGTACTGTAACGGTTCAAAAACTTCCATCGGAAAGTAGTCGATACGTTATGTATTCAGAAAAAAAAAGGTTCAAAATTTAGATCTCTGCGTGAGCTGCAGGCCTGTAAAAACTCTGATCATCAACTACCCTTCGCACCGAAGAGCAGGGATTGGTCAGAGTTTTGGTCCTGCCCTCATCCCGTCTGTCCCTCGAGCCTTATCTATTGGTTGTCCCACATGCCAATCATTCTGACGCGCTCACGTTACGCCAGTATACCTGCACGTTCCTTGCTAGTTTCTGCTTGCTGACTGCACATGCGCACTTCTAGGCTGTGTCTCATTCCGCCTACTTCCGTCAGTGCACTGCTGATGTGCACTGACCACTTACTGCAGTAGTGCCCACTTTTGACCGTTAGTAGTGTTCCAAAAGGAACACTTATGTTAAAACACTTACCGGAAATGACGGGATGACGTGACGAACGCAACACACGTGACCGCGAATTTTTCAGACCGCCAAAAAATAAATGCCGGCGTTTTTTTTAAATAAAAACAGCAATCGTTTACATTCACAGCATGTTGAAATTACATCGCCTCCGACGTCAACGCAGGATCCTCCAAATATTGGCTGAACATGAGGTATGTTCGTGTATTTTATAAACACCTTTCGGGTACAATGCCTCGTATTACCACCATTACTTACATTTATATGATTGCGGTGTCGCAGCTCCGGCTGTCTCGGCTGAATTGTCCGCCATTATTTTCAAAATGGGAACATCTCCCCGACGTCCTTAGCCCCTCCCTTTCCGCTTTGTAGTCAAGATGGCATCCGTTTAGTGCGAGTAGGGTCCATTGTTACGCACTGCATTTTGTGCCCGTTTTTAGGGGGTCATCCGGGTACTTTCAGTGCACTGACTTTTTGTGTTATCTACACTACCTACTTAAAACTAAGTGTTCGAAGTGTAGAAGTAGGCGGAATGAGACCCCTAGTGTTTATGTATCGGGTTAGCTTAGCAGTTAGCTTAGCCTTTTGGTGTTAGGTGTTCATTGTAGCTCTGTTGCTCTCACCGTAAACTTGGCTGAATCAATAACATGAATATGGCGGAGAGTCGCATGAAGCAAACAGCATTCAAGTTTATGAGAAGAAGAGGAAGTTCTCAGTATAAAGTAATAAGACCAGAGTGGATTTGGGAGATTTTTTTTCTTCACACAATCCCCCTGAGAATTGGAAGGTAGCAGGTAAGATGGTCTTGCGCATGCACATTTATTCAAAAAGGGACTTAGGGAAACATCTGGAAAAATCGCAGACTCTACATTTAAACTAATCAAGCAGAGATATTAACTTGTCGAGCAGAAATGTGGCTACTCTGCATCAATTTTGAATCCTTTCAGGACTTGAAGCTCTCTCTACCTCTGAAAAGCTACTCTTATTTTTGCCTATTTTATTTGATCTCGGTCTATTTCTTTCTTTTTAGCTTGCTTTTTGTTATCCATTTTTTTTCTGTTTACCTGACTGTGTTCTGAGCAGGTGCCCAAGAGAAATTGGCAATTTTCTTGAATACTTAGGCTGTTTCTCCACACAGCACAGCACACCTTCAGCACACCGGTAATTCTGAGCTGGAATGACGGTACACGTCGTGCGTGGGATGGGTGTAAGTAGCGTGTACACAAGAGAGATTGACAGTGCTAACACTCTTCCTGGCTCTCATGGGTTGTTACTGACTGGGAGTGGTGTATTTCTGCAAATGGCATTAGCACCACTGGGAGGAGCCAGAGGAGTTTGATTTTTTTTTTCACAGATTATCTGTATCATATTTTGCTGTTAGGACATACTGATAGATTTAATAAATATCTAAAAAGCTAATTTTTACAAAAGTTACCTACTACAGCTTCAAGATATTGTGAATTCATTATGTTGATTTGTTCAGATAAAAGACTGACATAACTGTATATCAAATAGTTATGCAATAGAACTTTGTCCCAATTAACCATTAAACCTACACAGCTTTTACCCACTACAAAAAAAGTGTGAAACTAATAAATAGATTTTCACGAATTAAAAAACAAAAACAATATTCACTGTTACTCTTTCGTCATTTTTAGATGTGGGCAACATTAAAAACATTCTTCACATGACATGCTTGCATTTCTTCATGTTAAAAAAGAAGAAAGATTAATGGTAAGAGCTGGTTATTCATTTTAAGATGTTCTTCTGAAATGTGCAGACATAATTCTACTTGGACTATGGAGCTATGCACACTGAGCATTCTCTTTGAAGTGTTTCAGGATTTATAAGCATCGTCACGGCGCATTTAATGAAGTATATTGCAATACATAAAAAAAAGAATAAAAAAAAAAACAACTTTATCGAGAAAGAGGGGATTTTGTCCAGGTGCTCAGGATCATTTAAAAGGCCTAAAAATAAAATAAAAAGTAAAATAGATCAAAGACAGAGGTCAGGCACACATGAACACTCACTCACTTACTCTCTCTCTCTCTCTCACACACACACACACACACACACACACACACACACACACACACACACACAGATACTCTTTACAAGGCTGTCTAAACTCACACATTTTCCATTTGGCGGTAACAGGCTTAGGATATAGCCAGCAATTTGACGCTCACAACATTCAACCAGACCATTGGTAACATCCAACGACATCCGTGGGAGCTATGACCTTCAGGGTGTCTAAAGCTATTTTTAACTCTCCAGCAATTCACTTCTTGGAGAAAGAAGTTTTCTTGTTAAATCAGCAAAGTGTGACAAAAAAAAAAACTGCCAAAGAGTAAAATGTGGCAATTTCTGCAAAAAAAGGAAAATCCTGAGGTATCACACAAATGTCTCTTTAATACATTCTTTAATTTGTATCCATCAGCTGTGCAAACTTCGGTACACACACTAAAGAGCTCCAAAAATACATTTACAACTAATTTGGTACCTAATGCTGGACGTAGGATGACATCAAAAAGAAAAAAAGACAGCTTCTGTTAATCCAACAGGATAAACTCATCTGCCTCAACTTAAAAAAAAAAATGTGTTGTCTTTTTTTCAAGGAATGGATGAATGGATAATTAGATGGTGGAAATCCGTTACTTGTTTCAAAAATAAATGAATGAATTAAAAATAAGTAAGGCTGCAGAAAATACTGAACTATGAGGCAAAGCTGTATTATAGGAAAATTAGGATCTTATTTATTTATTGTTATGAATATTTATAACCATTTTAAATGTTTCAATTTGTAAAACTCAGAAGCTATGTAAAAAGCAAAAGCTATGTAAAGTTGGTGGGTGTATGTTTTATGTCCGTGTGTTTGCTCATGTGTTGTGCAACATAAGCTAAATTTATGTCTGTGAAGTTCTGAAGCATCCATGACCCACATTTCTGCTTACCTCCATAAAATATGCTGCCTTCAATCAATACCCAATTAACCACTAATTACCTTGTTCAAATCCAACAAATCCAACATCCTCCTATTGATTATTTAAGTAGAATGTTGTCCTGTGTTACAGCTCATCACACTTTTTTCTCAATTCAAACTTACACACAAGCCATCGTTCATGGCATCCACCTTACCATGGGTAAAAGGTCATGACCTCAATAGCAAATATATAGAAACTGAAGAAATATCCACAGAACCTTGAAGTTACCTTCAAACAAACCCTAAAGTTCTATATTAATCTGTTTACCTCAAGTTGAGAAAAATGTTGTCTGACAACAATAGTTTGGAGACCAAATAGATCAGCACCCTACACAGGTATTTCACAGGTATGTATATCTTGTGATAAAAATTGGAAATTGAAACATAATTCTGGAAGTATTCAAAACAACAGAATTTAAACTCTGACTCTGACCAGCATGTTACTCTGATATGCACAGATGTCAAGCACACTCGTTTCTCCATACAGCTTTGCTGCTAGAATATGATACTTTTTCTTAGCAATCCAGGCAGTGAAGGCACACGTCTCACTTTCTATGCATTATCACTCTGTGTTTTCCTATTAGGTTACAACTGCACAACAGGGCTATAGGTGTAAAACTGTTAATTTGATGACATCAAAATATGTCTCTGTGATGGTCACAGTAGGGATTGTACTTAGTGCTGTAAACACATCATCTAGGAGATCCTCAGGAGCCACTTCACTTAGCTTCACAAGTCAATGTCGGGGTTGACAGGCTCTTAATTTAGCCATGATCTTATCACTTAGGTCAGACGTTCTTACATTCAGTTGTGCTTGCATCATTGGGGCTTGGTCCCCAATCTCTGGGGGGTTGATGTTAACGCCCCCATTTGACTGCTTGCCTTCGTTCTCCCTTGCTCTAGTTGTGAAACTATCTCCTGAATCTCTAGTTGTGAAAGCAGCTGCTGTTTATGGATGATGAAAAACTGAGTTACTTGCTGTTTTACTGTTGGTTTAGACCATGGATATTGAAGCATCTGAAGCCACTTCACCTGGAGAAACATTAGACATCTCAGCCCAAAAGAGTGCAATCTTAGGAATGGCTAAGATACTAAGAGAGGCTAAGAGATAGCTGTCTTTTATATATAGGCATGCATGTGTGTGCACACACATACACACATATACAAAATCAACATATAAGAATAAATACTTATATGTATGTATGTATGTATGTATGTATGTATGTCTCTACAGTCTTGCACATCTTTATGACAAGACAGGGAAATCAGGTTATTGCACCTAAGATGAAATGGTTCCAACTTGAAAGGAGGCCCAACCAAGTAATGATTGTCTAGGAATTAATATACAGTGGCGCGCTTGTGGCGCGCTTGTGGCGCATGGGTACTGCGCATGCTCCCATATATAAAGTCCTTAGTCCTCGATGCGACCATCCCAAGTTCGACTCAGGCCGGTGGATCTTTGCCACATATGTTGGTGAAGACTCTCAGTTATCCATTTATTTTTTTTAACCTGTTTTGAATTGCTTTGCCACATTTCTTTCCCCATCCATTAAAGGCAACCACTGCCACAAAAATGTCAAAAAAAGAAATTTATATACTTTTCAGGAGCCTGACATTTCTGTTTTAAATATTTTTTTGTTAATTTTTGTTGACCTTTCCGAGACACCAAATTTTGGGTTTTCATAATTTTTAACACTTATTTATCAAAATTACAACAAATACAGGCTTGAAATATTTCTCGATGTGTATTAGGTCTATATAATATGAGTTTCACTTTCTGAAATATGACTGAAGTATACTGAAGAGATAGTACCGAAAAAGTTAGAACTTTTTCATAAGATTTGATTTTTTTAGAGGTACTGTAACACCAGTTGCAGTCAAAAACATTCTTCTTAATTTGGCTCAGACCCTGAGAAAAAAAATGACCCGCGGCTTGAAGCTATTCATCATGGGAAACATGCATGATGATTGTTTGAGACAGCAGTTATTGATTAAACATGATCTGCATACACCAAGAGATTATATTGTAGTAAAACACATCCCAAAAAATAAAAACTCCTTCAACAGAAAAAAAATATATCCGTATCTGAAACATATACTCACAAAACACTTTAAGTCGTCTCTAATGGCCTGACAGTTGCCTCAATGAAATATAATGAAAAGGCTGACAGGAATTTATTTGTTTCATACTTAGGTAGATTTTCTGGGTTAAAATAGGATGATGTTTGTAGATTTCAGGAGAAACAGGGTTAGATCAAACCCAATTTCCATCATAGGAGAGGAAGTGGAGGTGGTTTAGGAATATAAATACCTTCATGTTCATATAAACAACAGACTGGACTGGAGACTCAACGGTGAATCTGTCTACAAGAAAGGACAGAGAAGACTGTACTTTTTGAGGAAGCTAAGATCCTTCAAGGTTTCAAGCAAGATGTTACATGTCTTCCATAAGTCTGTTGTTGAGAGCGTCATCTCCTCTGCCATCATCTGTTGGGGCAGCAGCATCAGAGCCAGGGACATAAACAGGCTGAACAACCTGATAAAGGGTTCTGGATCTGTTCTGGGGATGACTGTGGAACCTCTGGAGATGATGATGCAAAGAAAGATTTTGAACAAAACAATTATGGACAATCCTGAACATCCTCTTCATGACATTGTCATTGGAAAACAGTCTCTTCAGTCAAAGGCTTCTTCAGAATGGTTGTAAAACCGACCGTTACATGAGATCTTTCCTGCCCACAGCCATCTCCGTCTATCATAACTCCTTGACAAAATGAGTTAAATCCAACACTTAATTTTCCATTCGGATAAATAAAGTATTTTTGAATTTGAATTGAACTGAATTGAATGCTTGATTAAACACCAATCCGGCAATTTTCAACATGCATTTTGGTGTTCCCAGTGGTAAGTAGAATTACAATCGTTGACCAGTTATCCAGTTCGGTTTAAGGTTCTATGAAATAAAATCCCACAGCTCTTCCTAGGGCCCTGTTGGCCCCATTTTGAGTTTGGATGTATAATATCTTATGGACATACCACTGGGATTACACCCCAGACAGATGTGTCCTTAACAGCTCAAATCTAAGTCTTATTTTATTCTGTAATCAATTAATTTTCCGCCCATTCTTTTGTTATAATTTATGGTATTTTTCCTCTGTTTTCAACCTAAGAATTTAACACAGAAAATAAAGAAAAAGAAGCAAAGAGTATGGGAAAACAGAGGTGCCTTGCCCTGATGATCTGCAGTAGTTCTGCCTTTCCCACTTTATTCTTGTTAGCAGCCAGTGTTTGGCATCTGCTGCAGGGTTATTACTACAGGAAAGGCCAAGCCGCGGAACTGCTTTTACAGAGGTCAGCCATCTGCTCTTTCTCATACTACGCCCCTAATGTTTACATCCACTTAAGCTTCCCTCACTAAATGTTATGAAACCATGTAGTGTAAAATTGAGAGGGCAAAAGCTGACATGGTACAAGCAGGTAATCAAAAGCCTGATTAGCGCTGTGTTGAACAAATAGGTTGGACAGAGCCCACTTACAGGTTCACACTAATTTGTCCTTGGATGAACTGAGCACTCGAGATGCATATTATTACTCTCACAATGAGGTTATCTTCGAAGCAATTGTGCTGGTATCATTAGGGGAGAAAGTACGGATAAGTAATTTAAGGTAGGCTTATATAACCAGGTTCTTTTTAGTAATACACATTCGTGTCCTTTGAACTCATAGTGGAAGGTTTGTTTTTATTTCAACTGAAAATGAATATAACTTTTGGCGTTTCTGTTAATGGCTTTGATTTTTTAACTTTTAATTATTTTTAAATTTTAATATTTAAATTGCTAACTGTTTTTACTGTTTTCAACTATCTTATTTGTCTATTTTAGCTTGTCTGTGTTTTATTTGTCTATCTATTTTAGATTTACAGTTATTTTCTTTGTATGTGTAAAGCACCTTGTTGACCTTTCTTCTTGTAAAGTTCCTTATAAATAAATATTGTAGAGTATGGTATGGTATGGTTTCAGGATTTTTTTTTATGTTTTAGGATTCACCAAGCAAGAATGTACTCAAAGTTGATTCTGAGCCTATTGTAATAATAGTAATATCATCTTTATTGTCATTGAAACATACATTACAAACATACATTCCAGCGAAATTTGTTCTCTGCTTTTAACCCATCCCCTTGGGGAGCAGTGGGCTGCCATGTGCGGCGCCCGGGGAGCAATCAGGGGTTAAGGGTCTTGCTCAGGGACCCAGAGTGCAGGCGCTGGGGATCGAACCGGGTACTTGCATCCTTCTCTGAGTGCAAGCACGCTGCTCTAACCACTAGGCCAACACTCCCCTTGGATACCTGACTGTAAAGACAGAATATCTCACAACTGTTGAAGAATATGATTATACATAAACTGATTTAAATGTGGGAAAAATGTAACTAAAACATTCAGATACTTAAGCATCCCCTATGTGTGTCTGTGTTAAGGCATTTATACACACACACACTTAAATATATACAGACACACACACACACAGAGGCCACAATAGGACCATACAAATAGACATATTGGGGGCAGTTTTGACTTATATCCCTATGCTAATAACTATGCTAATTTGCATAGGGCCTTCGAACTTTTTAGAAACAACAAACCTTATACCCCGGTCGACTCGCTGCTTTTCTTTGAAACCCTTAAGAACTCTTTGAAAAAGATGAGAGAGACAAACAGAGAACAGTTCCAAAGTAAAAAGTGATACCATGAGGTAACTTTTTGTCAAGGCTACAGCAAATACAGGCTATAACAGCTTAAGTTCTGAAGTAGAATTGTGTAAGTATTTTTATTAGGTGACCCCAAAACCAAACATATTTTAATTGTAAAATTCCTATTTTTGAAACTATCGCTCTTTTTCTGTCAGTTATTTTTCTTTTCTTGTCAATATGACCACAGATGGTATAATTTAATGTTAGTTACTTCTTTATCTCTTTTTCCTGAATCTTTAATATTACACATTGCCTCCTGTAACACTCCACCATTTAGCTCACTTTCCAACTGTCACACTCCATCTCTTAATTACACACTTTCATTGTGAAGAAAAGCAGAGCGTAAATGGCCATTAGAGAATGTTTGACTCCCCACTTTTACAAATTCAAAATGACAGGCCCACAGATAAGACGCTAACTTGTGAGCATTTGCGTGTCCAGGCACCTGCCAAGCACTCTCTCCATCAACTTGCTATTATCTAAGCTGCCACAGAATAATATATGTGGCTACAGCCTGCTAATGACAGTTCTCCAGTGCTTGATTGTGCCTGTGCGAATGTGTGGGTAGGAAAATAAAACGTGCCTAAATTACAGCCATATGAAACTGTGTGAAGAGGCGATTGGCCTATGTGGGTTTCTGAAATGACAGACACATGGGGCTCAATACCATCAGATAGTTGGTTAGTCTGTCCCTCAGGGCCTTCCTTTATCCTCTGTGTGGGCCCCAATTGGATGATAGCATTCCTAAAGTTAGATGGATTGGATTGCTTGAGGCACTGATATGAGTGGAGAAGGAAGGGGAGGGAAGAGGTGGAGGATGAATAAGAAGGGAGGCACGAAGAAAAGTTTGCAAAATGCAACATGAGAGTGAGGGAGATGGATGAATGTCTTCATGTTTAGAAAATGTATATCTGATGCAGACTTACTGAGAAACTTTCATACAGAGATTGGCAGAAGGAAGAGAGCAGTAACTGTAAATTTAGACAGATAACTTAGCTGAAAGGGAAATGAATACAGATGTAAATAAATGACTTGGCCTAGGGAGGTTACTGGCAATGGGGTTGAGTGGGTGGTTGACTTTTGGGACTTCTAGGCAGATTTTAAGGATGGGAAGAGAAGTTACATGAAGAATGGGCATAGTTAACTCATTCTGAGTATTAGGTGCTAAATGTACCAAAACAAATGAGAAAATTCAACATATTTAAATATTTCATAGATTGTTTTCTTGTAATTTAAGTTAGTTTTTGTCTTCTTTTTGTGTAGCAAGCCTAAGGACATCGCCTCATGCATTGCCGTATTTCCTTCAGACAGGAGCTCAGAGATTTATTAGGATGTAGCAGAATACGTTTTAGCTTCTTTTCAGGATTTCATTATTGTTGTTAAATGTGCTTGTAAACTCTACCTCATAAATTATTGTCCTCTGAGTCTTATGTCAAATCAAAGTGGGTGATGTTTGTATATTGCCATTTCAATACATATAATTGCAAATTAGTCACACAGCAGAAAAAAGTTATTGCTTCCAAATCATTTGGAAAATACATTATTTATTTATTTATAACAAAACCTTGAACACTCAAATAAATGATTCTGATTGTCTTCCAGTAGGCATCTGTGGAGTTATCATGATCTGCCAGTGTCTTAGCTGTAGTAAATAACTATCACAATCACTTCAGTTTATAGGAACAAATATAAGCTCTCACTGTATATTAAAGTTAATCAGAAAAGGTTTTATGCTAAAGTGTTTAATTGCAGTTTATACAAATGACATTTTATATACCTATATATCACTATACTTTTCCATCAGAAAGTTTTTTTCTTTCATTTTACTAAAAGTATGTAATAATCTATGCTATATACCTTGTAAGCCTGCAGTTTATTACCAATAATATTTATTTTGAAATATGTATTGCATGAAAAATTCTGTTTTACCATCAGGTGCAAAAGTAATGCCATTTAACATGAAGTCATGCTTATGACATATGCAAACACAACAATGACAGGTGGTGTACGTGCACATTAAGGGAAACCTTTAAGTTGCGTCACAATAAATTAACACATGACCCTGAATTACCCTCAACACCAAAACCAAGGGGTCTGCATACATAATCCCCTAATTTAACAGATAGCACACCATTAAAAGTCTAAGTTTGTACATGCACCAAGCCCATTCAGAAACAAGTGTGGAAAATAGTGAGATTTATAGAGGCATTGGATTTTTTTGTGCCATTTTTCCTTGCTATTCTGCAACAATTTTTTTTATATAGTTTTTGCTTCTCATGCTGTGGGGACAAGAAATCGCAAACTTTCATAACAGTTTGAAGCAATTGCAACACTTTAAGTCCACAGACAGTGGAACAAAATTGCTTTTTTAGACATAAATAGAGAAAACACTTTAGAACTTTTTGTGTTTGTGTAACATATTGTTGATCATACATCTGTATGTTTTGCTATTGTTGAAAAAACTATTAACCTTATCTAGGTGTAACGTTTAAGAAACTTTTAAAGTTAGGTTCTTTGCTTTTGCTTGAACTACAGCTGAGATGAACAACGTTTTAGCAACTCTTTGCTCTGTTCTTGGTCACTTGTTTGTGGTGCTTGATGAGGAGGAAAACAGCTTTTTTAAGGCTGTGTTTTCAACATTTCCTGACTGCCAATATCTACACTTTTTGCTACTTCTCTGCACCTTTTTCTCTGAGCAGTTTTTCGCTTCCATTCTTTACCATCCTGTTCCTCGGTTAATTTATGTCTTGCATTGCTCTTATTTTCCCTCTCCTCTTTGTCCTGTTCTGTCTATGAGTTTTGAAAAAATAGGAGGGAGATTAAACCATTTTTCAGTGTCCTGAAAGCTCCAGCTCAGCTGTTTGGTTACAAAGACATAGAGCACATTTTCTGTGTGTTGCTGTTAAAGCTTTGTATCTTTCTTTGTCGTGTGAGGAACCGTATACACATACATTTGTTGGCCAGGCTGGTAAATATGTGCAAAAAGCGTAAAATTAAGTTAACCCTCTATTGTATTAGCACGTACTAAGACTGGAAACTTTAGAAACAATCTAACATTTATTTTGAGTACATTTATTCAGTGGTGAATAAGTCTGAAAGGATTATCTTACCAGAATCGCCATTGGCAAAATTCTTGGTAGCATTGCCCTTTTATTCTTTGTCCAACACCCTTTTGCCAAAAATGCAGTCCTTACGCTTCAATAAGCATTCCTCAGAATTGAGTATACAGAGCAATATCTTTGATTCTGCACAATCATCCAAAGTTCTGGGGCAACTTTTCTGCTCTCTTCTCTTCAGCTGACCCCATGGCTTTAGTATAGGATGGAAGTTTTAGTATGTTGATGGAAAAAGGCTCATTTTATATCTGGTCAACCATTTCTGTTTGGCTAGATGTTGAACAACAGTATCCTGCTCAAAGACCAAATGATGACCCATTTATTTTTACTAGAAGTCCATCAGATTTCCTTTTAAAAACTTCCTGATATGTCTAAAGGGTCATGAGAGAGAAGGAGAGAAAAAGTCCACCACATCACACACTTGCACCCGATTCCAACTGTTAAGTATGGAATTGGGTGCATCTCTACTTCTTCACCTTGGTTTTACACTAAACCCACCTGGAGTATTTGTTATCTAAGAACTAACTTGTAATCTCACAGACCAAACACACAGTTCCAGTTAAAGTTCGGGTAAAGTTTAGCTACTAATAGATAAGATTGTGTTGGTAAAACAGAAAAGTGTGTCTTTTTTTTCTTTTATGTTGCATCGCGTTTGCACCTGACTCTCAGACGTACTAAATATAGAGGCCAAAACTGCGCCAATTCTCAGTTTCAGCTTTGGAAAATCGCTTTGCGAATATTACGTATTAACATCTGCATATCCCCGGGCATAAATTTGCACTGTTTGGTCATTAACGTGTGATCTGCATAGTCATGAAGGCACTTACGCAACAAGTTTGTTCTCACTGTGCTGCTCATTTTAGAAACTTAAATTGCTTTGCTCCTGGTTTGACGATCAGCTTTCTAAAAAATGTATGACTTTGTACCTGTTTTAATACTTACAAACCTTATGAAAATCAGGCCCTTATTGTTAAACTGAAAAGGTTATTTTAGAGGGGGATTTTAGCATTTATGTAGACACTGAATGTGATGAGCTTAATGTAGCCTTTAATACTATTCTAGAGTCAATGGTTTTGCTCAAAATGTGCATAAACCTTCATATGTTGGATCTTGTGCTGACATATGGCATTGATTGTGAAGAATTAATAGTATTTCCTCACAACCCTGTCCTATCTGGCCATTTTTTAATGACCATTGTTCAATTTAACTGAGTTCTCCACCCCAAAAAGAAGATTTCACTATAGTAGATCTTCATCAGTGCAAGGGACCAGACTTAAACAATGACTAAATGTGTTCCAAAAATTGGATAAACTTCAATTTGATAATGTCAAAAATGGTCAACAAAAGGGTCAAACTTCAATACAAAATAACTCAAATAATAAATAACATGGATTTGGGGCCAACTCAACAAGAGGTCAACCGAACAGTAACAAAACACAAACAAAACTGACCTCCAGACAAAGAACAAAGGCTGCTTAAATAGGGGTGGAATAACCTAAACTTTCCACATTAGGGAGGTACAACATAACAGAGGAACAACAAACCAAAAATGGAAGCACAAAAACTAACAAACAAATAAAGCAAAATCATATTTAACTTAGTACAAATAAGTGAATGTTAAAATAAAATAACTAAGGTCAACTTCAACAAATAAAGTTCCTCCCCCTCAGTCTTTTGGAGTAGTGGTATGTTCCTGGCTTCCCCCTGCAGCTGATTTGTGTTTGCTGAACCTCAAAGAAACAAGTGTAAGTAAACCATTCAGACAGATATTAAAGTGCGCACCCATTAGAAAATATATGTCTAAATAAAATAACTTGAGCTTAATTTATGTATAGTGTAATCTGGAACCAATAAATGTAAATTATGAAAAACAATACTAACACTTGGTGGTGTTTTTAGAAGCATCCACCACAATCAGACAATGCCGTATCCAAGTTTAACAAGTCTGTCCCTCTTTTAATTCCCTCAGTGTCACAGAAATGCCTAGCAGAAGGCAGCAATGTTATTTCTTCCCATTCACAAAATTATGTTTTTGCTGATGGTGTTACTTCCTCATTGCATTTTGCATTAGAAAACGTAGTCCCCTTTAAAAATAAGGTAGTTATTCATTGGAAGTTAGTCCCCTGGTTTAATTTAGAGCTTATTTAAGGAGGTATTCCATTTGATTAATGCCTCCATTTTAGACATGATTAATCTATCCTTAATAAATGGATATGTACCACAGGCTTTTAAAGTCATGCGTGCTCAGTATGAGGGATTGCTGCAAAGTCATTGACAATGCAGATGACTGTCCACTGGGGCTCTACGCTCTTCCAGGAGGAGTAACTACTGCTTGTCAAGACTCGATGGAATCTGATGGGTTTTCTTAGATAGGAAACTTTTTGACCAATCTTTCTGTATGACTTGATTGAATTTGACTTTGTAAAGAGCCTTGAGAAGACGTGTTGTTAACTGGCGCTATATAAATAAAAAATTATATTTTAGCTTCCCTTAATTGGCTTTGTGGTAAATCAAGAATATAATTTAAAATTCTCCTCCTCACCTATAAAGCCCTTAATAATCAAGCTCCATCATATATCAGATTTGCTCTCAGACTGCAGGTCTACTGGTGGTTCCTAGGGTCTCTAAAAGAAGAATGTGAGGCAGATCGTTTAGTTACCAGGTTTCTTTATTGTGGAAACAGCGCCCAGTTTTGATTGGTGAAGCAGACACTCTGTCTACTTTTAAGAATAGGCTTAAAACTTTCCTTTTTGACAAAGCTGATAGTTAGAGAGGCTTAAGTTATCCCGAGCTATCCCTGTAGTTATGCTGCTATATGTTAAGGCTGCTGGAAGACATCAAGATCTATTTTTCTCACTCTGCTGATTTCTCCTACTGTTCTCCAATTTGCATTGTTGCTGTTATTTCAACTTTTAACTTTTTATTCTTTGTTTTTTTCTCTTCATAGTAGGTACACCTGGTATGGTGTTCTGTTAGCTCTGATACCATCCTGTGGGGCAAGTCATCTACCATTACCCTCTACCATAAAAAGGATTATTGGATCAATGTGTGCATATGTGCTTTTTGCGTCTCTTTTTTGTGTCTCTGCTCTGTCTTCTCTAAGCCCCAGTCGGTCAAGGCAGATGACCGTTCACACTGAGCCTGGTTCTGCTGGAGGTTTTTCCTTCCTGTTAAAGGGGAGCTTTCCTTTTCACTGGGGCTTCATGCATGCTCAGTATGAGGGATTGCTACAAAGTCATTGACAATGCAGATGACTGTCCACTGTGGCTCTACACTCTTTCAGGAGAAGTGAATGCTGCTTGTCAAGATTCAATCCAATCTGCTGGTTTTCCTAGGATAGGAAACTTTTTGACCTTTCTGTATTATTTTATTGGATTTGACTTTGTAAAGTGACTTGAGATGACATATGTTTTGAATTGGCACTATATAAACAAAATGGAATTGAGTTAAATTGAATTGAATTCTTTAAGTGAGTGTCAACGTTTTAACTTCATGAGTCTGGCAACGTTTTGCTCTGCAACTCTGCTAAGAAGACACACAGCCTGCAAAGCATTAACATTTATTTTAAAAGGGTATCAGCTGATATCTCCAGTGCTGCATGCAAACTTCTAAAATTGCAGCACAGCATAATTTGATCTCCAGCTAACTTGGGTTGCCAAAGATGTTTTGGCTCTAAGGTGCAACTCAGACACTCCATATTTACCACACAAACTGCTGCTACAGAATTTACATGTTTTTTTATCTATATGTCCTGTCTGGCAGTGTATCATTAAGAATTGTTGTCCTAATGCCAAAGAAAGCCCAACAGATTTACTTTCACAAGTGGAGCATTACTGCTTTTGCCATAGCACTCTGCTTGATTTAAAACTTAACAAAACAAAAAACTTAATTAGATGTTATTTTGGGATTATTTTACATTCAATACACACAGAAATGTAAAGAGAAAGAAAGGAAGAGAAAAAGATGAGACAAAATGCAAAAAGGGGGAAAAGGTGACAAAAACTAGATAGATAGATAGATAGATAGATAGATAGATAGATAGATAGATAGATAGATAGATAGATAGATAGATAGATAGATAGATAGATAGATAGATAGATAGATGTACACAGGAAATAATAAAAACAATTAATAAACAGAAAAGTGGCATGTGTATATGTATCCACCGCCTTTGCTATGAGGCCCCTAAAAAGTTCACATGCAACCAATTACCTTCCAAGGTCACATAGTTTGTAAAATGAAGTCCACGTGTCAACAATATAAGGGCTGCACAATCTGCCAGTGTAAACACACCATTACTGGAAAGCCAGAGGTTGAATTCCCGCTAAGCAAGAGCCATTTCACCATGAAGACCAAGGAGCTCGCCAAAAAACTTGTTGAGAAATACAAGTGTGAATGGGGGTTATACAAAGTAGCCAAATATTTGATCTTGACCTGCAGCATCATCAAACCCATCATCTTTAAATGGAAAGCACATGGTACTCCAACAATCTTGCCAGGAGAGAGTTTCCACCAAAACTCACAGAACAGCCAAGGAGGGAGAGAAGAAAGAAAAAAAAATCACTTAGTGTTAAAAATAAGATGCCACATTCTGAGTTTGCCAAAAGGCATGTAGGTGACCCCCCCCCCCCCCCCCCCCTCCAATGTATGGAGGAAGGTACTCTGGTCAGAAGAGAGTAAAATTGTACTTTTCGGCCACCAAGGGAAACGCCATGTCTGACACAAACCCCCTACACATCCCATTGACTTAAGAGCACCATCCCCACAGTGCTACATGGTGGTGGCAGCATCATGCTATGGGCATGCTTTCACCAGGGAGGAACTGGGAACCTGGTCTGAGTTCAGGCAAAGATGGATGGTGTTAAATACATGGACCTTCCTGAGCAAAACCTGCGACAGTCTGCCTGTGATTTGAGACTGAGGTTCACCTTCCAGCAAGACAATGATCTGAAGCATACTGGTAAAGCAACGCTTAAGTGGTTTAAGGGGAAATATTTAAATGTGTTGAAAAGGTCTAGTCAAAGTCCAGACCTCACCCCAATTTAGAATCTGTGGTTAGACCTGGTGATTCCTGTTCACAAGCAAAACTCATCCAACACGAAGAAGATGGAGCAATTGTGCCTTGAGGAATGGGCAAAAATTGTTGTGGTAAGATGTAGCAAGCTAACAGAGACTCATCCAAAGTTACTTGTAAAATAAATAAATAAATACATCTCTAAGATTGTAGGCATGATAGATAGATAGATAGATAGATAGATAGATAGATAGATAGATAGATAGATAGATAGATAGATAGATAGATAGATAGATAGATAGATAGATAGATAGAGTTTTATATATCTAGTTATATTTAGTTGCTGCTAATAGATGTTGGGTTTTTGTGCCCCACCTAACTTATCATGCCAGACACGCCACTGATTGTGACATAACAGAGAATGCACGGATGAAGGAGTATGTGTGAATGAGGAGTAAGGCCCTGTACATATCTAACCAACAAAATTGGCTTGCCCTACACCCGGGTTGGGGAGTACGTTTTGAAATTTGACAGTGTTATGTCATTTCATTTTGAAAATAAAACACTTCTGATCAAAATGTTTTGCTCAAGGTTGTGGATTGTCTTGTGAGAATAATCATTTATAATAATTAATATTGATGGAAGTGTGAGATATTTTCCCATGGAATCAGCTGCATTTTTAGTTTTAATTGAGTCAAATATAACCAGACAGAAACAGCTGTTGATTGAAGTTTTGATTTAAATTTTACTTCAGAACAATCTGGTATGAAAATGAGATGTACTCAAGTCTCAACTTTGGTAACCTCTATAGTATTTTCTTTAAACTGACAATCATGTTTTTTACTATGTTGAAATGAGTTTCAGTGGGGTTGTTAGAAACCGTTGACCCCTGCTTTAAGACACTGGAAAGTTAACATTTGAAAATAATTAACAGACACAGTCATGACGGTTAATATTCAGTCAAATGTAATATAAGTAATTTGAATGTAAACAGATGTAATTAATTACATTACTTTGATGCACTCAACAAAATTACTACACTGTTTTTACATTTTAAATGAAGTACCTTGCAATTGGTGCCAACTACATTTTCATTGTAATCTACCCAACACATGATATTTCACATTTTTCATCTTTTGACCCATGTCCAAGACATTTCTAGGTGAGCTAGTGTGTGTATATATATATATATATATATATATATATATATATATATATAATATATATAATATATAATATATATATATAATATATATTGATATGTGTGTGTGTGACAGCAGTTGCAGGACCTTTAGTATACTGCATAACATGTTTCTCCCTCACTGTCAGTAACTAAAGTTAAATAAAACACCTTCTGCCTCTCCAACAAAAAGCCAGGAAGCTATTTTCTCAGACTTCTCTGGTTCAGATGAAATTCATTTTGCTGAGAAGATTCAACAGACCTGTGCCCTAAATTACACACGCACAGCAGTTAAAGCATGGTCCTCTACCCTGACTTCTGCCGTCCTAGACCTTCATTGAAAATCAAGCCCTAACACAGTAACCTTACATTTTTCACACTCATTTAAACCTGGAAAATATAAAAAAATATATATGAAGAAATATTTTTGGGCACCAACAGCCGAACATCCCTTTGATGTTAACAAGCAGTAAATCAGGTTTCAGAAGGAGAGGAAGATGAAGAAGAAGACTGTGCAAAGATGGTAGGAGGGTACAGCGGAGACAAACGTAAAAGAGTGAGTCAAGAGAGGAAATGGAGGATAGATATAAATAAGGTTAAAATAAGAGAAGAAAGGAAGAAATTGAATTGACGGAGCAGGAAGGAATGGGGTTGGGCACTTTTACTTTTATGTTGGGCGAGCGTGAGCACACAGGCAAATTCAAATTGAAAAATATTCAGTGGTACATGCAGATAGAGCAGAATTGGTTTGGCTTTAATAAACAAAATGCTAACCTCTTTGGAGATCAAACATTTGTGTTAGGAAACCAGAACAGAAATGCATGGTATAGAATCAACATTGGTTCATATTTACGACAGAAACATATTTTGTTTTTCAGGATAATCAAAGAGTACAGACCGAAACTCCAGCAACAAAACAATGTATATATATATATATATATATATATATATATATATATATATATATATATATATATATATATATATATATATATATATATATGTATATATGTATATGTGTGTGTATATATATATATATATATATATATGGAAAAGAAAGTTGATTCTGATTATCGAATCATATTTTTGGCCCGTTTGTTTTAACTGATATTGTTTTTCTAGTACTATCATTTAAAATTACATAATGCAGCTACACAAACAGGAGATTTATCTGGTATTTATTTCTTTTCTACATTATTCTGACGTAATATTACCAAAAATCAACAACACTCAGGGGAAAAAGTTAAGATGTAACTACAAAATGCTGCTTCATAAAAAAAGTGGTGATTAGTTTGGGGAAAGATTAATTAAAAGAAGCAATAAGAGATCAATGCTAGATTTGTCTTCAGAACAAAAATGTATTACAACATTTTTCTAGGCTGTGAGAAAAGTATATGTATAACTACTTTTGCTATGGCTGAATACAAATCACTGAATTACATCTCAGTGTAAAATGTAAGATCCTGCTCAGATGCTGCTTCACACATCAGGCAAACTCATTTCCTATGTTATTTTTTCTGCTTCTCTTTTTCAGGTTTCCTCAGAGTGTGACCAGGTTTTGGTGAATGGCAAGGAAAAGCAAGGTAGACAGTCCTTGGCTGTCAACTTCACCTACCTCCACCTGTCTGCTCAACTGCTGCTCACTGTCTGGGTTCCCAAGCTACCCCTGCAGATAGATCTGTCAGATACTGAGCTGAGCCAGGTCAAAGGGTGGAGGGTGCCGATCACCACCAACAAGAGGTAATTTACCTGTCTGACCTGAGGGAGTGAGTGATGGGGGGAGAACCCTACCGTGGAGGATGAAAGCACTCTGATCTGTTTGTTCCTCAAAATGCAGTGCATTTCACACAAAGTCCTCTGATTCAGGCTGCAAAAGCAATTGCTCTGTTGGCATGCTTTATGCTTCCCCGGTAAAATTCATTTTTTTCATGGATAAAGAATACACTTCATCATTAAAAATGTCTGAACAGGTAACATGAAAAATGGAAATTGTTAGTTTCTAACTAACAACTTCTTATGCTCTTTTATTCTTATTAGACTTTTTAAAATATTTGGTATTCAATAAACAAGACATTTAGAGATAATCAGATTTTTCACTGTACTATACTTTCATATTATGTCACCACTGACTCTTAATAAGTATCTTTCCCAAATACTGGTGTGTGTTTTTTTTGTTCTATCCAGCACTACCTGAATTTGCCACTTAGCATTGCTTGAATATTTTATTTCATGTTGTTAACATCTTTATTTAATTTGTTTTTGTTATATTCAATAAGTAAATGTTTAATTGAACTTTTACAGTGTAAAATTGATGCCAGGTTGAGATTTGTGTTAAAATAAATAAAAATAATAACATTGAGAATTACACAGATGATTAAAAATCAAAGTTGCTTAGACATTAAAATAGTTAATTAGTATGTGATTGTATTATGCTTTGTGTCATTAATTATGAATGCTTTTATGATTTTAACAATTTTGTGGCAAATTTCTACATATGTAGACTATAAAGAGTATTTTTATTAAACTTTCCTAATTATTTGCAGATTCAAATGTTGTGGAAAAGGATTTGGGAGTGCTTCAATTAGCTGAATTTCATTCATAAGTAAATTGAAAAAAAAAAAAGTGTAATCTTATTTAATCTTAGGCACATGGCACTACAGGTTATGTGTCTTTTTATGTTTTTATGAAAACATCTGGTTTCAGCTACAATATTAGAGATACAATAATAATAGTTTCTTATAATATCAGATAAAAAATGCAGCTAAAATGTTTTAATAAGTATTAATTAGCAACATGTATCACTTATGCTGGAATAGATCAGGAATTATTTAAACACCAAGAAATCTCTGAAGGAATTTTTCACTTTCATCACATCTTATGCACACATACAAAGAAGATAGATATGTGTGTAGTGAATACTTTCTTCCAGAAGAGTCAGGTACACAGGGTGTTTTACAAGAGAGGAGGTAGCAGCACACCGCTGGATTACATCTTGTGTAGACAGTGTAACCTGAAGGAACTCAGTGACTAAAAGTTGTGGTTGGTGAGAGTGTTGCCAGACAGCACAGCATGGTAGTGTGGATTATGACACTGATAGTGAGGAAGAAGAAGAAAACAAGGGCAAAGAACAAGATAAAGTGGTAGAAGCTGAAAGAGGAAGAAAGTTGTTTGGCTGTCAGGGAGGGGTTGAGGCAGGCTCTGGATGGCCAGGAGGTGCTTCCAGATGCCTGGACAACTACAACTAATGGTATCAGGGAGACAGTTAGGAGAGTACTTGGTATGTCTTTGGTAAAGAATGTTGAAAAGGATACTTGGTGGTGAAATAAGCAAGTGTATTTGGAGAAAGGGATCAGCTAAGAAGTGGAACACTGAGGACTGAAGAGAGTCGCCAGGAGTACAGAGAGATGGAGCGTAAAGAGAAGGTAGGCGTAGCTAAGGCCAAATAAAGGGCCTACTGTACAGTTATATGTATGATATGTTGAACAGTAGGGAGGAATAGGATTTACACACATGCATGTCCGACCGACGGAGCAACTATGTTGTTACTATGATTAATGAAAACGGTTCCACATTCTCCGTGACTCCTCCGAAATTCATCGGCAGCGGATCCGCTTTCAGTTGTTCACCGTTGAATTATGGAAAAACTCCAATTTTCTGTTCCGTTCTGGACCATCAGGTTCCGGCTGGGTCAAGCTCCACCATTGCAATCGTAGCAAACAGAAAAAAGAACTTCAATAACCTCCGGTTTGTCGTAGTTAAATGGTGTAAATAGAGATCGTTAACCACAAATTAAATACATGTTTTTAAAATTCACAATAAAATTAACTGTTTTATTTAAATATCACATGTAAACCACTCTTTTTGCATTAAATAAGGAAGCAATTTTTTCATTTCTCCATTTCATTTCAAACGTGGTAATCCTCTCCAAACAGATTTGCCTTCTGTCTATAATGACGATGATTGCACATGCTCTCATCAGGCTCCAGGAGACTTTGGAGCGGAGCAAGACGAAGTAACCTTAAATGTAGTAGGCTTTTCTTTTCACGGACTCATGGAGGCAGACTGGAACAAAACAGACAGATACAGGAGTCCTGATTGTCTTCGTGGGTAGGACAGCATCAGTACAAAAGTGAATATAGGACAACACAGATAATCCCTCCAGATCAGTGTCATCTTTAAACACTCCCTAGTGTGTGTTCAAAACAAGGCAGTCATGGTTTGAGAGAAGAAGATGCAGATGATAGTGGTAGATGGAGACAGACGACTTGCTGTGGCGACCCCTGACAAGGAAAAGCCAAAAGAAGAAGATGCTCAAATTTTCTACATAGAGTTCCAGCTTTTTATTATTTATTTATTTCATAGCCGTCAGCGTATGTGTGTTTAAATATAAGGCACGAATCTGCAGTTTTCACTGAGTAAAATATGTTTTTTCGTCTTTGCGCATCCCTGCATGCAAAATGTATATTTTATGGATTTGTATATCCATGTATCTATGTGCTCCATCACTCATGTGTTTTGTCTTATTCCCATCTCACCATCTTTCCACTCTGCTCTGCTGGGCGTATTTTTCAATTTTGCCCATTTCTGCACAGGTGGCCACCAACCAATGTGTGCAGGCTGTTTCGCACGCACATACACACACACACACACACGCACACGCGCACACACAAACATGCACACACATTTATGTATCCCCTAATCATAATCTCTGACTAGAATAGAAGAACTATAAGGGACACACTTGCAAACATATGTGTGACCGGGGCCCAGGGAAATAAATAATGGGGAGTAAGAATCTGTCTAATATTACCAGAGCAACAGAGGGACAGTTATGATAATAAGAAGCTGCTCTGTGTGCTGGCTAGATATTTCACAGAGGGAGGTGGAGACAAAATATTGTGTATGTATTTGTCCCTGTTTGAGCTGGAAAATCTATAAGGGAACCTAGAGGGAGGACTGCAAATTTTACAATACTGATAGAATATTCTGAAGTCTCTTAGTCTAAGATTTTCTACCCATATTCCCCATTGAAAATTGTAATAGATCAAAATGTCTTTTTGTTCTGATATACTTTTGTTGTTGAAAACTAAACAAAAAAGACGAAGCCCTTGCAGACAGTATGGCCCAATATCCCACCTCCTTGGGCACATCAGTGGCCAGTAGGATTCAGTTTCCCAGTTTTTACATTGAAAACCTAAGCAGTTTTTAACTATATATACATTGTTTAAACAGTAAATAATCACTGTGCCATTTTGGAACAACACAAATAGATCAGACATATCAACAAATATAGAGTTTAGACAGTACTATTTATAAAGATAAATATGAATTAGAAACTGAGTAAGCTTTTGTTGACTGAAAATTCTTATAAGAGGGGTTTATGGTATGGATTACCTGGAGCTGAGCATAGAGTAGTGTTAGCTTTTAATTACTAGTTTATATCATCCTCTTTCAAATCAATTTTCAATCTCATTTATCGTCTTCTCTTCTCACAGACCCACCAGAGATAGTGAGGATGATGAAGATGATGATAGAAAGGGTAAAGGGTGCACCCTACAGGTATGATTTTAATTAATTAATTAAGTTTTTTTGTGGGTTGATGTCGTTACCCATAAGCATTAAGTAAATATATTTTGCATTTTAGGCTTTTAGTTAGTTTGTTTTGTGAGGTCATTTACCTTCAAAGATTTGAAAAATGTCATTAACTAATTTGTGAAGGACAAGAGGTTCAGGGGAAACAGACAATATGGGCATGATGTTTTTTTCACATTAATACTTCTAAATGTCTTCTGGTAGATTAAAAATATATTTCTTATTCTTTGTACACTAATAAAAGTGCTTAAAAATAGTATTGTGTTCATGCGAAAAAAAATCACAGTTCCATTAAATACCAGTTTAATGGAGTTCTTTTCCTCCTCTCAGTACCAGTATGCTTTAGTGCGAGTCCTCACTCATTTTGTTGCTGAACCTTCCGACCCTGGAGAGGACATGGTCTACATGTTGGGTACTGACTGGCAAGCTGATATTACTCCTTTGGTCCTGGACCAGTTGAAGGTAAGTGTAAAAAATATCTACTTTTACATTAATAATTACACCTCAAATTATTCAAACCTCTCGCAGAATTTGAATTATATTTGCTTTTATTCAACCCACAAATTGTTTCTGATATGTTTGTATCTCCTAAATGAAAATATGACAATATACTATTTATTTATTTGTTTATTTTACAAAAATGTTTGTTGAAAATTTGTAATATGCATCTCAGTAACCAGGGGAAAAACCACAGCAGTCAAACACTTGTGAGAACTGCTAGTAAAATGTTTGCATGAATCATCTTTCGCAATAAGCTCCAAGTCGGGAGGTTGGAAGGCCTTCTTGCCATTACCACAACCCCTCAAGCCAGGGCTCTAGGTTAGCCATTATAAACTGTTAATATAATTATTATCAGAAGAAACATATTTTTTTAAATATGTATTTAATCTTTAAATCTAAATCTGACAGGGATATGAATAAATGTAGACCTAATTAAATTTTTTTTTTATATATAAAACCTATTAAACACACTTGTCGTCTTAAGGCACTTTACACAAAACATGTCGATTAAGTCCAGTCATACAGACAAATCAAGTACACACAATGTTTTGCAAATTCATCCCCTTGCATTTTTCAAATTTTGTTGCCTTACAACCTGGAATTAAAATTGATTGAGAAATAGGTTACTTTAACATTAGCATGGTCTGTCTATTTTGATGGTGGCTTGAATCTGGATCTAATAAAGTTATTCTTGTAATGAGGATACTGATATGAGATATGTTTTTTGTAGAACAAACTGCTCTGGCACATGTAGGCAACCATCTGTTCCATATGGTATACCTGAAACGCCATGACAGGACAAATAAAAAAAAAAAAAAAATGTGTACATACATTCAAAAAAAAAAAGGATTATCAACATGATAGCAGCAGAAGACTGTCATTGCATATGAAAAGCATACATACCTGGCACTAAGAAAAACACAAGCCAAAAAAGTATAAAAAATAAACAATCAAGGTTTATAAAGTAAAGATAAATACATAAATTAGGTATTTGTGTTGATATTTAGGGTGCATAGGTGAAAATACAGAATTAGTGATGAAATGGATTTTACACTTTGTAGTTTATTGCACGTCATGATTTCTAGTTAACTGGTCTTACTGTGTGCATTTAGGAAGGTTACATCAATAATTTATTCTATTTATATCACTTGCACTATAATGTTGCTAAGCTTTCACTTCTTTCGGTTATTGCTCAAACAGGTGAACGATCCTCACATTGCCAGGCTTGCTGATGAGCATACTTTGATGGGACGGGACCCAGGTTTCACCATTGTACAAGTGAGTATGTTTTTTTTCTTCTTTTAGGCCTAAAACAATGTTTCTCTTTCACATTTTTGACCTGTAATAGAGTTGTGAATTACTGCACAATGAATTGCTTCGTTTTTTTCTTTTTTGAGCATTCTGGTTTAGTCAATGTTTTTCTTAATTCTGGGATAGCAGGTAAAGGGGTGGGGGTGACATGGAACTGCTGGGAGAGGTTAAAGTTGTCTAGAAAAATCCAGCCACAGTGTAAATTGGCACTTGACCTTGCAGTACAAATTCTGGATCTGTATGTTCAACACTGAGGAAATACATTCCAAAACCGGTGAGGCCATCCATGAACAGTACGCTTAACATTTCTGATGATCAAGAATCAAGAAGAATCTTTGTCTTTAATCATTATTATTATTCATTCATTCATCATTCATTACACCATAATGAAATGTTGTTGAGAGTCCAGCATAGATATCACATATGATACAAAGACACAAATCAGACATAATGTTCAAGTTGAATGTGATGACAACTTTTCCTGAGAAGCTAAACAACGTGCAAATAGTCGTTGGCATCTGATAAGATTGAAATGTTCAAATCAAAAAACCCAGCTAGCAGACACTTTAACGAACAATGTAAAATACTTTGCAATTGCATGAATGTACCAGGCAAGCACTCCCAGAGAAGTTAAAAAGTGTGCAAATAGTCATTAGCAAAAGTTTAAATGTTCAAGTTAGTTGAAATGTTAAAGTTAAAGAACTATGCATTTGCATGAATTTTCCAAAAAAAAACTCCCTGAGAAGGTAAAAGTGCTAATAGGTATTAGCCTGTGAGACACAGTGTAAATATGTTTTAATTAGGTTAAGAACCTATGGAACCAGCAGCATTGTAAACAAGGAACCAGACGGTGAACTGGGCTGATGGTTTATTTGATTCTCAGAAGGGGATGTTAGCCTTCAAAGCTTTGGTAAAGAAGCTGTTTTAAAGACTATTTCTTTGTGATTTAATGTTTCTGAATCATTTTCCTGATGGAACTAGGACAAGTAGTGCATTGCCTGGGTGAGTGAGATCTGTGGCAATATCCCTGACCCTTTTCTGGACTCTTGAAGCATGAACCTTGTCTAGATCTTGTAGAGAGCACCCCACAATCCCCTGTGTTGTCTTTACCATCCATGCGAGATACTTCCTCTCCTGTACCATGCAGCTCCCATTCCACACTGTCATATAGAGACACAGGATGCTTTCCATTATGGCCCTATAAAAGTTTATGAGCAGCTGAGTAGAAAGTCACGTCCATTTCAGTTTTCTGAGAAAGCAGAGCTGTTATTGGATCTTCTTCACCAGATGGGAGGTATTCTCAGTCCATTCCAGTGTTGCAGTGATACAGGAGCAGAGCAGGGCAGATAATCCCAGTTTGTGGAGCTTCAGGGCCAGCATGTCAAGAAACACGGTGTTAAAGGCTGCGCTTAAGTCCACAAATAGCATCCTAACATAGGTGTTAGGATGAGTCAGAGCCGTGTGAAGTGCTAATGAGACAGCATCCTCTGTAGAACAATTCTCCCTGTAGATGAACTGCAGGCTGTCCAGGCCAGCAAAAAGGGTGTCCTAGATCTACTTCAGGAGGATCCTCTCAAAAGACTTCATGATGACAGGGCTCAGAGCAATAGGGTGGTAATCATTGAGGAAGGTGATGGTTGGTACTTTGACGAAGGCACAATGATTGAGGACTACAGGCAGGTGAGGATCATGGAAAGCTGCTGGGAGACATCAAAGATGTCCAAAAAAATCCAAGCACATTGTAATTTGACACTTGACCTTGCAGTAAAAAGCACTATTATGATATATACACACTGTCAGTTTTCTCTGTTTCTTAGAAGCCGAAGCCCATAGCAGCTCAGAATTACCTAAGCCACTCTAACTATAAGCTTTGTTAAAAAGGAAAGTTTTAGGCCTAGTCTCAAAAGTAGACCACGTGTCAGCCTCATGGACTAAAACCGGGAGTTTGTTCTACAAGAAATGAGCCTGGTAAGTAAAAGTACTACAACCCATTCTACTTTTGGAAACTCTAGGAACCACCAGTAAACTTGGAAAGTGAAGTTCTGTGTTGGGAACACTTGGAACATAAATTGTACACAACATAGACCTGCGATAGACTGGCGACCTGTCCATGGTGTACCCTGCCTCTCGCCCATTGACAGCTGGAGATAGGCACCAGCACCCCTCGCGACCCCACAAGGGATAAGCGTGTTACAAAATGGATGGATGGATGGATAGATAGCAACATAGACGAGAAAGAGGGTTACAGCTACAATTCTATTTATATAACTTGTATCGTAATGTTCCTAAGCTTTCACTTTTTTATGTTTCATTGCTTAACAGGTAGATGATCCTCACATTACCAGGCTTGTAGATGGACATATTGTAATGGGACAGAGCCCAGGTGTCACCTCTATACAAGTAAGACTCCTTCTGAGACCAATACATTGTTTTCTGCTTCACAATCTTTTAAACTGTAAGAGAGTTGTAAATTACTGTAAAAGTGGGGACTGTAAGTTTGTCTTGTATAAACAATGCATTAGTCCATGCTTTTCCCAGTACTGGATCTGTATGTTCGACACTGAGGAAATATATTCCAAAACCAGTGAATGTGTCACTAAGTCCAAGAACAGTCAGCTAAACATTTCTGGTTATGTCAAGCAGAGTGTAAAAAGCACTATTGTGATGTAAACACACTATCCTTTTTCTGTCTCTTATTTCTAACACTAAGTCTCTTAGCTTGGTTGCTACGGAACTAGCTCCAATTAACTATTGCTGACAATTTGGTAGTTATACACTTTCAAACACGGAACACATTTCTGCATCTTCTGCATTCACAATGTCTGGCCATTGTAGGTTTTACACAGCAGCAAAACCCAGTATAATACAGTCCAGTGAGGCATTTTATAGTCCACCAGGTCACAACAAATACACATAAGACAGTATTGCAACCAAGACTGTTCATACCCTTTAAAATTTTTCCCATGTTGTCATGTTTCAGGTGCAAACTCCAATGTATTGAGAATTAATGCAATATACCAACACAGTTTTGACTTGGAAAACAAAACAGAATATGTGGATTTCATGTTTTTTTACAAACCTGAAAAGAATGATAAGCATTTGTATTGAACCCCCGTAGCATCATTACTTCTGCAGGAAAAAATTACAGCTGCAAGTTATTTTCTGTATGTCTCTACTAGGTTTGCACATCTTGAGACAAACATTTGAGACCATTCTTCATTGCAAAATAATTTAACCTCGATAAGAATTGATGCAGTTCTGTAAACAGCAATTTTTAAATCTTACCACAGATTCTCGATTAGATTAATGTTTGAGCCAGTCTAACACATGGATATGCTCTGAGCAAAAACATGTCCATTGTACCTCTGATTTATGTCTAGGGTCATTCCCTTGCTTAAAAATAAATGTCTGCACTAGTCTTTAGCAGCCTCTAATAGACGTTCTTGCAGTACTGCCTTTTACTTAACTTAATCCTTGTTCTTATAAACCAACTGTACTGTCTCTGCTGTTAAAACGTTTCCCCACAGCATGATGCTGTCAGCACCTTGTTTCACACTGAATGTGGCGTGTTCAGGGTGATGGACAGTGTTAGTGTTCCACCACACACAGGATTGTGGATGTAGGTTCAAGTAAGCTTTTGGTCGACTTTTAGTCACATATGACGAGAACACCTTATTCCGTATTCTTGCTGTCCCTCCTATATGGCTTCTTGCAAACTGCAAGTTGACCATCTTTTGGTTTTGTTTCAACAATGGCTTTCTCCTTACCCCTCTTCCATAAAGGCCAGATTTGTTCAGGGGAGGTATAATGTTGTCCTGTTGATTGATTATCCCACCTGTATTGTGGTGAATCTTCCAGAACTACCATGAACCTCTTGACTGCTTTTTTTAAGAGGTGATTAATGCTCCTGTTTCCTAGTATGGCCATATCCAAGTAGGTGTGCAGTTGTGCCATTTTTTTTCAGATAATGTGTTAAACATTGCTTTGAACTACACAACTTTATCTCGCTGTCTGTTCTGTTCCTTGGTCTTCATTATGCTGTTTGATCTTTAATAGACTTTTAAGGCCTTCAAAGAAGAGCTGCATTATATTAAGGTTAAAATACACAAATGTAGGTTTAATCATTATATTTATTTGGTGGTAGTTATTTATTTATGAGGTGACTTAATTGGCTTGTCTGAGCATGATAGCTCAGACAAGTGGTCTGTGTGTTTCTTAAATAGGTTGGCACAGAGTTTAGAACAAACACAGGGGACCTCCGGGAAACAGCTGAGCGTATGTTTGCATCAAACCAACTTGGGATGCAGACACACAAATACAGATGCACATTCACAGACAGCTGCGTGCCATTTCGGGGCCAGGAGAGAGAATTTACCCACTCTCTCTTTCTACATGCCAGAGTCGACAGCCACTGTTTGATAGTTTGACATTTCAATTTTACCTCCCCAGCTAAAACTCCCTGAGCCCCAATTCTTTCTCTATTGCCCATCTCTCTTTCTTCAGTCCCCTCCCCCAGCTTCTTCCTCTAAGATGCTCATTCTCAGTCTTGAAGAGCAATCCCATACACGTCAATCATTTAATTTTTTTCTTACCTCACAGAGGGTGGGATTGAGTTTGACACAACGACACGCTCACAGAGAGATTTTCTTTGTACACCAATCAGATCTGCCTGTCCTCATGTCGCCAGGCGGAGGAGTACACTCCAGCACGAGGCTCCTAATCTCTGTCACTGTCCGTCTTCTGCTCTCACTCCCAATCACTTTCGTGCTCCTTCCCTTTGCTCTCTCTCATATTCTGTCCACTACTATTTTTCATTGTTTGTCCTGCTCTGACACCTGCTCTTTACATTACCCCGACATGTTCAACACTTGCTTTTATCCTCTTTCCATCCACTCAGTTTTTCTTTCTCTTGTTTTGCTTTTTTCCCCTGTTGACTTAGTTGAATACAAACCCACGGGAGCACAGCTGAGCAGTGTGTGTGTGTGTGTGTGTGTGTGTGTCAAGTGGTGTGGGCACATTTTCATTGCTCTTATAGCATATGCTTTTATTTTGCAATATAAACTGAAAACAACTGTGTTCTTAACACATTAATATCTTTATGCATGCAAAGTAATCAGTTATCCAGTATCAGTATGGATAAATGTTTGTTTTCTATGGTTCATTCCCTATCTCATTGTCAAAAGTTGGCTTTTATTTCCCACTTAGGTTTTTTTTTCTCACCCTTCCTTCCTTCTTTCCCTGTCACTTCTTTCCTTTTTTTCTTGTGCCCATATTTCTTTACATAATTGTGTTCCTTCTCTCCTTCATCCTTATGTCATCCTTCTCTTTTTTGTTCTTACTTCTCATCCCTTTTTTACTTAACTTTACTTTTGCTTCTGTATTTGTTTGTTTCTTTTTTCCTTTCGTCCTTCCATCTTTGTACCCAAATGTGTTTCTTTGTTTATTTCCATCCTTCTTGTCTTTTCTTGTGAACTCTCTTCTTTCTTTTCCATCTTTCTTTGTGTCATGCTTTCCTTCCCAACTTGCATTCTTCCTTCTTTCCTCCCTTGTCTCATTCCTTCCTTCTTATATTTTCTTATCATTATTTACTTCCTCCTCTTCCTTTCTTGTAGTTTTTGTAAGTTCCAAAAAAAGTGATTCTTAGCATTTTACATTTTAAAAAAGACCATAAAATAATGAATGAAAAATGCGAAGGAACACTCTTCTACTTAATAATGTTAACCATATATTGTAATTAATACTGTGTAATGAGGGGATACATCATCTACTAGCTTAAATGTGTTTTATTGTTCTTTTGTAGGCTTTTCAGACAGATTTTTCTTTAATGTTTTTACATTTCTTTACATTTTTATTGTTAATTTTTATTTATTTTATGATTTATTGCAGGTTTTTTCCCCTCTCTCTGATACCATCCTGGCAGAGAAGACTGTGACAGTGCTGGATGACAAGGTACAGAAAAAGTAGTTTAATTACTTGTTTTCACTTAACTTTTTTTCATTCCTGTGATGCTGGATCTATGATGGAGAGGAGACCTGTCCTAGGTGTACCACACATCTCACCCAAATGACTGCTGGATATGGGCACAAACCACATTTTTGGTAGCCATCATAAATTATATAATTGAGATATGTGTTTCTGCAGGTAACGATAGCAGACCTGGGGGTCCAACTGGTCGCATCTTTGTCTCTCAGTATGACAGCAAGTCCTGGAAATTACCGTGCTATCCAACTTACAACTACAGCTACAGACCTGCTTCATGTACCTAAACAGGTAAGGATTGCTTTACTTCTGCAAATACATATATATGCACTCACACATGTACTGACAACCAAAAGCCACCTGGGTACAGTCTGAGGAAATTATAATTATATACTTTCTTGGCAACTTTTTTCATGTTGTGCTGACAATACAAGTAATTTTTATAATGGCGACGATGAGTGCCGTTTTCATCATTTCCCCCAATTTTATCTATAACCCTTTTACCATTACAAGCCCCAGGCTTTGGTTCCCTGGGGTAAACCAAAGCCTGTAAGGAATTGTGTGTGCTGGGAAGCGATAATTTGAACCAGACAATGTTTGTGTTTAAAAGGTTTATTTAAAATATGAAACGATGGCAGAAATGTGCAGATGACCAGACAAAGCAGATGGGCAAAGATTTTACCAGAAGATACAGGCAGCAGCTGACTTGACCAGGTCTTGTGGGCAGAACCAGACTTGACCAGAGACGCCGATGTGTTCCCAGCGTTGGCAGAGCGAGACACAGAAATCCCAGGAGCAACCTTTACCAGACAGTGCACACAAGCACTACTAGTTAGTTAACTAGTAGTTAACTAACTAGTGATGGCAGAGCGAGAACACGTCCAAACGGTCAGCAGGCTGAGCAACAAAGCACTGGGAAAAACCACACGCAGGCAACGGGACAAAATGAGACGTTTTGGCAGGGAGTAGAAGAATGAGACAGGTATATGTAGGTCGAAAGTCAGGTGAACTGAGTTGGGGATAATCAGGTGCAACAGCAGGTGGAACTAATTCTGGTGAATGGTGGCTTGGAGGTGACTGAGGATAAGTATGGAGTGGAAATGCTCAGTCCAAACAGTCCAAAAACATAAACAAACAATCCCATATCATGACAATCATGACATCATGACTTTTAAGTTTGACTAAGGGTCGTTTATGTAGAACAGCACAATGGTATCTGGGGAAGTTCTGAGGAAAACCATAGTAATATTCCCATCCAGCGGGTTGTGGCAAAAAGAACATCGGTCAAACAGCCAAAGGCTGAGAAGTTGTATCCATGTCCTGCCACTCATGTTGTCACTCATCCGGACTCCACAGAAACAGGATTGAGAACACGCAACTGATGGTGTTACATCTCCTTAGCCCCTTTTACACCAGCCCTACCCTATTTCTTCAGACACGGTTCATGGTTTGTAAATAGTAAAATATAGTTTGAAGTCCATACCTCTCTTTGTGTGGAACCTAAACCCATTTACTCATTTCAGTTTCCTAAGGTCTTATCACGAAGAAAACAAATCAAGGGAATTCATGTCAAATTACAAACTATCTAGTCTAATCTACTCTAACTTCAATATGCCCCACAGAGGGTCTTGTAAACAGATATTACCATCTGCACAAGATCTTGATTTGCAAACAATAGAAATTGCACTAAAATGAAACTGTCTAATACACATTAAGAGCGTCCATTTTACACAATCCCTATCTCTACAATAAAACTCTAGACCATGTAATTATGGGCCTTAAACACAAATTTTATGGCGGAAACAACAGCTCATGTCTCTGAAAATCAGTTTCTAATTAGGCGTGTATAGCTGCTTTATAAAGCCCACTACAACAAAGTTATATCCAATTTATAATCTGTAGTAATATTTTTATTGTATGCATGTGCCATAAATTCAATCAGAGTAACATTTAAAATAAATAAAATCTTTGTTATCCTAACAAGCACTTGATTTAAAAATACAGTGAAATTATTTATCTTTCTTTACCCAGTGCATCATCACTTTAAGTCTTCAAATCATAAGACAATGCACAGATAAACAGTTACTATACTCCCATACAAGCCCGCCAACAAGGGGGAACAAACTGACACTATTTAAAGCTTCATATCAGGTCTTTTACCTCAACCATGGCGGGAGCTAGCAAGGAGAACATGTTAATAAAAGGAATTTTTAACAGCAGTGAAATTATTTTATTTGTTTGATTTTTGGGCTTGATCCTCGGCTAAACCAGGCGAACAGAGCCAGCTTCAAACGTTTCCCCGGATCGAGGGTCTAAACAGCAGAGCTCATGAAGAACACCTCTGTTTCACCCGGGGGATTTTAGACAAGTAGCAAGTATTTAAAGCTTTACGAATAGATCATTTGGGTCAGCTGTATGGGAGCGAGGAGAACACGTCAATAATTTCAAAGATTTTTAATGGAAGTAATATTATTTTTTATCGGTTTGCTTGTGTGCTTTCTACCAGTCTACGGGCTGCTCTGTCAGCGGTTGGAACGTGCAGCTCTACCAAGCTTGAGCTGCTTTTAGCGGGGCAACTCTACGAAGCTCCGGCTGGGTGGTCATGGAGTCTTTATACAGAAAGACAGAATGGCAGCAGGGAAAGGCAAAACAGCTGCTGCTTGGACACTTCAGAAACAGCCTACAGTGTGAAATGAGAGAAAGCTTCGTTATATCAATGGATCTGATACAGCGCATCTGGGAAAGCTGAAGTGTCCTTTTTCTTTTTTTTTCCTTTGTTTTTTTCTTTTTTTATCCTTCAGGCGAGGTTCATGGTTTGAATATAATAAAACTATATTTTGGTTTGATCCTCTCTGTTCATGGTGGTCCTCAATGTTAATGTTGTCGCTCTGCAATTTTTTTGGACTTCCTTGCAGAAAACCTAATTTCTCTTTACCCCACGGCCAATCACCGAAAAGAGGGGCGTTGACTCAAAACTTCTCTTGAGCCTGCACGGTTTGACCCTGCTCTTCATCAGAGCCGCAAATACCCGAGCTGGCCCTGAAACAAAACTGTTCCTGAAACACTTGAAAGTGGGAGGAGCCATAAGGTGCGCATCCATTACGAGCCAGTGGAACTGGGGCTTAACGCACCAAACCTGACAAAAGGAAAAGTTTGGACCATCCACAGTAGACATGACCTCTACCAATCAGCTGGGCAAAGCTTTAAAAGAAGCCAGTATCACTTCTGATTTACTCCAACAGTTACGCATGTTGAACACATTACCTTGGAAGAGGTTCGAGCTGGCAAACCATGTGGATTCCTGGGTGACACAATCAGGTTGAATCCTTTCCCCATCTAGGTCAGTGAAGCTTCCTTGCCCGTGGATGTCAGTGGTCCATCTCGCCCCAGAACGTCAGTGATCCTGCCTCAGCTCCGGCTCCTGTCTCCGAGGGCCCAGCAGAGGCCTCAGTTCATCCTCCTGACTCTGAGGGTCTTGTGAACGCCTCAGTTTCCGCTCCTCTCTCTAAAGGTCAGGGGGACACTTCCTGCCAGGTCTTCAGAGCTCCACCGGGGGGTTCCAGCGGTCTGGCCGCAGCCATCCTTCAGAGCGGTGCCACTGATGTTGATCTGTTTTTTCTGAAACCAAATTGACAGTCTGTCAGAATGTTATACTTTTCAATGAAATTTTTCCAACCTTTTACTGAACACTTTTTCTAGTATTTTAGAAAACTGACGGAGTAGAGATACAGGTCTATAATTATTAAAAAAATATGCTTATCTCCAGATTTAAACAAAGGAATAACCTTTGCAATTTTCATTGTATTTGGAAATGATCCAGTTAAAAGGGATAAGTTACAGATGTAGGTCAACAGGTTTGCATTGCATCAATTATCATCTTAATAAATGTCATATATATTCCATTCAAGTCTATTGTTTTTTTTTTTCTTATTCTTACATTTATTCACTATATCAATGATATATTTTGTACTGAATTAGAAACAAATATGACATAAATAAGCTTTTTAAAGGTATACTATGCAACCGGGGTTGATTTTCCAGCGAGGCTCCCCCCAGAGGGTGAAAGTAAAAGTGCACTGTCGTAAAGATGCTCAGCTGTTCTCCTGGTTTCTCCGTCAAGCCAGGCGCGGTTGTTTTGAGCTTAGCAGACAGGCGAACGCAACAAATCACCATCCTGCTGTTCAAGCAGAGCTACGAGGGAGCGCCCTCCCCTCCTCTCTGTCCCCGCCAGTGGAGTGAGGGGAGCGGGCGTCCCCGAAGCGACCTCCGCCCGGCCCGGGACCCGCTGGGCCCGGACGTCGGCTCGCGGGGGGGTTGGGGAGGGCGAGCGTTCCGGTCCGCGCGACGCGCTGGCCGTCTGTTTCCGTATGCCGCGCGGCCGCCGGGGTGTCTCGTCTTTCCTCTCTCCCCTCCGTTCCCCCCGACGCCCGGTGCCTCCCGAGCCGCGTCCGAGCGTTGCGCGGTACAGTTTGAAAGCACAGATCAGCACACAGATGAGCGGTGAACTTTTAAACCCCGCGGTTCCGTCGCACAGTTTGAGATGTATATAAGTACCACGACTGAAAAACTCGTACAGTGTATGCCCGGCTTTAACACAGTGAAAGTATGAACATGCACACAGAGAGAGAGAGTAACCATTCCAATGTTACTTACAATCGCATCAGCAGAAACGCGAGGTCCGCGTCAGCCTTGCAGCCTTCTTTCTCTTTTAGCTCTCGCCATTCGGAAAAAGCTTTCCCGATGTTCACCCGTGTACGACTCTTCTCTCTTTCCAGAGCCCTTTTCCTCTTTCTTGTCTGCTCCGACATGGGCTTTCGCTGTTTTATCGTGGGTTCCGCCATGATGACTGCACAGATATCGCCACTGCGCTAGCAACGAGCATGCGTTTCACTGGGGGCGTGTAGAAGTTCTCGCCGTAAAGCAAGACCGACTCTCGCGATCTTGCACGAGATTCTGAGCCTGTGGGCGCGGGCCGAGGGCTCCTGCAATGGGGAGCATAGGAACTAAATGCTGCTTCTTCCTGTTTGGTTCTGGTTCTGGGTCTGCAGAGTAGACCAGAACCAGTAGATCTGAGTTGTCTGGAGGGTTGATACAGCAACAACAGGTCTTTAATGTATCTTGGTGCTAAGCCATTCAATGATTTATAAGCTAACAGAAATATTTTAAAGTCTTTTCTCTGAGCTACAGGGAGCCAGTGTAAGGACTTTAGAACTGGGTAATGTGCTCTGTCTTCCCTGTTTTAGTGAGAATGTGAGCAGCAAAAATATAGTGTTGCCCTGGACACTGGCAAAGCTGTCAGCTGGTCTGCTCCTATTTGCAGTCAGTTAAAAGTTTGATCATTTAAATTGTGACAGAGTATTCCCTATAATGTAATTAGTAGCATTAATGTAACCCAAAATATCTACTATTCTGTTCTAATCTAATTGCCTTTTAAAGTTCAAACAATGCAGAGTTAATAGCATGTTATCCCTCAGCCAATGGCTAAACACACCTTGAACACACTTTGCTTTGATTAGCCTGTGCAAACCCTAGAACCTAATCTATCCTGTCTTGTGTTTTGTCATATTCAGGAAGCTATAGTCAGTGCGTGGATTCATTACAGTGATGGCCGGGTGACTCCTCTTCACATCTATGACCCCAAGGACTTCCTTCTCTCTGCTGTCTCACTGGATGAGAACGTAATCTCTGTAACCAATCAGGTTAAAACACTTGTGTTTAAAAAAATCTAAAAGACTCTTTATGGCATTTCTACCAAACATAACAGGATCATATCTGTTCATCTTCCCATTATTGGATTGTGAAATAGGAGCAGCACTGGCCAGTTATCGTCGCTGAGGGTGATGGACAGGGCACACTGTTTCGTGTGGAGATGGTCATTTCCGAGACTTGCCAGAAGTCCAAGAGGAAGAGTGTGCTGGCATCTGGAGTTGGTAATGTGGTAGTTAAGTTTGGAGCTAACAGTGACACAAGAGGTGGACTGGAGGATGGTGGAGGGTTGGAAAACAGCACCAGTGAACAAAGGACAAATAATGGAGGGGAATGGAATTCCAAAAGTGTGGCTGTGGACCGAGAGGAAGGAGCCATGAGAAAGGTGGGGGGGTTGTTATGAATATTTTTTTTTATGTCATTGTCTTTATCTATCAAATGAACAGTATACTAGTTTTATTTAATTATGTCAAAACTAAGGTCCAAAAAACTTACTCTTCCAAATTCCAGGCTATAGTTACATATAAACCTATGCTGGGATAATAGCTTTCCTCTTTACAGTACATTTTAGATTTTTTTTCCAACTGTTTTCGTAATAAAACTTAACATGATATTTTGTTCATTTCGATTCATCAGGTTAGCACAACAACTAAAAGCACAGTTACCCACCGTGCTTCAGGTGGAAGAGCCGCCAGTGGTGGCAACAGTGGGCAGGGAGGTTCAAGCCAAGGAGGCGAAAATAATAAGAACCCTGTACAAGTGGAGGTTCCAGGAACTGGGAATGGTGAGCTGACACAGTCCACAAGAGGCCTGTCAGACCTGGAGATTGGGATGTATGCTCTTCTGGGAGTATTCTGTCTGGCAATATTGGTCTTCCTCATCAACTGTGTCAGCTTTGCATTCAGGTAATATGCACTAATAATTCCACCTAATTTCAATGTTATAAGCATGTCGACTTTACAGAAAACCATAAACAATTCAAATGTTCCCTCTTGTTATTTGAAAGGGTTGAAAAACCTTTACAAGTTAAATCTGTTCTCCCACTTTACTATCGGTCCGTTTGTCTGTCTCTGTATTATTATTGATATTATTCTGGTTTTGTATTGTGTGGATACACTATCTTGTTTGATGTTGATTTCCTCACAATAACCAAATCCAAATTAAGGTTTATTAAAAAAGAAAACAAACTCTTAATTGTTCAAATGAACCAGGGCCATGATTATCAGTTTTTTTTTCTTGGAAATCATAGAACAGCTAATGACTCAAGTCTCTCATTTAATATCAAAAAACTTTGTGCAAAAGCCTTTAAGATCCATTTTTGAAAATGGAAACTTTTCATTTACTTTGCCTTGATGGGCCCTGATAGGAAGCTCAGATACCCATACTCAAACCCGTTAAAATATCTGGAAAATCCAAGACGACTTTGACGGAGACTTGCCTCCTTTTCTAGGAGAGTGGAAGCTGAATGTGGAGGGAAGATATCCCATAGATTTTTTCAGACATCTGTTTCCAGCTCATCTCATTGATGACAAAACACTAACTTGAATGCTCTCCAGAAAGGGAAAGGAAATCTGGCAGTGACAGGAGAAGAAATTAAGATTTTTTTGGGGATCAACTTGATCATGGTGTACATTCGGTATCCAAGGGCACGGATGTATTGGTCAAGTGAGGATGGCCTACGACTTGGAATAATTGCAAATGCCATGTCTGTAAACAAATATGAGCAAATCCTAAGATACCTGCACTTTGTGGATAACTTGACTTACCGCCCAGCAAACACAGATAGGCTCTTCAAAATAAGACCCTTGCTAAGTACACTTCAGGAGACATTCAAGACAGCAGCAGACCCTAAGGAATTTCAGTCAGTTGATGAGCAGATCATTCCTTTCAAATGCCTACTGTCCAACAAACAATACATACCAAAAAAGCCCAAACCCTGGGGAGTGAAAGTGTGGGTGAGGGCAGGAACCTCAGGCTATATGAACAGATTTGAAGTGTGCCAAGGCTGCAAGTAGTGGTCGCATCAGTGGATTGGAAATGGCTGGAGATGTGGTCATTCGTCTTTGTGATGACATAAAAACAAAAATCATAAGGTGTTTTTTGATAATTTCTTCTGCAGCATTCCACTCATCGAGGCCTTGAAAGTGCAAGGTATCTATGGCACAGGTACATGCAGAGCCAGCAGGCTGAAGGGAGCAAATCAAAAACTCAAGAGTGAAAAACAACTAAAAGGAATGGGCAAAAGGGGCTTGCTCTGTTGTCAGCAATAATGCAAACATCAGTGTCACACGTTGGCCTGACAGTTCAGTCATTCACATGGTCTCATCCTGTGCTGGCCAGTCCCCTAAGGATGTTGCCAACAGATGGGTCAAGAAGGAAAAAAAATGATGATGGTCCAAAAAACATTCTGTGTCCCTTTACGATCAACACATGGGTGGGGTTGATCTTGTTGACCAATGTCTGGCAATGTACCCCCACAGACGTCGAAACTAGAGGTGGTACATCAGCTGGTGTTTTTTTTTTTTTTCATTTTTTGGATGTAACTGTTGTGAACGCTCGGCGCCTTTACCTGATGTCTGGTCTGGAAAAGATGAGACTCCTCCTCTTCAAAGCTTCTGTGGCTCATGCACTGATAAATTGTGGCACCCTCCAGCAAAAGAAAAGAGGACGACCAAGTGAAACCCCACAACCTATGAAGCGGAGATCAGTCACCAAAGTGGCCCGCAAGGTCAGGTTTGGCACAGGATATCACTGGCCCCAACTCACAGAGGTGAAAAATGCAAACAGATGCCATGATGCTGCATGCACAAGGAAGACCAAATACATCTGCATGCAGTGCTGTGTGCCACTGTGCCCTGGGTGCTTTGCAAACTTTCATACAGCTTAGGTGTGATGACCATCAAAGTGTTAGGACATGCAGAGACTAAAAAGACAGTTCATGTTTTCTTGCAACATGCTAATAAAACGGCTTGGTTATACTGTCCTACATTCTTATAGAACTATGAAGAGCCACAGTGATGTTTGTACTGTTGAAGATGATTTTGTCACATTCAGGTTAAAGATTTTTGGCTATGAGTGTCATTGGTTTTCTTATTCGGTTTGAAACATTGTGCCTATATAGTGTTGAAATTTAAACAAAATATGTTGAAATGTTTTTAAAGCATAAAACAAAACAACTGTTTGAATATTTACAACAGAATACAAGATCATTCTTTATGTTTAGTGCTAAGGCTCACGTAGTCCACTGCATTGGACATGATGTTATTTTTGGGGGGAAAAAGTAAAAAAAAAAAAAATAATGTCGTAAGAAGAATAAAAACACTTGAGAAAATAAATCTTGACCAAGGCTTTCATAATTCATGCATCAGAGGGTTAAACTATTCTGATTACAAGTGAAAGAGGCTATTTCACAGACTTTGATTAAGACCCACCCCAGGTTGATCAATGAAAATAAATTTTGGAGGCGATACACTCTATGGAGAAGATTAACTATTTTCTATTTACATATAAACACAAACAAGCATAATCAGCTACAACACTTTGTAAAACCTTTTTTTTACTATACAACAGTACAATGCCCCAGGTTTCAAGTTTTCTGTATGCTGTGTTGTGATAAGAAAATAATGTTAATAAAGAGTTAAAACAAACTATGTTCTAACATAATTCAGATTGCTGATATTTAACTATTTTTAGGAGAACAACAATACATCTAGATCATGTAACAAGAAGACATGTGATATCGGGCTACTGAGAAAATAACATTTTAGAAATATGTTTGGGTAAAAAAAGGATACCATTTTTGGGGGTTTTCGCCGGTATTGCAAATCCACTTATTATAAGCTACTTTGGGGATGTTTTTTTTTTCTAAAGTCGCTTGTAAATTTTTTTGTAGGTTTTTTTTTTTTTTTACGTGAAGTCACTTATTTGGGCTTCACTGTTTTTTTCCAACAGAACCCTTTTTTATGGTTGTATCAATACAACCAGGTAATTTTAAGACCTTTTAATATTTCCTTTCTTATTTAAATAAGATGATTTCAGTCAAAAAAGGTTTTAGTGTATAAGGACTCAAATCTGTCATAAAAGTGAAAGCACAATGCATTACCATATAAAAAAAAACATCTTAATTATTGACAATGATCTGATGATACTGGATTGATTTGTTCCTTGATTTACCTTAATTCAACCCAAATTATCGTCTCTTTCTTTCTTCAGGTACCGTCACAAGCAGGTGCCTGTACTGGAAGCAGGCGGTAACATGAACCATGCTCATGACTGGGTGTGGCTTGGCACTGAGGCTGATCTGTTAGCTGACCATTCTGACCAATGCCAGGGCCTACCTGATGAATGCACTACCATCATTGACAGGAATGAAGGAGGATATGAGGAAAGCAAGTACCTTCTGAATGGTGCTGGAAACACTTTGGTAATGGGCGTTGGCACTGGCATGGGCATGGGCACAATAAGTGGAGGTGGTGGCACAGGTGGACATCGGGGAGTGACACATGGACAGACCTTGCCACGGTCTGTCCCAGAACCTCATCAGTGCCTTTCTGCAATCACTACTGGTGGCAAAGACACAACTGGGCAAACAGAGCATCTGAATAATTCTCCCCGATCCGCGGCTGCAGCTGCAGTTGCCGCTGCCAAGCGCAAACGAGTCAAATTCACATCCTTTGCCACAGTTTTGCCCAATGATAATTTAGGTGGTGGTGGCCCATATGTTAACTCCTCAGTTCTTGTGACCAATGGGAATGAGGATGACATCAAGTGGGTGTGCCAGGATATGGACCTGGGTCAGTCTGAAATCAGAACCTACATGGAGAGGCTACAAGACAATCTGTAACTGGCTGGGAAAGATACTGAGCAATAGAGAGGCAGAGGATTGTGCTGGAGAAAAAATGGACAATGAGTACAATTCACCTGTGATGCCTTTGAAGTGGATTTATTAAGGGTCAAGTGAAGGTAATAATGTGAGAGAAGTAAACAGGAAAAGTGTGATAACTTCAAGGTTTTGGAAACACAGCTTTGGGTTTGCTTATCTTTGGCTTCCCGAAAGCAATGCAACGTATAAAGTCATCACTAGCTCACACTAAGAGTAACAGTAGCAAACAATAAGTAACATTCAGTTTGTTTTGTGTTACTTATTGTGAAAACCATAGTGTAAAAATCAATAATTTCACTATTGGGTTATGGGTGTCTACTTTCAGAAAACCAGTAAACCACTGTATTCATACGTTATCGATTCAGGGTATGTTAATGGATAAACTTTTGTAAGCCACTACACATTTGAACAAAGATGTTGAGAAACTTTGCTCTTGTAATGACGTCAAGTCTGTTTTTTACTTATTATTTATTGCCATTGCTGGCTATGGCTGTTGAGTAAATATTCTGTTTGAAAATATAAGCAATTTGTCTCCCAGGACTCTTGACAGGTTAAACAATTTACTGAAATCTCAAAACTACAGATAATTTATCCTTTCCCCAGTTACATTTTGGTATTACTCATGAGTAGAATGTGAGTTATAAAATATATAAATATGTTTCAAGTATTCCACAGTACATTTGATAATTTTGCAGTCAGCAGATGGGATAAGTCAGATCTTTATTCAAGCAATCACACTCTTTCCACAAATAACAACTCTGAGAGTTTAAAAAGGACACGTCACAAGAAAGACTGCATCATCCTTGGATCCAAGACATAGGATTTTACTGTTGCACAATTAAAAATAAGAAAGGACGAGGGCCATTTTTCTACTGGCCTAATTTCGAGAACCCTGCAGCCAATGACTTCTCTCTCCGCATCAGAAACAATGGCGGCATCCCCTTCCCTCTCTCCTGGTCTGTGATTAAACAGTTGTGTGAACCAAACAGTGGAATATGGTCCGTACATTCAGCAAACCAAACGGGGGACAAATTGTAAAGGAAATGGCTTGGACTTTGGAAAACCTGGCTAAAAACCTAATGAGAACTCACAATGAAGACGTCAAGCTAGGCAGAAAGGAGTTTGTGCAGTACACGGAGTTACCAGGAAGTATTCAATGACAATACGGTATGACTGAAAAGGAGTGACTAATAATACAAATGGCTTGAAATATATATAGAAAAATTCCTTTCCATGTTATCATAAAACATTTTTTGCTTCTGTTTTTATTTTTTGATAATATGTTTTTATCATGTTTTCTTTATTTGTTTTTCAATGTTCAGAAATATTCTAAATTGTAGCTTTTCATTTTAGAGGTTTATTGAGATTTTGAGAGTATATGATTATTTCCTTTTAAACACTTTCTATTTATTAAAAATTGACATTTGAGAGGGTGAGGAAAGAAAGGAATACCAAGGACTAGGGCTAATTAATGGACAGTATGCTGGTGAACGATAGCACATAAAAGAATAAGTTACAGAGATAAGAAGACGGAGCAGGCCGAGGTTGCCTCACCTTCGTTAAGCTCAGGTGACCTGTCATGAAGAATCCGACAACAAAAAGGAAAACTGTAAGATTGTTCAGATTGCAATATTTATTTATAAACGTGTTATTGTTTATGAGTACACTGTATGTTGTAAATAAATAAACATGCTTCAAAGTGCTTGTGGATAAGATTGGAGGTGACTAGCCAACAACATGTTAATATTTTGTACATTTTATGGTGTAAATGACAAAATACTATCTACAATTTCACCACAATGTGAAAATTATCCTTATGGTTATTTTCCTAAAGTTGTACCTGTCTTTGTTTGAAGTATTGAAGTAAGTTTTGCCTTTGTACAGGATAGGAAGCAGTTTTCTCCTATAATGAGATGTAAAAAAGGGAGGAAATTGATCAAACGTTATACTTAATATCTAATAAGACCAATGAACCTGGGAGGTCCCTTTCATAAATAAAACCCAACCAAATGTTTGGATGTTCTTCAGTCGACAATAAGGATCTCCATTTTTTTATTCGTCTGATAGTGAATAAACATTATATATTCACATTAATCACTGAAATCACAACCTAAATTACTGGAACTTAAAACAGCAAAAAGAAAAAAAAACTAAACTTGATAAAAAAGGAACTAAAATGGGCTGAGGAGCTTCCACAAAAGTAATAATATTTTGACTGATGACTATTTTGTCGATTCAGGACTCTTTACTGTATCTAACATATTTTAAAATAAATACAAACTCGCTGTGATGATAAAGTTCAACAAGTCTAAGTTAACAGTTGCTGATGGTTCAGTTGTAGCCTTTTATTTTGAGATGGACAAACCTATTTGACTCTACACAAGCTGTTTTGAGATCTAAAGTCTCTTCAGTCTATTTCGAGCTCCAAAATTGTATGTAGACTTTAAAGCAGAACCGTGTAACCTTTAGTCACTAGGGGGCACTAGACCTGTAACTTTCAGGAGTAGCGCCGCTGAAGGCCATTGACAACACTGCACTGTCGAAAAATTAAACTGTCTCAGTGTTATGGAATCTGATAGCAGACCAATTTGGACCAGCAGATTGAGAAGTCATGGAGTTACTTGTAAAGACAAGGCCACATTCATCCCTCTAGATCAGGGGTCACCAACATGGTGCCCACGGGCACCAAGTAGCCCCCGAGGACCCCATCTGGTGCCCTCAAGCCTGTTCTTAAAAAATGCACAATCCACCAGTGAGCTGCATCTAAAACTTAATTTTATTCAGTTACTCTTCCTGTTTATTCACACTTGCATTTATATAGATTTAAAAATGACAATATCTATGACAGAGCATAAAAATTGTGTTTATTTTACATAAAGTTAACTTTGACTCTCCTAGTTCAAAGGTCTGTACTGATACCCCTTCATTTGACACAACACCAATGAAGTAGCTCTCGGCCTCAAAAAGGTTGGTGACCCCTGCTCTAGATTATACTCAGTCTACCATTGAAACGATGAGGGAGAGGACGAGGCAGAGCCTGAGGGAGAGGTAGGGGGATCTCCAGGAGCCGTGCAAGAGAAGTACAGGGCAGACAACAGGCTGAATCATCTGATTATGAAAGGCTTCAGGAAGTTCAACAGAGCAGAGGAGCTGATATGCAGGTTTGTGAACTATATTTACTGCATTTTGTAATGATAATTATGGCCATGACAAACTTTGACTCAAGGAGGAGAAAAGTAGAAGCAAGTAAGGTTAGCTCTTTCATTTAAGGGGAGCTTAAGTACAAGGTCACATGACCCTTTCAGAGGTGAATCTGCACTTCTCAAGTTACAAGATGGGTTTTTGAGAAGGGCAGCCTGTGCTTTGTATCCACACGCGTCATGTGGTGTATATTGACCTGAAAAATAATTGAATATATCACAAATTACGCTAACACTTGGGTCAAAACTTACATGGTGCTGCTTTAAAGATCCATGGGGATTTTTGGATAATAATTAGTTTTTTCAGGCTTTTGTTTGATCTGCAAAAATGGAGATAAACTTTATGCAGCCAAAAAAGTCAGTGTAGGTCTAAAAGTTGAAAGGTTTGCTTAGGTCTCCTTCATAATGTATTAAGATTGTGCAACAGCCTGTATTCCTCTATAACAATTTCAGTGTGAAGGCAATCATTATACTGCTTGCTCTTTTGTATTCACAAAAGGTTTTACTTCCTGCCCTTTATCCTTGTCCTACTCCTTCCACTTCATCAAGAAATAAAATACCCAGACTTTTCTTTCTTTTTCAACTACATTAGGATAAAATAGCATAAAATGTTTTGACTGAAAGTGGTTAAACCGCCCTCACTCCCATGTATGTTAAGGTCTAATTGTTGCCCCAGTTGTATCTGAGACTGTTATACGGTGTACAAACAATACATACGTAGATGACTCTCAAGGTATTCTATCCATAGTCTTATTGTTGTGAGTGAGAGTAAAGTTCTGGTTTTAAATTAGGATTCTTGTTGAACAACTGACAATTTCATCATTTTGAAAACAAACTAAATTTTGTCTCTGATATTGAAAAAAAATTCTTGTTGGTGCGCAGCCTGTAAAGCTCAATTGTACAAATGTGCCAAGGTTCTCTGTTGACACCTGGCAGGATTTTTATCATTTGGGCTTCTAGACAGATCTTTAGGGTGTTTTCAAACGTGAGGTGTTTATTGCGTTTCCCCCCTTAGTGTGGTTCATTTCTGTTGATGTCAACACAGCAATTGCCCCAGGGTGCAGGCCAAAATAACTGTACATAGACTGTTTGGTGCAGGTGATCTCGGCATAGTTCCGACTGAACTTTAAGGTGGTTCATTATGGTGTGAGTGTGATCCGAGCTGGATCCAACTCAGCTACCAGCTTTACACAGCAAGCTTGAGCCAACTGCCTTCCCATAATCAGGTTTGCGTGTCATTGTGGGATGCATTAGAGTAAACAGACCAATTAACAAAGGCTTCACATAGTTTTTGTAAACCATAATACCCTAAGCAAATTTCTTCTCAAGATTATTTGGTATTCTTCGCATATGGTTTTGCCTGAAAGAGTACCCTGAAAAATGCTAAGAATTTGATTAAATTCCCTGTGTTTTCTTCAAGCTTAGAACATGCCACTCATTTCCTGTATTTACAAATTGATTTATAAACGGACACATCTGGTTGATAAACTAAACGTTCTTACATAGTTTGTAGTGACAAGTCTTTGTTTGCCTGGGGGTTGTTCTGTGAGACAAAGAAACCACACCGATAGAAAAAGCTTTAATTTAACAAACTCAAGAACTGAGTAAATGAACTACAGGTGTGAAAACCACTGTACTGCTGTTTAAACTCCACATTGCATTCAAGTCAAATCATGCAATAGATTATCTACATTGAAATAATGGCAGCATTTTTAAATGTATATTTTGAGGATCAAATGTCACCATGGTCTTATTTAGCGCTACAAACACAACATCCTTGATCATTTTACAATGTTACTGTTATACATTTTTCCCAATTATTCTTCCCAAGCCCCAGTCAATTCTAAACTTACCACTTTTGAAAAATTGCAGTGAATTAAAACCAAATTGTTATCAGAAAATTTCTACACAGTCTTAATCTGTGAAAGCCATGAATAAAGCCAGAGGTTTCTCTTTGCAGTATAAGCAACCATTACTAACATTAACATTTTTTATTATTACTTTATTCTGCTGCACAGTAGGTATTCCTATTTAGGTATAGTTAGTAAATTAGGTTAGTGTATGTCTCTTCTAAATTGTAACTGAGCATGGGCAAAAAACCTAGGAGTAACTAAGACTGAAAACATTTAATATACTGATTTTTTTCTTATACCCAGCACAACAATTTTTTTAGTAAAAGGGATTTAAATTTTTTATTGACTACCTGGACTAAGTGTGGCAAAAATTAAAGACTTATAGTACAAAGTGAACATCAGCAGTCTTACAGTCTAATTTAAACCTGATCTCTGGGGTGCTGCTGTCCATGTTACTGGACAATCAGTTTCACCTTGTTATTAATGCAAAACACGAATATTTAAAGATTTTGTCACACAGTAGTCTCACTATTAAACCGTATGATTTACTAGCAATTTAATCAAAACTGTAGTAGAGTTTTTTTGATCAGAACTTTATATTTTTATATCATTGTAAAAAGTGACCGCTGTTGAAGTGATGAGCGTTTTGATCATATTGTTTAATAAAATCAATATACAACAATAAAATTGTCAAGGATGTTATTTAAGAATATTGAAGAAGGCTGTGGTGGTATTTGATGATTTAAATATGTGATTATATAATTTTAGATGTATACTTTAATGCCAAAGGTTTTCACTCACCTATCCAAATAATCAAAATTAGGGGTTCCAGCCACTTCCATGGTCATGGTGTATATAATCAAACACCTATATAGGCAGACTTTTTCTACAAACATTTGTGTAAGAATCGGTTGCTCTCAGGAGCTCAGTGAATTCCAGCATGGTTCTTTGATAGGATGCCACTTGTCCAGCCATGGAATTTCCTTGCTCCTAAATATTCCACAGTCAACTGTCAGCGTTAATATAAGAAAGTTTAAATGATTAGGAATGACAGCAACGACGTGGTAGGCTACGTAAATTGACAAAGCAGGGACTGATGAGCATATTTGCTAACTTTCTGAAGTCAATCACTACAGACATCCAAACTTCATGTGGCCTACAGATTAGCTCAAGAACAGTGCATACACAGCTTCATCAAATGGGTTACCACGGCTGAGCAGCTTAATCCAAAACATACTTCACCAAGTGCAATGCAAAGGGTTGGATGCAGTGGTGTAAAGCATGCCACAAGTGGACACTAGAGCGGTGGAAGCGCATTCTCTAGAATGACGAATCACGCTTCTCCATCTGGCAATCTGATGGGCAAGTCTGAGTTTGGTGGTCTGACTGTCTGACAGTATTGTGGCAAGGGTAAACTTTGGTGGAGGGGGGATTCTGGTGGAGAGATCGACCAATACAAGTTTTTCAAGGTCGATAGCAATACCGATTATTTTGACATCAGTCTAATGGATACCAGATATGTGCTGTCGATTTTGTTGACCGATCTTTTAAGCCAATGTTGCTTTTTCTTCCTCCATTTACATAATAAAAATGACACAATGATAACGAATGTTATACAATTCTTAATTTGAACAAAAAAGAAACATTTATTATCAAAACAAACAAACAAAACATAAATGATGGATAACAAATAACATTTAAACATTTAAACATATAACAATAAAAACAATCTTAACACTTAAATGTTTGTGCACTTTATGTAGCAGCATGAGGACTTTGTTGTAAAAATTACCTTGCTGGTGATGAGTGATGACATTTGTAATCAGCACTATAACAAGAAACATTCTTGGATATAAATGTGAACAATCTAAACCTTAGTGAACATGTTCTGTTTGATTTGTATATTAAACAGATTATTGTGTTCTACATAAAATAAAGTGAAGATAAATCACAGAGTGGCTTGGCACCTAAACATATCACATACTTGTCATCAGTGTTTCCACCCTCAGGTATTCTGATTCAAGCCTACTCTGCATACCTACAACCAGAATCAAACATAGAGAGGCAACAGTCAGTTCCTATGCTACACTTATCTGGAACAAACTCTTAGAAGACTGTAAAAGTGCTGAAAGCCTGAGTTTTGTTAAGGATTGCCTTTTACTGTTCTAGTTGAACTGTGAACAGACACGTCATAAGTTTGTAGCCCAACTGTTTTTCAAATCATTAATATTTGCTTTCAGTTCCCATTTTCCAATGTTTTATTTTGGTTCAAATTTTCAACATTTTATTCCATCTGTTTTTTTTATTCTATTTTTATTTTCCTATGTTTTAATCATGTAAAGCACTTTGCAATGTCCTTGTACTGAAATTTGCTATACTAATAAACTTGCCTTGCCTTCAATGCACAATGTGGTTATGGGTGAGGTCAAAATATGCTGTCTATAAGCAGAGTGGAACTGTTGAGGGAACACATCTTGGCGGTGGTCACCTACAGTCATGTTATTTTATAGCTCACATATGATATAGTTATCAGGCTCTTCTCATGTGTAACCAACTCCCAGTTTTGGTCTGTGAGGTAGACACCCTGTCTACTTTTGAGACTAGGCTTAAAACTTCCCTTTTTCAAAAAGCCTATGGCTTAAATTTTCCTGAGCTATCTCTATAGTTATGCTGCTATAGGCCTTCGCTCCTGGAGGACATCAGGGTCTATTTTTTTCCTACTCTGCTGAGTTGTTCTACTGTTCTCCAATTTGCATTGCTTGTTGTTATTTAAACTTTTTACTTTTTGTTCTCTGTTTTTTTTTTCTCTTCATAGTAGGTACACCTGGTCTGGCGCTCTGTTAGCTGTGACATTATCCAGGGGAGGCAGATCATCCGCCATTACCATATAACATAGAATATGTGCTTCTGTACTTTTTGTGTCTCTGCTCTGTCGTCTCTAACCCCCAGTCAGTCGAGACAGATGACCGTTCACACTGACCCTAGTTCTGCTGGAGGTTTTCCTTCCTGTTAAAGGGGAGTTTTCCTCTCCATTGTTGCTTCATGCATGCCCAGTATGAGGGATTGCTGCAAAGTCATCCACAATGCAGACGACTGTCCACTGTGGCTCTACACTGTTTCAGGTGGAGTGAATGCTGCTTGTGAAGACTTAATGCAATCTGCTAGGTTTCCTTAGATAGGAAATTTTTTGACCAATCTGTAGGATTTGATTCAATTTGTCTTTGTAAAGTGCTTTGAGATGACATGTGCTGTGAATTGGCGCTATATAAATAAAATGGAATTGATTAACACTGATTTGACTCATGCTGAATCCAAACATCCACTGTTCCCAAACCCCTTTCTGAATGTATGCACATCAAACGTTCATGTTTTATGGACCATCTTTAACCTGGAAAGCTTCATAGCCTTTGGCACATTGTGGAAGAAACCTTGTTACAGGTGTTGCATTCATTACTGACACTACAGATCTTGTAATTACAGATGTCTGATATTCAGCAGTGACCACTAACAGGACATTGAGCATAAAAGGGCTTCCAAAAATGGCAGGCAACTAACAGAGTTGGTTGAAAACAAAGCTCTCAAAAATCTCTCTAAGACCCTGTTAAGACCCTCAACTTTCTGGCAGATTTTTATTGCTGTCTAAGGCCTTGTGCACATGACAGCGTTTTTTGGTTAGAAATTAGCAGTTTTGTTGCATTTCTACTTTTCATGTAGACCACAATGGCACACATTTACTCTGACAATCTGAAAACAGGTTCCCTAGTGGAAAGATTTAAAAACAGCCTGATCTCTTTTATCATGTACAGTGGAATAACGAAATCTGCCAGTATGCGAAAGCCCTGGCACAAGTGCATGACTTAGTGTTGGCCCCTTTTTAAGCTGGGAGTGTTTATAAGCATGCACATGTTGTTGAGGGCGATAGTCTGGTGTGAAGGGGGCCTTACAAACCTACTACTAAGCCATATCCCACCGAGAAAGGAATTTTGATAAACCTAGATGTTAAAATACTTTATTGCTGTCAAAACTGATCTAAAATGGTCATCTGACTGATGTTAACATGTTAAGAAAAGCTAACTGGAATCCACAAATTGCAACTAAAATTACTTTCATAAGTTTAGCAGTTTTCTAATTCTTATTAAACTGTTTCAAATGATGATAAGTTAAGGTTTTATTAATATTACATGACATCACTAAATATGGGTACTCAGTCAGTACCCATTAGTGCTGGCATGTCCATAGAAGGTATGTATTTATGATGCCACACAGTCCTAGCAAGGTTCTAAATTCTTTGTAGATTTTCTTTTAACTTTTTACAGCAAATCTTGCATCAACTGATGATTGAAGGCTAATTTAGGATCAAATCCTTTCATATCTTAGAATAAAACTAGTTTCCAAACAGGTGAATATTTTTAAAAATACATTTGAATCACATAAAAGATTCACCTTTGAAGTCAGCGTAAAGCAGAAGATAACTGAATACTTTCAAATGTTGCTGTTTTGTACATACAGCAAGAATAACCCAGGAGCAGCAGGTGTGCAGGTGAAGAATGTGTTAAAAGTTTTTTTTTTTCATATTACTTTCTTTTTTATTTATGACAGTTGTTCCTGTTTAAATGTGGTTCATGGAAACCAATAAAGCTGAAAAGTTGAAGCTTGTTGGTTTGTTATTTAAGTCTTTAATTAAGTAATGAGTTTACCCCAAATACAAATAGAAAGCAGTTTGCTGGTATGGTAAAACTTAATTTGTGTACTTTATCTTAGGAAGCCTAAAGAGTATAATCAATATTTACATTGATTTAGTCACCCATGCTATGCATGCATATGGGGAGTGGCGGCCTAGTGGTTAGAGCAGCGCGCTTGCACTCTGAGAAGCATCCAAGTACCTGGTTCGATCCCAATTGCCTGCACTCTGGGTCCCTGAGCAAGACCCTTAACCCTCCCAATTGCTCCCCGGGTGCCCCACAGTGGCAGCCCACTGCTCCCCAAGGGGATGGGATGAATGCAGAAGTGAATTTCTCCATTGTGAAATGAATAAAGTATCAATTATTATTATATGGGGCAGTAGCCGACTGTAGAGAGATGTCCCATAAAACAGAAAGGGGCTTTTATTACTCCAGAGAATCAAGGAAAGCAGAACAAAAGCACTCAAAATTACCAAGGTGCAAGTGAAGGAAAAAAAAGTAAACCACAACTATGGAGATGAATGGGAAAAGAGACAGTACATCATTGAAATGTTCTTTACCAGTCTTAGATAATAAGATTATATTTAAAGCGCTACCCCAGGATAACCCAGGTCACACATACCAGTAGCTATAACAGCAGACATCTTGACTTCTGTGGAAAGCTCAGCATGAGATTTGTCAAAGTGTGTGCAATTGAAAGAGAACTGTTTTGTACAGCTTCTTGTATGTGCTGACGCTGTAACTCCAGGGTACTTCATTTGGCAATGTGATTCAGCCATAGTTTGTCAAATACAGACAACAAATTAGTACGCATTAAAGTAGGGTTTATGGGTTGGGTTTCTGCTGTTTTCAGCACGTAAAAACTCATCTTCAGAACCAATCTCTCCTCAAAATGGCGATCTATACTGCGTCATCTACTTTCAGCAGTTTTCGCCAGTTATTCTAACTGTAAACTGCATAAAATGTGGGCAACATTGCTCCCTCTGCCTTTACTTCTGTCGGCTCCTATGTCAGCATGAAGTAGAAAAGACTCAGCCAATATGGTGGCGATGCAGGATGCGCTCCAGCATGTGCAAGCGGGTCTCTTTATAACTCGTTTATTGTCACTTATTTTAGAGGCCAAATAAGCGACTTAACTTTCAGATACAAGCCCAAAAAACTGCAACCCGCAACTCACAGAATTTACAAGTGACTTTAGAAAGAAAGAAGCCCAAAGTAACTTATAATAAGCGGACTTATCTGCAGCCGGATATGGATCATCCGCATGAAATTTTTTTTGCGAGGAGTGCCATGAGTCAGATTGGATTTGGTGTGCGTGTGCAGTCAGGGAAATGCGTGTCACACAGTCTTTGCTTGAGAGTTGAGAGCCCAGTATAATAGTCAAGGTGTCTGAATTCCAAATCCAATCTGAGAGCTGTTCTAAAACAGAGAAGCTGAACTGTAGAACTGAAGGGTCTACTCACCATTTTACTTTTAGAAAGTCACTGAGCAATAATTTAACCTGCAGTGTGTGAGTTGGGCACTCTATTGGGATTAGATGAACTATGAAGGTGTTATGGAATAAGTTTGCTTGGTTATTCATTCTTTCTATGGCCCCGACAGAGCACCAGCGGGTCAAGACGCCAGCCAATGGAGGAGAGCAGGATGGGAGGGTTCCACACTTAGTGGGGGCCTGAGATGTTCCAGGAGAGGGGGCAGTTCAAACCTAACCTGACAAAAAGACAAACAGAAAACCACACAGGCAGTCACATTCACATGGGCACAGATGGCACTAGGGACAGGGGGGGACCTGTCCCTAGTGCCCAGATTAATAGTGTGTCCGATCTGTTCCCCCCACAGGCACTACATGGCAAGAAAAAGATTGTGAGAAATAAAATCTAAATAAAAGTCAGGATTGGTTGCTGCACCTGAGTCTGTGACAGTCAGAGCGGGTGATTACAATTCCTCAAACAAATAAACAATCAAATCCTAGTGCATAATTCAAACCATCCCGATATACAAATATTTATTTATAATAACTTTATGTTATTTATTTATTTATTTTCATTTGCCAGCAAATACCATGTTTAACCATCTGGCAGTGAACCCCCCTGCGCGCCCTCCTCCATCCAGACTTGGTACCATCTTATCCACTTTCTACCGGGCCTTGTTGCCTCCACTGTTTGCTGTACTTTTGACAGTCATTGGTGAGAGTGGTTGTACTGCAAAACATTATTATCATGGATGGGACAAGGGATGTCTTTGGTGTTGAGCAGGATGTGCTGTGTCTATGTTATTTTGACACTGATTTGCTAGTGCATGAAGAATTCATAATGTTGTATGAAGCAACCTCTACAACAGGTGAAAACCTTGCTAGGATCATTTTGGACGTTCTGTTGAGGCTGGATTTGCCACCATCAGGGTGTGAATAGGTGAATGACTGACTGCAGTGTAAAGCGCTTTGGGGTTGTCGGACTTGATCAAGCGCTATACAAGTACAAACCATTTACCATTCAATATTGTGCATCAGATGTCGAGTACATGATGGAGGTATATGGCTGGAAAGTAATCAGGTGCATGAGCTGTGCTTCAGTGAGCACAACCACTAGCACCATATATACACCGTGGAGCACACTGTGTCAATTTACTAGATGAGATAGATGCAAGTCATTCTGATTTAGCAAGCAGAGCATAGGGCTTACATGTTCGACTGCAACAGGGTAATGTTGTACTGGGACTTCTGCTTGCTTTAGAGCTTATCAGTGAACTAGAGGTTCTAAACACATCTCTCCAGAAAAAAAAACACAATGCCATGCTCTCTGTAGTCTCCTTGTTCCAAGGCAGCTTGAAATCAAAAAGAAACACAGAACACTTTGAGGCAGTCTTTAAGGAAGCTGTAGAAAGGTGTGGCAGTCTGTCTCTAGAACTCACTGTTCCACCCCGCACACATAGGGGGTAAATGGTAAATGGCATTTACTTGTATAGCGCTTTATCAGGTCAGACGACCCAAAAGCGCTTTACTCCTATTTCATAATCCTATTTCATTCTCCAATAGCTCCTCTGTTTCCTCAGGTTACTGTGTTGCCGTTTTGTTTACACTATTCATGTTAGCGTAAGTTGGTGCTTTTATCCTGTTTGCCTCATGAAATTCGGGAGCTGGATCCTGGGACCGGACTCGCAACCCCACTACATGTAGAAGCAGAAACACAGTTGTTTCCAACATTTAAGCCTTTTACTTTCTTCCAAGAGTGACGCAGATTTCTTTATGGAAATTGTTAACAGTTTGTTGATCACGGTGGTCTTTTTGGGCTGAATCATAAAGATGTCTATATTTACAAACCTCCGCCAGAAGGAGTGCTTGCTTGTCCGCCATGTTTTTCCACGCGGGACTGGTGGAAGTGGCGAACGTTCTGCTCTCACTTGTTCGCCTAGCTTACGTTCATCAACACTGTTGCCAACTATTTACTTTTCAGACCGCTCTAGCGAATCTTTTCAAAAGCGTCAAGCAATGGATCTTGTGACTTTTTTCAATGTTGTTTAAGACTTTGGCAGCTAGTAAAAGGACCAATCGCTCTGAATTTACCATCTCTTCAGCAAACCATGAGCTGTGAGCCCCTCCCGCTTTGATAGCTCTGACAGGCAGCTGAAGTCAGAGAGACGAGACTGACTTGTCTGTTTCCCATTGAAATTGAATCACACGTGAGCAAAAGCTTCCAATCGATTACAAAGCGGGACGGAAATATATTATAAACATAAACTTTAATGGGTAATGTTATGGTTTTTAGGTGTTTGGCCCACATGCAGAACACAGTCGGGAAACAATAAGCAGTTAAAGATGTTTATTAGGCTAATCGTACAAATAATCGCTCACGAAGTGAGCCGCAGACGAAGACCGTAACGTCAGGTTCGGAAGCACTGCAGGAGGGAAAGGGGACAGGTTAACGAGAGCTTAATGCGGGAATCTACGCTGCTGAAGCTCAGCTTACCGCGAGATATGGAGAACCTATCCGGGGAGGGTGAGTGGAAGAACAGACTCGGCAGTTCTCTACTTCTGGTGGAACGACGTGACCAGGGTCCGAAATTAACACTCGCCACTCGCCAAATGCAAGTAAATTTCCCGTTTGGCGAGTGAATTTCAGAGGGCTAGCTGCCACATGGCGAGTAAATCTTTGTACCAAATAAATTAAAAATAAAATAAAAATAACAAAGCCCATCTGGGCTGCGGATGATCCGTTCACAGAGCTCAGTCAAGACCCGCCTTCCGCGGAGCTGGTTCAGCTTCTTTCACATCTTATTTCTGGGGAGAATGGCTCCCAGATAAAGCCTTCATTCAAAACCAGTCATGGCTGCACGCTGGATCAGAAAACAGATCTGCTAACCAGATACAGTCTAAAACGCCCATTAGTCTGTTTATAAGTTTCGTTTTTATTAATTCTGCATTTAACTATGTGCGCTCCGAGGGAAGGGAGGAGAGAGGCGCAGTTACAGTGCCTCAGCGCTGTAACTCTCTCCTCCCTTCCCTCGGAGCCAGGTGCTTTTGTCAGCGACCAGCCTTCAAAATGTGAATCACTACGTTTAATGTCCTTCGACTCGTACCAAAATGTCCCAATTAAAATCAATAGGAGAGTCAGTAGCTATGTTTAATGCTCTTTTGTATTTAACGACACAGAGCCAGTGGTGGGCTGCTGCCTTGCGCTTGAATTCAGGTGCGCAAAATTACGTTACATGTAATATAGGTGCAGACTTTTTAAGGAACTTTTAAAATCAGGGGCTTCAGCTCAGACCCATTATTCATTCTCTTCCCTCTAAAGGAGCCCTTTACAGTCTTTATTTATGCATTTTCCCCACTGTTTATCCCTCGCGCGCAGCGCACTAGGGTAAAATCCAGCAGCTGGATCAGCGTAAAGACGCAGCGTGAACCCTGCGTGCTTTAAGTGTGGCAGCTGAGAGAAAAATGTTGAACCGTATAGGCTTGATGAAACTCTGCCTCATTCACAAACTAGACCAACACGGATAGAATAATGATAATCTGTAGTGTTTTTTATTGCCTGGATGTAAATGTGATAATTCTTATTGTGCCTTTTATAATTAACTACAATATTTTCTTATTAAAGTCAGGAAACAAAGATTTCTCTTCCAGGGTCCAGACAGCCACGCCCCCAACCACGCCCCCGGAAATTAACATAATCTCACTCTTAATTTTTGATAAAAATTGAGGTCTGGTCAGGATTAAAATTTTGGCCGGTAAAAAATATGCCTGGCCGGTTGATTTTTACATCTACCGGCCAACTTGGCCGGTGAATCAGGAAGTTAATTTCGGACACTGGACGTGACTGAGCGACAGGTGAGCTGGCAGGTGGAACAAAGGCGGGGAGCCCGAGCAGCACCACAGCGAAGAGCAGGCATGGTGAGTAGCTGAAGGAACCAAGGTGAATCCAGGGAAGGGAACTCTTGTCCGGCTTGGTAACACCAAGTGGGGTTGAGGGGAATGCCAGAGCAGGATCTGAGCGGCGGGGATTCGTGAACCAGTCTTCAGTGCACGGAGACACAACGGGTGAGTAATCCAAAGCACAAACGAACTACGAGAAACAGGAGACAAAAGTTAAAACTAGGATCTGGAATATTAGACTCACAGGAACGAGGAACTGTCGATAGGACAGTGGCCACTAAGCGTACCACAACGTTTTAACACTCTGGCGTCCTTCAGCTGACTGAGAACTCCTTTTAAGCTCCAGCCGGAGCTGCCGAGACGAACTGCAGGTGCGGGCCACGCCCACCTGTCAACTACAGTCACCTGTGAAGGAGAATTAGCAGAGAACAGACCATGCAGACAGCACGGCCTGCAGAATCCTGACAGGTAATGGTATTTTTTTTTCCTTGAGACTGCTACACTTAAATAATCTTTCCCTGTAACTGATTCACTCTCAGACATTTATTCACCTCATCAACTGTGGAAGCTTCTGCTATCTTTTGGTTACCATTGATAATATAAAAACATGTATAAATGTAGTTTGGATTTTGGAAAAATTTTATTTAATACTTATTATTATTGGAGTTATTATTATTATTATTTTATAGAATTTTATTTATTTATTTAATTTCAATTTCTTTGAGCAACAATACAAGCAAGATTTATATTGAGATGTTCAGACATGTTAGTAGCACTCAAAAGGAGTAGGTAGAAGTTCAAGAACTTATAAGGACCTACCCCCAATTACAATATTCATGTCACGTTTAACATATAAGGTCTTTTGATAAAAAGAGACATTACAAATCAAAGCACAGTTACACAAATACAGAGTGTCTTATTTTGAAGACAATTGTACAGAAAGAAGAAGATATCTAGTAGTTCTTATCGAAAATGTTGCAAGTTATCACGTTTAAATGTTTGGGTTACCTGAAATAACATATTTATACACGCTTTTAAATAGTCTTAGCGTGGTACTCCTTTTTATTTCTATATCTAACCCATTCCACAACATAACTCCTGCTTGGCTGAGCCCCAGACTTTTAAGTGTGGTGCGAACACCACATCTTCTCAACACAAATTCTCCTCTCAAATTATAATTCTCTTCTCTACTGTTGAACATTTTTTTATATTGCCAGGAACAGTGTTGGGCAAGTTACTTTGAAAAAGTAATTAGTTATAGTTACTAGTTACTTCTCCCAAAAAGTAACTGAGTTACTAACTGAGTTACTCCGCTATAAAAGTAACTAGTTACCAGTAAAAGTAACTATTGCGTTACTTTTTTGTTTCGGGTTTTTTTATTTATTTTTTTACAAATTTTTTGCTGCCATGTCCTTTCAATGCACCGCCCCCCCCCCCCCCCCCCCCACACACACACACACACACACACACTCCCCCTTTTGTGTTGAACAGTGAAGTGTGGTGAAAGCAGCTTTAAGTCTCCATCACATAACTTTCATATCGCGCATGCATTGACTTTTTCTCTTGCGGTTTTCAGCAGCAACGGCATTGTTTCTTATGGTTTAATATTGTCCATATGCCTTTTTTAAATATTTCTAATTCTACTCGCAGGACATGCGCAATTCCAAACTTATTTCCTGTCATTGCCATGGTGAATCACGTTATTTGCGTTCCAGTGATCGGGATTTTTTTCATGCTCACGTTCAATGGTCGGTCGGGCGCTGTGTTTAGTTACCTGACTAATATCATCTGTTCTGAAAACGGACATGCTGAGAACAGGGCCGGATTATCCTTAAGGGCCAGTGGGCCAGTGCCCAGGGGCACCAACCATGGGGGGGGCACCACATGACACATGCTTTAAAAATATATTTTTCATAAATTGTTATATTATTTACTTGAAATTGTTGAAAGACCATGCATTATTCGTTTTGTGAACACTGATGTCACAATAATAATAAATGATAAATAAATCAAGATTTTTTTGATTTCAACATTTTAAAATGAGATATTTGAATATTGCTCACTGCTCATATGCCTACATGTAGTTGTGTAAGTTAGTAAATAGTAAAGAAATCCCCTTGATTATGTCTGATGTTTTTGACCGGAGGACAGCACGGGTAAGGGGGGCGGCTTTGAGGTATAGTGCCCAGGGGCACCACATTGTCTTAATACGGGCCTGGCTGAGAATGACAAAGGGAGGAAGAGCTGCTCAGAGTTGCAGCTTTCTACTCAGTGTAGATCAGCCGTTTTTCTGAAACGACTGTGCAGCATAGCTTTGCTGTGCGCGCTGAATCCAGATGCTGTGCGCAAATGCACACGCGCGCAGTTTAGAAGGGACATAAACAGTTTAGCGCGTCAGTCAGTTCAAACAGTTCCTGTATCGGTCACGTAGCGCATACGCGCATCGACACAGGTTTTGCTCTACGAGCTCGACTCATGCGCCGACGCATCGGTGTTGCCGGACCCATGTTCTTGTCCTTTTCGCTGTTTAACTCAAAATAATGTGCTTACCTCCAGGAATCAAACGCTGTCTTCTCGGCCATCTTGCGTACAAACACAAGTAGCTTACACACGCGTGCACACACACACACACACACAGAGGCAAAGAGCAGGGTACAGACGCAAGCAGCCGCATCTGACTAAATGCAGAAAAGCAGGGACTTCACTTTCCTTATCGAGGGAAATTCTTAAAGTAACGGAGTAACGAGTGCTTATTTTGGAAAATAACGGAGTTACTGATTACTGAATTCGCAAAACTAACGCGTTAGATTACTCGTTACTGAAAAAAACTAATAAGAGTACTCTAACGCATTACTTATAACGCGTTACCCCCAACACTGGCCAGGAAGTAGATCACGGCTTGCTTTGTACATACTGCAGTTTTGAGCATACTTGCTTGTTTTTAATAATTTTCTGTCTTGTCTGTAATGATATTCTTCTTTCCTACAACATACTTGTTATTCAAGATAGTGTATTAACCTTTTGTTTATATATAAAGTTATTTATATAATGTTTTTATTGCTCTATTTCTATAAAAAAAAAATTGTTTGGTTTTGTTCCAAATGTTTAAAAAATAAACCAGTCAGTGATCGTTATTTGTTCTTTTTACCCTATTGTTTAATTAAAAAACAAATACCGATAAAATACCGGACCAATAAGGAGTATCGTTAAGAGTAGTAGGCTAGTATTGACAAATCCTTAACGATACCCATCCCTACTCGCAGGTAAGCTTGAAACTGACAACGTTTATGGAAACTCATCGAATGCCTTATAACTATAGGATTATTTTGCAGGTTTTTTTTGTGCTTCTTTGGAACAATATTGTTGATGGAATGGGTGAAAAACAACAGCTAACGTCAATGACTATACTGGGGAGGGGGGCGTGATCGGCACTGAATCCGTAGAAAATGTCAAATGGAGGTTGCAATTTTTTTCATGTTTTTTTGAGATATTAGTCTTTATTTCCAAAAGATCGATAGAGGTGTACAAGCTGAAGACATGCTGTCTGATGGTGTCTGAGAGGGTCGTCTCCTGCCAGAATAGAATAAAAACAAAGTCCCACACCCTCCTCTCCATTGATCAGCTTGATAGGTTGATCAGGCTGAGCTATGCCAAAATCCCTATTGCCAAGTTTGACTTCACAGCTGGCAGAGTCCTGTACCCTCAGGTCCACAGGTGCCTGTTGTTTGTGTTGAAGTCATGACCTCCAGTTGCTTTTACTTTACATCCCAGTCCCCTGGTACTTCTAGTTTTGTTGTTTAAGTATCTCAAATGAGCTGTAGTACTAGCAGAGTTTCTGGCAACTGAAAGTCAGCAAGGGACATCTGCCTTCAGACCCCAAGGCGATTCTAATCTTGTTTTAGGCACTTCCTCACATGAACTTGAAGAGGAATGTTGCATTACCTCAGGTAACCTTATTAGTGCTTTTTTGATAGAGATAAAAGTGTTATATCTTCTTTAGTTTATTGACAATTGGCAGCTGACAATGATGTTTGTATGTGACAATGAAGTTTCACCTTTTAGTATAAGAAATAGTTTCATTGCACTCAGGGTCAGCTGTGTTCTTAACCTCTTACATTATGTAACATTATACTCTTGTTAGACTAAGAAAAAAAAGTTTGAAAACTTCATTTGAAGAAAGTGGCAATACTTTAATTGAGTTTGTGGAACAAGAAAGTTGCAATACTTAAGATGACCTTGTTGAACAAGAAAGTTACAGGTCCTCATTTAACTTGTCTTATTTGTACTTTATTTTGAATTTTTTTGCAAGTTCCTCCCAGAAAGCTAATTGCAAGTGTCTATCATACTGTGTCTGTATCTGTAGCTATATAGCTGGTATAACCACCCCTCAGCGCAACACACCAGCTTACATGTACTAAGATGGATGAAAATGTGAAAATCAAGTTTCAGAAATATATTCAGTGCACCCAGTGTCAGCTGCATTCTTTACAGAGTAGATACACAGAAATGCAAGATGTACCTGGCAGACCTGGCTACACTTTCTTCTCTGTTGGTTTACAGAATGTGTTGTAGACTGCTGCAGTTTGTTGTTCAACTTGTTGTATATGTAACAATCAAGTTTCACCTTTAGCAGTAAGTTTGTTACATTCCCTGATTGTATGTATTAACCTATGAAACATTATATTGTACCTAAAAATTATTTCATATCTTCCATAAGCGATCCCCACGTCAAGCACACATACCAAAAAATAAAAGTAGTGGTGTAGCAAAGACAAAAAGTTGGCTGCATTCCACATCAAAATGCAGGCAATAGTGTTTCAGTGGGTTTAAATTAAAAAACATTCCTGGGGAGGATACCCCTCTACAATGCTCGTGCCTTTGTTCGTCGTGTTCTATCTAATACAACACACTGGGTTAGTGTACTCCCTCTCACAAAGCCTGTCGGTACCCAACGGCCACCACTGGCCCAGACCCCCTGACCAGGTGGAATTTCCAAAACAGCTCCTCTCATTCACATACTTTAATAGTTTCAACAGACAAGCAAATTTTTTACAAAAAAGTTTCAAATGAACTGTGTTTGTAATATTCATAATTTTTAACCCTCTTATTACATATACTGCTCATTTAAACGCTGACAGTAAAACTGATTAACTTGCTAATACTGAGTGTTTACGTTGTCTTGGACAAAGCCTTTTCACATTTCGTTAACAATTCTGATACTGTAAAATCTTAATAAAATTCAGGTCATCTTTGCGATATTTTGTCAATATAACAGTTAACCCACCTTTTTAAAACAGAATACGGATTCTGTTTCAGCTAGGGCTGCTCTATATGGACCAATAATAATATCTCAATATTTTTAGGCTGAATGCCAAAATGTATTTAACTATATTTTTCTTTTCATAAAGCTATTATAAAAAGGCCTCTCTGAATCAAAGCTTTATCCCAAATGTCTCACAGGCACATTTTTCTAACTGACAGCTGTAGATAAATATCAGAAACAGCTGAAAAATAACCTACTGCAATACATAAAGGCAGTGTGCGATTTGCAAAAAAAACAGAGGGTGGGATAATTTCAAGTGTTTAATAAATGGACATAACAACAAGGTTATGTGGCCTGCATGCTGTCTGGCTCGAGACAGCATGCAACCTGTCCTGGGAGGGAGGGTGGAGAAATCGGCTGCTGCTGCTGCTTCTTGTCTGGTGACGCTGCCTGCAAATCTTGATCATCCACCAAAGTTCGTCCTGTAACATTACCATGGCTGTTTGTCCCGTCATCTACTCTTGACCTTTTCTGTTGATTTTTCGGGCCGAAAACTTTGTTGACGTTCATGCAGCCACACGTTCTCATTCTTGGTTAGCTAGCAGGTGCTCTTTCAGGTAAATAGCTAGATCCAGTAGGTTAGACTATTGTTTTTAAACTTGCGCCATCTACTGTCTGGACTCGGGAGTGGGTATTAGTTTACTTTAACCGCTTCAAGCAGAAAACGTATTAATACTCTTTAAAAACAGACAACAAAAAATTTAATTAACAAATGTGAAGGACACAAGACATGTATTTATATCAGGGCTGTCAAACGATTACATTTTTTTAATTTGACTCGATTAATCACATAATGTTGATAGTTAACTCGAGATTAATTGCAAATTAATTGCATGTTTTATCCTTTTATTTCTGAAGGTGTAATAGCCTGTTTGGGCATTTTAATATGCAATTTTGCAATCAATGACACTAAGAAAATACATGCTTGTACAAAAAATATTTTTATTTTGTTATTTTTCAAGCACTTTTGAGAATTGGAATGAAGACATCCTAGTGCCAAATGTTAAACTCTGGACTATGATGGCTAAATGAATAATCATGACGCCCTGATGTTTACACAATGTGTAAATAAATTTGTAAATAAATACCATGCCGATATATTTTTTTTGCCTCTTAAACAAAGATAGACATGGTATTAGGCATATACATATAAATTAATAAAAATTTTACATTTCAATAAAGTCACAAATTTTATTGTTCATTTTTTCACTTTCTTACACATCTAATTCTGAGCTTTTACACCAACAGCTATATTTTTCCTTGCTGTTTATATCCCTATTCATACAGTTTAAGCCTGGAAAAAGGTTTTAAATTTCCAGGTCATTCCAGTCTTACACATTTACTTGCAACTGTGCAGGAGCTTAGTACCATGAATGAGACTGTTTAGCAACTGTTTAGTAACTCCAGGTCCTTCGTTTGGCAACGTAATTCAGCCTTAGTTTGTCAAATACAGAGAAAACAAATTAATAAGCATTAAAGTATGGTTTATGGGTTGGGTTTCTGCAATGTTATCAGCATGTTAAAAACTAATCTTCAGAACCAATGTCTGCTCAAAATGGTGATCTGCACCAAGTAATCTACTTTCAGCAGTTATCACCGGTTATTGCAGCCGTAAACTGCAGAAAATACGTGCAGAGTTGCTCTGTCTGCCTTTACTACCGTCGGCTCCTATGGCGGAGGGATATTTCAGCTGGATACAAAGTGTCTAGTGCAGACAGGTCTCTTAATAACCGCTGTTTCGTCACTTATTTTAGAGCCCAAATAAACGATTTCACCTTCAGAAACGTGCCCAAAAAAAACGCAACCCGTGACTTATGAAATTTACAAGCGCCTTTAGAAAAAAACAAGCCAAAGTTGCATGAAATAAACAGTCTGTGCAACAGTGAGCGCGGGTCTGTTTTGCTACAGTCTCTAGCGCTCTTGAAACTACGGAAAGCGCCGAGGATAAAAGAAACACAGTCCGGAGAGCATGGCGGGGAAAAAACATTAGGGAACGGTGTGTGTGTTTTGACGCGGAATTAACGGCGACAAAAAAAAATAAAAATCTCGGCGTTGTGGTCTAATGCGTTAATAACGCGTTAAAACTGACATCCCTAATTTATATAAATTTTTTAAAATCCATAATATTACTTATTCAGACCAGAGGGGGTGAGGAATGTATCCCCCCCAGGGATAAAACATGAATGACCAGAGGGGGGGACGTCACAAACAGAGGGGGGGTAAATCCCCCCCATCCCGCCCAGCAAATCGCACCCTGCATAAAGGATTAATTCTAACACAACGTAGACCATTTCGATATAAACCATATAGTTTCATCTTATATGTCCTCTTTAAAAAAAAATTATATTATTAAAATCTCAATATATATCCCAGGTTTACTTTAAGCACAGTTACTTGCCCGCAGAAAGGTCAGATATATTAGGAGTTCAAAGCTGTGGTTTCTCTGTGCTGAACCTCCTGTACATAAACAAACAAGGAAAAAAATGGCTGCAAAAATTCATGTTACCTAATGGTTTTTGGTGTTGGAATTCAAGGTAACATATGTAGACCGTAGAGTTGAAGATGGCATAATAAAGTTTAAAGTGAAGAGAGACATATAGGCCTAAATTACCAATTTATATTTTCACATTAAACTGAACTGTCTCTACTGTGAAAGCAGCAGAAACTGGGCGTATGCCTTTAGGGGAAATCCTGTGGATCTTTCTCTGTGAAATATCTAAAGTTTGTCCATACAAAGCATATTTCTCTTGTTCACAGCATCATTCTGTTCAAAGTTCTCAAAAAGTTGAGTTCGACTGAAAAATTATTTTAAAATGAACGTCCTCATGCACAACACTGCAAACATTAAACATGCTCCAAGGTATGCTATAAATTACACCAAAATGGGTAAACTAAGTGAGTAAAAAAGAATGACAAGTTTTGAATGAACAGAGTAGGAAATGCATTTATGTTGATAAGTAACAAAGTATCTTTGCAACTAGCTTATCAGCAAGAGAAAATTATATCATTGGTAAGTTAATTTAATTTGTTGTGAAACAACCAACAGACATTTAATACAGCAATTGCAGGAAGACAACTTAGTGTGGCAATATTTATAAAACTTGAACTGTATAATAAAAATTATTCATGGCACACAGTCCGTGAACGTCAGAAGCTAATATATAAAACCACCCATTCCCAGGAGAATGTAGTATAGGCTAGAGGTGTGCGATACCGGGAATTTTTAATCGATCCGATACCAAGTAAATACAAGGGCAGTATCGCCGATACCGATACTTTTAACATTTAAGCTTGATGTATCATTAAACCTTTGACCTTTCAGGTTTTGTGATTTTTAGTTTATTATTACAATTAAATGATAATAATAATAATAATAATAATAATAATAATTTTATGTTCAGTGTTTTTTTTTCCTAATCCACCACCTCTTATATCTTTCAATCATTATGTAATTTTGTGTGTTGTGTCCACTTGCCTGTTGCTTTAGTTCTCTAAATTTTGCCGTTGTGGGATAAATAAAGGATTAGCTAATGTTATCTTATCTTAAATAACACTTTTTAATAGGATATATGTACTGGGTTCTTTCAAGGTCTTAATTACATTTTCTGTGTGGGCTCCAGTAACATATGATAGATAATATCTTTGAAAGTTAACATGAGCTGCTGCTGAAGATGACCACTCTGATCTACCTGGATGTTCTCTGGAGGACTGAAACGCCTCTGTCAGTGACATCAGTCTGTGGGGTCTGGTCTGTCGGGGCAATGACAGAAGTTTCGTCTCCTCTCTCCGTTTTATGTCGCTCCACGTTTTCTTGCTCATGGTTTTTCATGTGCTTAGATAAATTTGTTGTGTTTGCACTAAATTTAACCGGCTTTTTACAAAACATACAGCTTAATTTCATTTACGGTATTAAAATATAGCCAAACAGCGTTTATTTCTCTCTTCATGTTTTACCGCTCTGGCGGTCTCTCTCTCTCTCTCTCTGTCTGAACAGGAGCCGCGCACGGCGGTTGTTTGTGTGTTGAGTGGAGAGAGCAGAGTGGGCGGGCCAGGCTGAGCCTGCGTGCTGATTGGCTGGCACCGCTGAGCCATGTACGAGAGGGGAGGGGGAGCAGCAGAGTGCCGTGACATAGAAGGGGAGACTGGTGAAGCTGCTGCAGTCAGCGTGCGCGGGAGAGAATAAAAAGGATCGATCCTGTTAAAAAAATATTATTCAATATCAATACCCGCGTTGGTATCGATAGTATCGATCCTAGGATCGATCCGCCCACCTCTAGTATAGGCGCATCACTTATTAAAAAGTGTTTTGGTTTGTAGCGGATGCATGGGCTTTTTTCATTCCTTAATGCATGAAAAACATATTGTGTAGCAGACTTTAAGGACAGAGCATGATTCCTAACTTAAGTGTACCGGGTAACTCGAATCTTAGACTGAAATCTGTGTTGCCTTTTCTAGCAAATAGTTATCTGCACATCCTCACTTGGGATATAAAACAGAACATCTGTCTACTTAAAAAAACATCAGTAGAGGTGGATAGAGTACCCAAAAATGTTACTCAAGTAAGAAGAGCACAACTTTGATTTATTTTACTTAAGTAAAAGTAGAAAGTAGTCATCTAAGAAAAGATGACTAGAAAAGCACTTGGTAAAATGGCAACTCAATTACTGAGTAGTTAATGGCTCATAACATCTGATTTAATGTTTAAAATTATGTTATCCGACAGACAGTTATGTGCAAATTCTAGTATTTGAAACTAGAAAAATGCAAAGAAATAACAGGATTTCAAAACAACAAATGTGGGCAGAAAACATAATTGTTTTTCAACATCTGTTTATAAAACCAAAGGATAAAGAACGTTCAGCTACAATATTTACTGTTTGTCAGGGTTCTCTGTTTCCGTGCTCTAACTCTGCTTCACAGGTGGTTGTAGTTGACTGGTGGGCGTGGCCCACACCTGCTGCTCGTCAGGAGCTTTCACCGCGGGCTTCTTAAGGAGTGCTCAGACAGATCGAAGACCCCAGAGTGTTTTTGGACTAACTTTGTCTCCTGTTGTTCTCCAGTTTTGTCGTGTTTGGATTTACTCACCTGTTTTGGCGTCTTGCTCAATGAACCAGCTCTTCAGAATCCCCGCCGCTCAGATTTTGTTCTGGCATCTCCCCTCATACTCCCTTGGTGGTACCAAGCCGGGCGTGAGAACCCCCTTCCTGGATTCACCTGGTTCACCCACAACACTCCGGTTCTTCCATCTGCTCCTCCCGTCAGCCGTTTTCTGTGGTGCTCTCCGGACCCCTCGCCAGCATTGCATCTGTCAGCCCTCCAGTCACTCAGCCACCTGTTTCCATCAACGAGTTACGGTCACAGAGTTCCCTCATCACTTACTCTCTCCGGATAGGTCTCCCCGACTAAACGGTAAGCAGCGCAGCTTCTGGTATTTTCCCCTGGTTCGATCCTCACTAACATTATTCTCCTTTCTTCCCGCAGTCAATCCAGCTCTGACGTTCAGACCTCGCCTGTCTCACACACTGTGGGCTTTCCCGTTATTTTTAGCCTTTAATAAACATCTTAAGATTGTTTATGTCTCTGTCTGTATCCGCATGTGGGCCAAACACTTAAAAACAATGACACTATTTACAGTATTTTCAATATTTTATTCAAGAGTAGCGATACTCTGACAAGAAAATTACTCAAGTAAGAGTAAAAAGTACGGTGAAGTACAACAACTCCTATAAGTAATTTATTTTCTAAAAGTTACTGCAATGCAATGTAGTAACTAAATGTAAGTAGTTACTACCCACCTCTGACCATCAGAGATTGGGTCACAGAGGTAGCAAGCAACTTTAGGTCCCAAACCAAAAGGTAGAGAGAGTACCTACAACCCAATAGCAAAAAAAACATTAGAGTTCAAAGGTCTTACAGCACTGAACCCTACTGGCATTGATGTTTTCTTACATTAATGCAAGTCTTTAAAGTTGTTTAACATATTTTTTTAGATGTGGATCAAATGATCATGCTTTAAGACTGCACCTTACAGCACACCTGATGTTCCACATGTAAAAAAATGTGTACTCTAAATCACATGGTACTGTATCTATGAGCTGCCCCTGGGAGATTAAATAACAGTCGTGATGATAAAAAGGGCACTTACATTTAAAGTTAATTAAGATAAAGTTCTGTATCTCACAGGATTTTAGCAAATATGTATGAAATTAGAAATCTGTGATAAAGTTTACATTAAATCCAGAGTTCTCTGGCTAACCTTCCCACCATTACTCAGTGTGTTGAGTGAAGATGTTATGCATTAAGTAGTGCCTATGGGAAAGATGTAATTGATATAGACTGAAATAAGTTGGCCACCAGTGCTTGTAAATCTGAAGAGGGGGAAAGTATGCTCAGTTAACCAGCCAAATATCTGACAGCCCAAATGTGTCAGAACACAATTTATCCATCCATCCAATTCAATTGTATTTATATAGTGCCAAATCACAACACATGCCATCTCAAGGCACTTTACAAAGTCAAATTCAACCATATTACACAAATTAGTCAAAAACATTTCTGTCTAAGGAAACCCATTAAATTACATTGAGTCTTGACAAGCAGCATTCACTCCACCTGAAAAAAAGCGTAGACCCACAGTGGACAGTCGTCTGCATTGTTGATGGCTTTGCAGCAATCGCTCATACTGAGCATGCATGAAGTGACAATGGAGAAGAAAGCTCCCCTTTAACAGGGAGGAAAACCTCCAGCAGAACCAGGTTCAGTGTGAACGGTCATCTGCCTCGACCGACTGGGGGTTAGAGAAGACAGAGCAGAGACACAGAAAGTACAGAAGGACACATTGATCCAGGAATCCTTTCTCTTATATGGTAATAGCGGATAATCTGCCTCCCTGGATGATGTCACTAAAAGAACACCAGACTAGGTGTACCTACTATGAAAAGAAAAATGAACGTGAACAAAAAATTAAAAGTTGAAATAACAAAAAACAATGCAAATTGGAGAACAGTAGGAGAACTCAGCAGAGTGAAAAAATAGACCCTGATGTCCTCTAGCAACCTAAGCCTGTAACAGCATAACTACAGAGATAGTTCAGGGTAACCTAAGTCACTCTAACTATAAGCTTTATCAAAATGGAAAGTTTAAAGAGGAAGCTACAGACATGTCTTGATGACATCAAAAGCTGGATGACTTTAAATTTCCTGTTTTTAAATTCTGACAAGACAGAAGTTGTAATATTTGGACCAGAGTCCTCAAAAAATAAACTTCTTAATCAATCACTTAATCTGTATGGCATTAAATTGGACTCTGGCAATGAAGTAAAAAATCTTGACGTTATTTTTGACCAAGACATGTCATTTAAAATCTAATTTTAAACAAGCTGTTCATCCCGTCTTGGATTTTCCCCACGTGCCGTGCTCGATTTTCTCGCTGGAACGAGGATTTTCGAAGCAAACTTCATCCCTGTTTAATCATAGCAGGAGGTCGACTTTAAAAGTACTTTCTGAACCCACTTCGATCGAAGACTGATGGGCCTTTCAGACAGGCTGCGATGACCGCACTGCTGCGCTGTGAAACCCATTCTTTTCAATGGCTTGCGCCGCGCCAGGGTGGTTTATCGCTGCGTCGAGCAAAGCGCAAGCACAGCGCAGCGCACCGCTTCGCGAGCTCGCGCACAGGCCAGGTCAAAGTACAACTTCCAGCTGTACAGTCGCAAACACAAGTTTGCGACTGTACAGGGACATCGGGAGGAAAGCAGTAGCATGGAAACACATTTCCAACCAAGTAGGCGTGTCAGGTGTGTTTTAAGTCAGGTAGCTTGTTGGTAGGTAGGTAGGCAATATGTAAATCTTAGTGTTATGTGTTCTCCCTCAATAGCTCTACATCTATTTTCTTAATTGAAGTAGGACTAAATTATAGCCAGCAAAACAGGCTATAAAATGAAAAGTAGCCTAGATTTATTTTATTACATATTATTTTAATGTAAATCACCTACCTCAGACAAATTGCCAGACGCTCCCTAGAAGAAATTGGCTCCCGGTAATTTGTATGGATCCTTGAGATCCTTGGTCCGACTCTCCCCAGCAAACTCTCAAACTGCTTCATACTGAGCCGAAAGTAGACCTGGAACCGGTCGCTGTCAAAACGGAGCTCTTTCACAAGCCGGAACTCCCCAAGCTGCTCTCAGGACCTGAGGGTTTCGTGCACCCACAGCCTCTTCCTCCTTGCTGCTCTTTTTCTTCGAACTAGCAGGGCTAATGCTAGCGCTTGCTTCTTAGCACGGGTCAGATACATATTTGCTGCTGACCAAAAGCTGGAACAACAAACAAATGACTAGACCCGGCAACCCAGCCGGCGCAGCGCAGCGCAAATGCGCTGAACCCCGCGGCCAGCGCAGCGCAAATCGCTTCCTATCTGAAAGGCCCATGAGAGCCATCATCTCCCGGTGATCGTAAAAGGGACCACGCTTTAGTTTTGGCCAAACAAAGCGTCTGAAAAGTCCAGAGACAGAGACACGAAGGGACTTCTCCTCCCGTTCCCCGCTGTCTGACGCACCGGCTCGCTGAGCTGAACCAGATCCGAGGACTCGGAGTGCTCCAGGACCCCAGCCGAGGCAATGTCAGAGTAAAGAAAGATTTCCCCTGTTTTTTATTTCTCTTTTCACCCATAAGGTGATATTTTCGTGCCTGGGCAGATTTATTAGGACTTAGTTTAATGCTTAATTACTCCAAGACGGAGTTTGTTTAACTGCTGGATATTTTCTGATGTATGTGCATGCATTTTGTTAGTGATTTTGGCTGTGTTGATTTGTGGTTCGTAAGTGGCTCCGCCGTGGGTCGCTTTTTCCATTCTTTTCCCCGTTTCTCTCTTTCCTGTCCTCTTATCAGCGAGTTAAATCTCTTTGTTAACTTTCGAGTTCGCGCCTCCCGAGTTTAGACCGCCTCCCGAGTCAAGGTACCACCCCACATTAGCGTAAGCGCTGGTTACGTCATTAAGACCTCCCCTTACGCATCACGCAAGGTTGTAGGCCACGTGTCGTCATAGTCGCCATCTTGGGAAGGTGCAGCGTAGCTAAGCTGTAGCTAGCTGTTGAAAAACATTGAAGCGTCCTTCTGGATTCTCAAAGCTGTTTTGTCTTTCAATGCTGCTACGTCTGTGCCGACGTCTTGAATGTGATGTTTAAACAACTGAGTTGAACTAAGATTTGCTACCTCTTATTTTAATCAATTTTTGACTTGTTTCAATTCAATTCAATTCAATTTTATTTATATAGCGCCAAATCATGAAACATGTCATCTCAAGGCACTTTACAAAATCAAGTTCAATCATATTATACAGATTGGGTCAGATTATACAGATTGGTCAAAATGTCCTATATAAGGAAACCAGTTGATTGCATCAAAGTCCCGACAAGCAGCATTCACTCCTGGGGAACCGTAGAGCCACAGGGAGAGTCGTCTGCATTGTACATGGCTTTGCTGCAATCCCTCATACTGAGCAAGCATGAAGCGACAGTGGGAAGAAAAACCACCCATTAACGGGGAAAAAAAACCTCCGGCAGAACCGGGCTCAGTATGAACGGTCATCTGCCTCGACCGACTGGGGTTACAGAAGACAGAGCAGAGACACAACAAGAGAGACAAAAAAGCACAGAAGCACACATTGATCTAGTAATCTGTTCTACATTAGATGGTAGTAACGGGTGAGCCGTCTTCTCTGGATGATGTCAAAGTTAACAGAACGCCAGACCAGGTGTACCTACTATGAAGAAAAAGAGAGAGAGCAAAAAGTTAAAAGCTGAAATGACGATAGTCATTTCAATGTAATACAATGCAAAACTGGAGAACCGTAGAATGAAGAACAGTAGAAATCAGTAGAGTGAGAAAATTAGACCCTGATGTCCTCCAGTAGCCTAAGCCTATAGCAGCATAACTATAGAGGTAGCTCAGGGTAACATGAGCCACTCTAACTATAAGCTTTGTCAAAAAGGAATGTTTTAAGATTAGTCTTAAAAATAGATAGGGTGTCTGCCTCACGGACAAAAACTGGGAGTTGGTTCCACAGGAGAGGAGCCTGATAGCTAAAGGATCTGCCTCCCATTCTACTTTTAGAGACTCTAGGAACCACCAGCAGACCTGCAGTCTGAGAGCGAAGTGCTCTGTTAGGAACATACGGGGTAATCAGAGCTCTGATATATGATGGAGCTTGATTATTAAGGGCTTTATACGTTAGAAGAAGAATTTTAAATTCTATTCTTGATTTAACAGGAAGCCAATGAAGGGAAGCTAAAATTGGAGAAATATGATCCCTCTTGTTGATTTTCATCAGAACTCTTGCCGCAGCATTTTGGATCAGCTGAAGACTTCGAACTGCATTTTGTGGACTTCCTGATAGTAAAGAATTACAATAGTCCAGCCTTGAAGTAACAAATGCATGCACTAGTTTTTCAGCATCACCCCTGGACAGAATGTTTCTAATTTTGGCGATATTTTCTTTTATTTTTCTTTTGCATGTTTTAGTTTAGTAGTGAGTAGAGCTTCCTAAGTTATTGAATTAGAATAATTACTGTAACAGGGAATTGTTTGGTTCAATAAATTACAACATGTGGAATAGTAATTGTTTGTGTTCATTTTAATCCAGAGTTTGCATGGTCATCAGAATACAGAGCTATCTCTTTTGAGTTAACATCTGAGATTAAACAGAGACTTTAACAGTGGATTGGTGATAAGGAGTAAGGGTTTAAACTCTAATTGCAGTTATAATTTGAGTTATCAACGCTGCTGGATAAATCTCATCGGCCAGAAACCGATCAGACCTCCTGTTCCAGCATAAATGAGTTCATAACAGCTAATTAATAAATGCATTAGTGGTATTTAGTCATTACAATCGTATAGTCCTAGGATCACCACCATTTGAACCATATTTTGTTATAGCTACTATTTGAGTTTGAATGACCTATTATTAAAATTATAATACCAAATTATAATCCAAAATAATCATATTCAAACATCTTTCTGGCATAACAGGAGCCTGATAACAAAAAGATCTGTGTCCTATTCTACTTTTAGAATCTCTAAGAACCACAAGCAGACCTGCAGTAGGAGAGCAAAGTGCTCTGTTAGGAGCCGTCAGATCTGATATCTAATATATGTGAGAAGCATCATTTATATTTATATTCAAATTATATTCTGGATTTAATAGGTAGCCAATGAAGAGAAGCTAAAACAGTAGCAATATGATCGCTTTAATTTTCATCAGAAGTGTTTAGCTGCAACTGCAGTTAGTGAACTTTCTCATTGTAGAGAATGCAATACCTCACTCTTGGACATAATATCTCCACTTTTGGCAATGAGGTAAAAGAAGAAAATCATAGAAACCAGTTTAAAGCAGGATTTCAAATGGGTTTAAGGTTTATGTCAAACATTCTGCTACATCGTTAACTTAAGAAAACACAATTACATACCATGAATTATATTCAGTAAATACTTTTATAGCTAGACGGTTTTTCGATTTTGAGTATAGCATAAAAAGCTTGACACTGTTCCTAGAGAAAATGAGAAACAGTTGCCCTCAGTTTGACCTTTGTATCTTAAATTCACTCGAACAGTCCCCAGAAAATGTCCTCCCTACAAGAAAGTCAGTGACAACTGTAGATAGAAACTGACAAGCTAAATCTATAAGTATGAATTAATATCTTTACATCACTACTAAACCAAAAAATCTTCAATTTTCTTAAGCATTCTGTAGTGACTAGCAATATAAAGAGCAATTTTCTGAAATAGGTTTTGAACAAAACTCGGCCAGACTCAACAACATAACCACCTCGACGTTATGAGAAAACCATAACCCCTAACACACACCCTAATAGCTGTATTCACCACATAACTAAAGCTTTATTCTTGCCTATAAATGCACACTGACCCAGTAGTGTTTTCTCTATTTAAATTATCTGTTTTTACAAAAATGCACCAAATTTGATATTTCCAAATTAATTTATGCTTTTAAAACAAATGGGTTTTTTATGGAAGAATTTCATTTGATAAGGCATTTAAAGGTGTTTTGCGATTTTGTTTGGTTAATGCATAGAACACAAACAGATTTTGGAATAATGACATTTAACCAATATTAATATTCTAAATATTAATATTCTAAAATCTGTCAGAATTTAATCATTGAAACTAAAATCATTTTAAAAATGTCCATGTGCTGAAAGTATGTTTTAAAAACTTTGTACTGCACTTTTTTACCCTTCACTGAGAAAAAATCATGGTGGGTAAACAAGAGCAGCAGTCCTGATCTGGATCCCTTATTACTCTCCATGAGAAATAAGGGTCACATAGAGCCTCTCAGGCTATTTCTCCAAATATTAGCCTATTTTCCTCTACCACTATTATGATGTCAAAACCTGTTTTGGGGTGTGTGTGTTTTTGTCAGTTCATAGAGGGATCAAACTTGTCTTCTCAGTTTTTGCTTCATGATGTAAGATTCAATAAGGTTAAACTTGGATGCTTAGATCAATCATAAAATGTAAATGTGATTTATAAAACTTTATCTTTCCGCTGTAGTGGTTATTTGTGTTTTTGTGATGATAATACAGTTATTTTGGACAGAGCACAGTAATGATAGTATTACTTTCACCTTGTCAAAATAGACCCCTAGTGCTTTTGCCAATTTGAGTAAAAACACCTTCTACATGGGCCTGCTATTCCTGCAAAGGACCCATACACACATAAAATGAAGCCAGCCACACTGGTAAACACTTCTTTCATTTTACTTTGAAGTCAGACAGTCAGTGCACTTATATTGGTCATGTACACTTTCTTTTCCTCACACAAAATCTATTGCCACCATACATGTATGCAGAAAAAGGTATTAGTAGATTCGGTTCCCAAAATTTAAAAGACAATCAATTTGTTTGTTTTTTATTAACATTTTTATTGGATGATAAATTGCCTATATATTATAAATTATGATTCAAGTAAAATGCAATCAATTAAGATTCAGTTCTATTTATATTGCACCAATTCACAACATGTCATCTCAAGGCACTTTACAAAATTCGTTCAATCAAATCGTACAGACAGATTGCTAAAAAAAAATTCCTATCTAAGGAAACCTAAGCCTTTCTGGACATCAGCATTCCCTCCTCCTGAAAGAGCCTAGAGCCACAGTGGTCATCGGCATTGTGAATAGATTTGCAGTAATCCCTCATACCAAGCATGCATGTAGCAACAGTGGAGAGGAGAACCCTCCTTTAACAGGAAGAAACTTCCAGCAGAACCAGGCGCAGGTGAACGGCCATCTGCCACGACCGACTGGAGGTTTGGTAAGTACACAACTGTTAATATTTTTTATTTCTATATGTGTTCACATCTAGACAATTCTGCTTGACTGGGACTAAAATAAAATTAGTAGTTCTGGATTACCGTATTTCATGAAAAATATACAATTAATTTGAGTTTTGGTTCAATCATAGGAGGTAGCTTTGAGCTACTGTTGAAGAAGAGAATGAGACTGATCAGGAAAAGGACTAAAGAAGTTGACCGAAATGGCAGGAATTCAGGTGTGCTCCAATAGCACTGGGTTAGTGATTAAGACCCATTTATTGAGGCGTTAGTCCTCAACGCAGCTGACACGGGTTCAATTCCAGCCTGAGGTCCTTTACCACATGCCCCCCCCTTCAAACCCCCTGTCCCATCAGCCTACATTGAAAAAAATGAGCCAGAGGTAGGTGACCCCTCTCGTCAAATCACGAAACCCCAACCACATTCCGACAAGTGCCACGGCCACTTCTGGTTCTGCTCCCGGAAGCACCACCCGCAAGCCTCCTCCCACCTCTTCACCATGTGACATATGACCTATGATTTACGACCTGTCAGCCCATGACCAATGACTGCATGACCTATGACCTAAGATTCATGACTACCAGATGCGTGACAAGATTTATGACATGTAACCTAAGACCTTGGACATGGTATTTATGACTTGTGTCCTATGACTGCCTTAAAGATGACCTGATGCTAGAAGGCATGTTAACACAATGGCTTCCTTATGTTTACCACATTGCCGTCTTTTTTAACCATTTAACGACCACCTCCACTTATCTGTAACAAACTTCCAGAAAACTGTAAAAGTGCTGAAAGCCTGAGTTCTTTTAAATAAAGATTAAAAACACATTTGTTTAGGATTGCCTTCGATTGTTCTACCTAAACTGTTTTACTGAAACATCATTAGTTCAAATTTGTAGTCCAACTCTTTTTAATATTTGCTTGTAGTTTCCAGGTGCCATCTATTTCTATCTCAGATGATCCAGTGACCGCTTCTCCAATTTGTGGAGAGTTTTTGTTTTTTGAAGAAAGAACGTTTTACTTAATGCAATTTTTTTCAACCGTAGTCAATATGGGAACTCCACCTGCAAGGTTAGAAGGTGGCATAGTTAGGAGGCAGTCATTAGATGGTTAAAAAAGTGGTAATGTGGTAAACATAAGGAAGCCATTGTGTTACCATGCCTTCTAGCATCTGGTCATCTATAAGGTTACATGTCATAAATCTTAGGTCATAGGTCGCATACTACATCTTTTCTACGTGATATGGTAATAGTGGATAATCTGTCTTCCCTGGATGATGTCACAGCTAACAGAATGCCAGACCAGGTGTACCTACTATGAAGGAAGAAAAATGACAGAGAACAAAAGGTAAAAGATGAATTAACAACAGGCAATGCAAATCGGAGAACAGTAGGAGAACTCAGCTATGGAGAAGTCAGACCAGACTCAGGTCTGGTCCAAAGATGAAAACGTCTGTCTTGACAGAATGAAGCAAAAAATGTAAGATCATCCAGGTTTGGATGTCATCAAGACATGCCTGTAGTCGAAGTAATTGATTGGATTCGTCAGTGTCAGAACTCAGCTGGCAGCGCCATGCAGTTTTCTGCTGGCGCTGTCTCCTCTGCTCTCTCCACAGGTGACTCCTAGGCTCTGTTTACCCGCAACGCTGCTAACGACTCGTGAGAATTTAGCCCTATCCGCCCTGGTTGACTCAGGGTGCGACTTTAATTTAATTGACCAGTCTTTTGTTTTACGAGCCAGGATCGAAACTATTCCTTTGTCCACTCCTCTCCAGGTTTCCGCCCTGGATGGAGGCAGTCTTCCCCGGGTAACTCACCAACCCAAGCCCCTTGAGGTTGTGATCTCCGGTAATCATAGGGAGTTAATTTCGTTTTTCGTTTTCCCTGTTAAGCACGCTCCCATTGTCCTGGGTTTCGCTTGGTTAAATAAGCACAACCCGTATATTAATTGGGCCGACCGGCGAGTCGAGTCCTGGTCCCAGACTTGCGTGTCTCGTTGTTTGCAATCTGCTGTCCCTGCAGGTCCTCCTCCCATGCCGCCTTCCAGGTGACTCAGTAAATTTAAGTTTAGTTCCCGAGCAATATCATGACTTGAAATTAGTTTTTAGTAAAGCCCAGGCTGAATCATTACCACCGCACCGACCATATGATTGCGCAATCGAGCTTTTGCCTGGTTCCCCTCTGCCTTCTAGTCGCCTTTATAACATTTCCCGTGCTGAGCGACAGGCGCTTGAAAAATACATTAAAGAATCCCTAGCGTCTGGCCTAATCCGCCACTCCTCATCTCCGCTTGGGGCTGGGGGGTTTTTTGTCGGCAAAAAGGACGGATCTCTCCGCCCCTGCATCGATTATCGAGGGCTGAACGCTATAACTGTTAAAAATAAATATCCCTTGCCACTGCTTTCCTCCGCTCTGGAGCCGGTACAGTCCGCCACCATTTTTACCAAATTAGATTTGCGCAATGCTTACCACTTGGTATGGATCCGCTGGGGGGATGAGTGGAAAACAGCGTTCAAGACCCCGCTAGGCCACTTTGAATACCTGGTGATGCCCTTCGGCCTGTGCAATGCGCCATCAGTTTTCCAAGCCCTGGTTAATGATGTCCTCCGGGATTTTCTAAACATTTTTGTCTTCGTCTACCTAGACGACATTCTGATCTACTCTAAGACTCTCTCTGAACACCAACATCATGTCCGTCTAGTTCTTCAGCGTCTCCAGGAAAATCGCCTTTTCGTCAAGGCCGAGAAATGCGAGTTTCATAGGCCTTCAGTGGTGTTCCTCGGCCTCATCCTGGAGGGTGGGTGGGTCCGATCAGATCCTGAGAAAATCAAAGCTGTCATCGAATGGCCGATCCCCGAAACACGGAAGCAGCTACAAGCAGCTCGGCGTTTACCGAATTAAAGAGGAAGTTTTCCCAAGCACCGGTCCTCATACATCCCGACCCTGCGAAGCAGTTTATCGTTGAGATCGATGCCTCTGACACCGGGGTTGGAGCCGTGCTCTCCCAGCATTCTACCAGGGACCAAAAACTACACCCGTGTGCCTTTTTCTCCCGGCGCTTATCCCCGACTGAGCGCAACTACGACGTGAGGGACAGAGAGCTGCTGGCCATTAAGCTCGCTCTCGAAGAATGGCGCCACTGGCTCGAGGGGTCTGAGCAGCCCGTGATAATTTGGACGGATCATAAGAACTTCACCTACCTACAGACCGCGAAGCGGATCAACCCAAGACAGGCCCGTTGGTCCCTATTTTTCTCCCGGTTCAACATCTCCGTTTCCTACCGCCCTGCTTCCAAGAATCTAAAGCCAGACGCCCTCTCTCGTTTGCACGCCCCTTATGACTCCGAAAAAGAACCGGCCCTCATCTTACCTCCCACCTGCACTGTTGGAGCCATACATTGGGAAATAGAGGATCTGATCCAGCAGGCCCAACAATCCGACCCTGACCCAGGCAATGGACCTCCTGATCGGACCTTTGTACCCCCTACTGTTCGTCCCCGTGTACTACAATGGGCCCACACTGAGAAATTCTCCACCCACCCAGGTGTTCGCCGTACAACCGCCTTCCTTTCCCGTTACTCCTGGTGGCCATCAATGTCCAGGGATGCCCGGGAATTTGTCCTCGCTTGCCCCGCCTGTGCTCAAAATAAACCCTCTAACAGACCACCCACCGGCCTCCTCCAACCACTCCCCATTCCGGCACGCCCGTGGTCCCACATAGCGTTAGACTTTGTCACTGGTCTCCCACCATCCCAAGGCATGACTACCATCCTCACAATAGTGGATAGGTTTTCTAAGGCCTGTCACCTGATCCCCCTTTGTAAACTCCCCTCTGCTCTCCAGACGGCCCAGCTCCTGGTGAAGCATGTCTTTCGCCTGCACGGCATACCTCAAGACATTCTGTCTGACCGTGGTCCCCAGTTTACCTCCCGGGTTTGGAGAGAGTTTGCCTCGGCCCTAGGAGCCAGGTATACGCTCTCCTCGGGGTAACACCCACAGACCAACGGCCAGACAGAGAGGCTGAACCAGGAGCTGGAGTCCGCCCTCCGCTGTTTAACGTCTTCCAACCCAGCGGATTGGAATAAATACCTCCCCTGGGTGGAATATGCACATAATAGCCACACCTCCTCCGCCACCGGACTCTCCCCTTTTGAAGCCTCTTTGGGCTATCAGCCCCCTTTATTCCCCACCAGCGTCCGACAAGTTGCCGTCCCCTCCGTACACTAACACATTCGCCGCTGCCACGAGTTGTGGAACCAGACCAAGCAGGCCCTTCAAAGATCCGTAGAACAAAACTGCAGGTTCGCCGATCGGAGGAGGATTCCAGCGCCCCACTACCGCCCCGGTCAGCTGGTTTGGCTCTCCACCCAGAACACCTCCTCCCAATCCTCTCGCCGTAAATTAGCTCCCCGTTATTCTGGCCCATACGAGATTCAGACCATCATCAGCCCCACGGCCGTCCGTCTTCCCCCTCCTCCCGCCCAGGACCACCAGGGGCGCCGGATCCGAGGGATCGTGGACTCCCGTCGGCGAGGTAGAGGTTTCCAATACCTCGTCGACTGGGAGGACCGCGGTCCTGAGGACCGGTCTTGGGTACCGGGTTCCTTCATCTCTGATCCTGCTCTGATAGAGTCCTTCTTGGCATCCCGTCCCTCCACTTCCTCCTCGAAGTCACCAGGTGGCGACCGTTGAGGGGGGGTGGTGGTGTCAGAACTCAGCTGGCAGCGCCATGCAGTTTTCTGCTGGCGCTGTCTCCTCTGCTCTCTCCACAGGTGACTGCAGCTGACTGGTGGGCGGGGCGCGCACACCTGCGGCTCGTTCTGCGAGTCAGCGCTGGAGCATAAGAGCAGCGCTCAGACAGCCGGTGGATGCCAGAGTGTTAGCCTCAGTGGTATGCTTATGTGGCCACTGTCTGTCGACAGTTTCTAGCCTACGTCTAACCTGTGTCTCCTGTCCTCCCAGGTTGCTTGTGTTTTGATTTCCCTCCGTGGCTCCCAAGTGCCTGTCCTGCCCGGAATAGCTCATCGATTAATTCCTGGAGTCTCCCTGATCAGACCAAGTCTGATCAGACTCATCTGGTTCCCCCGGCTGTCCACGACCACCTCAGGCGCTGCTCGGACCCCATCCTCGCTCCTGCCGCTCACCGTCGCTTAGTCACCGACCACCATCAGAGTTGACAGCGCTGAGTTCTGGCCTCCGCTCCACCCCCCCCCCCCCCCCCCCCCCCCAGTCTGGTCTCCGTGTATTGTGGTAAGCGCTCAGCTTTCCCCGTCTCATTATTCTCTCACCGCGACCCAGCCTAAACTTCTCACCCTTCTCCCCAGATCGCCACACCGGCTCCGTCCTGCCTCGGACTCCGATCCATTAGGATTCTGTGTCCGGCCGGCTCAGCATCTCTTAAATAAATATCTGAACTGCTCATTGTCCTCCCAAGTGTTTCTCTGCATGTGGGCCAAATACCTCCAAAACATGACAGTCAGGATTTATGTTTGAATATAGTTGATTGTTATCAGCATAACAGTGGAAATTAATCCCATTCTGTCTGATCATTTTACCAATCGGAATCATATATATATATATATATATATATATATATATATATATATATACACCTGCCGCCACCACACACCACACACACACACACACACACACACACCAAAAAAAGTGAAAAAAAGTGAACTTAACTGTATACTTCATGCCCTGGAAATCTCTGTATTTTATATTGGATATTTTCAACCCATCTATTGAATTTAGTGCACTAGTTGATCTTTTCTTCATAAGAGAACAGCAAGCATGGCAGCCAAAATATGGCCTTTTTTGACCTGCTGTATATTAGCCACTCCCTAACCACTTTTTCCCCTTCCATTGCAGAAAGTAGAATATGTTAGATACTTTGGGAATTCTCTGCCCTCTGAATCTCTGAGAAAGCCTTCCTTTTGCCATTAAACGCACAACATTCATTTGATCAGAATCAGTGAGTTTTGTTGGCCATAACGCGGGATCATTGAAATTAACGGTGTGATCCACCTCTGTGCGACTATGCTCAGACTATCCAATTGAGCAGTAAGCTTCTCCACCTGCACTGTCTCTAGGGTTGGGAATTGAAAAGATTTTCACGATTCCGATTCCCTTATCGATTCTGTGAAACGATTCGATTCCTTTTCAATTCTCTTTTCTATTCCAATTTGGGGAAAAAAGGATAACAAAAAGTTTGATGATGAGCATCAACTTTGTTTACTTAACTATCACTCGACCTTACAAACTAACAAGGTCAAGATGTCCACAGAAATGTGCAACTGGAGTAACATTTATATTTGTTTAAATAAAAAAGGAATATAAGAACAAACTTAAATACAGTAGATGAGTTGAATGAAATAAAATTGAATTGAATTGTTTAGAATACAAGAAAATGTAAGTTTGTTGTGACAGTTGCTTGTTAATCTCTCTTTAGATAACCTCAGTCATCTCTCAGGCATCCGTTTAATGAAAAAGCATTACTGTACAATTTTGGGAAATAAACTCATCTCCCCCTGATTTAAATTAAACGAGCGTCACCTTTCTCTCGGTCCCTGAACTGCGGAGCAACTTTGTAGCGTTTTTCGTTACCATCATTGCAACAGCTAGAATCATGTAAGAATTCCAGCTACCAGTAGTTCTAATTAAACGTGCTACCAGTGAAGGGCTGGATTAACGAGAAAGGCACACTCCCTTAATAACCCCAAAGAGAGGTAGGAAATTGGTTTATTTCCAGAAATGGCATACAATTTACTAGGCACCGCATTAAGCACAGCCAGTGATGTAAAACTAGCTACTTACCACCAGAGTTGCCTTGCATGCTGGTCGTAACTTTAGCTTCTATCCGGTAAGAATCAAAAACACAGGATTCGTTAAAATGTATGCCATGTTGTGTGCGCAGGTGTTTCTGCCTGTTGGATGTATTTCCTCCCGCAGATGTAAATGCCACTTTGCAATGATTGTAAAGCGCCTCGTTGCCATCTTTCTCTTCCTTAAAATGAAGCCAAACTTTCGACCGCGCCATTTGTTTTGTTTTGCTTTTAGCCTGGTCATGCCGCACTTGCTTACTGAAGGCCGTGTGCGTAACTTGCGTAAAAACGTGACGTAACTTGTGTAACTTACGTAACTTGCTACCGTCGTGCTGCTCAGAGCCAGAGCACGACGGAATCGAAAAGAGAATCATTAAGCGCGCTGCCAAACGGTTCCATGGAATTGGAAAATACGGAACCAGTTCTGAACAGGAACCAGTTTTCGATTCCCATCCCTAACTGTCTCTGTTATTGCTAGGGATGGCACTTTTTGTCTCCTCCTCAAACACACGCTGCCCCCCCCCCCCCCCAGCTCCCCGCTAGAGGTCTGCGATACCGGGAATTTTTAATCGATCCGATCCGAAGTAAATACAGGGTGAGTATTGGCGATATCAATACGATACCGATACTTTTGACATTTAAGCTTGATGTATCATGGAACTGTTGACCTTTCGGGTTTTGTGATTTTTATTTTATTATTACAATTAAATAATAATAATAATGTTATGTTCAGTGTTTTTTTTCCTAATCCACCTCTTATATATTTCAATCCTTATGTAATTTTGTCTGTGTTGTGTGCACCTGCCTGTTGCTTTAATCCTATAAATTTGCCCGTCGTGGGATAAATAAAGGATTAGCTAATGTTATCTCATCTTAAATAACACTTTTTAATAGGATGAACTGCTGCTGAAGATGACCACTCTTATCTACCTGGATGTTCTCTGGAGGACTGAAACGCCTCAGTCAGTGACGTCAGTCTGTGCGTCTGGGTCTGTTGGAGCAATGAGAGAAGTTCCGTCTCCTCTCTCCGTTTCTGTCGCTCAACATTTTCTTGCTCATGGTTTTTCACGTGCTTATATAAATTTGTTGTGTTTCCACTGGATTTAACCGACTTTTTACAAACCATACAGCTTGATTTCATTTACGGTATTAAAATATAGCCAAACGGCGCTACTTTCCCTCTTCATGTTTTTCCGCTCCTGCGGTCTCTCTCTCTCCGAGTCTGAGCAGCTGCAGCGCGGTTGTTTGTGTGTTGAGCAGAGAGAGAGCTGAGTGGGCGGGCCAGGCTGAGCCTGCGTGCTGATTGGCTGGCGCTGCTGAGCCATGTACGAGAGGGGAGAGGGAGCAGCAAAGTGCCATGACACAGACGGTCAGCGTGCAGCTTCAACTATATATTTAGTTACTCTATATCTTCAACTATATATTTAGTTACTCTAATAAATTACTTCTGCCTGTATTTTTTTTTTTTTTTTTTTTTTTGTGCCTGTATTTTAATGGTCAGACTCTCAGTTTTGGGCCCCCCTCTCAGATAAGATTTAAAGGAGAAGTCCGGTCAAAATCAGAATTCAAACTGCTGAAAGTACTTTAAATATAAAACTACTACATACTGTGCAAAAAATTATACGTTTTTTTAATTAAGAATAATTCTCATTTAATCATATTTATGTGGAGGAATCCATCTTGGTCAATGAGACCAATGAGAATGAGAGTTCTGTGGAGTCATCATCATCTGATAGCGATATGGATGTTTTAGAAGAGTTTCTTGACAGAAACCGGACTTTTGACGGAATCCAGCGTACCTATTTCCATTGCAAACTCAGTCGGGTCCTACAGTATCTATATATATACACGCGTGTGTGTGTGTGTGTGTGCACGCGCGCTCCGCGCAGCACGGCTTTGCCGGCGCTGCAGTGGAGCGCGCGCACACACACACACAGCGGAGGAGAGATCGCGCTGAAGTGACTTAAGTTATATATTTGCCCCCTAGTAAATAGGGCAGGTGGTCATTATTGTATAAATAATAAAATATAAAAGCATTCCAGCACATGCTGGGCGGAGCACGGCTTTGCCGGCGCTGCAGCAGAGCGCGCACACACACACACACACACACACAGCGGAGGAGAGATCGCGCTGAAGTGACTTAAGTTATATATTTGCCCCCTAGTAAATAGGGCAGGTGGTCATTGTTGTATAAATAATAAAATATAAAAGCATTCCAGCACATGCTGGGCGGAGCACGGCTTTGCCGGCGCTGCAGCAGAGCGCGCACACACACACACACACACACACACAGCGGAGGAGAGATCGCGCTGAAGTGACTTAAGTTATATATTTGCCCCCTAGTAAATAGGGCAGGTGGTCATTATTGTATAAATAATAAAATATAAAAGCATTCCAGCATATGCTGGGCGGAGCACGGCTTTGCCGGCGCTGCAGCAGAGCGCACACACACACACACACACAGCGGAGGAGAGATCGCGCTGAAGTGACTTAAGTTATATATTTGCCCCCTAGCAAATAGGGCAGGTGGTCATTATTGTATAAGTATTAAAATATAAAAGCATTCCAGCACATGCTGGGGCGGAGGGATACCATGTTGTATCCCTCCGCCCCTCTGGTCGGTAACCATCCCCGTAACTTCTAAATTAAAAATTTAAAATTTAAAAATAACTTACTGAAAATCCTCGCCCTCATGTCAAAGGATGTTCAAAACATTCTTCTTCGAGATGGTCACTGCATATGACGTGTTTTCACTCTGGCCAGAAGTTAGATGGCAAATCCGCTCTTCAAGTTGGCAATCCAGCGCCGAGCCCGGTGGCTCATGAATCAGGAAGTTAAAATAAGCTATGTTTTTTCCACTTTTACCAGTTGTGTTGGAACATCCGATGGCCATGCACGTGGGCATTGTTGCTTCAGCAATAGCTCTTGGGAATGTCAGCGGTGAAGTCCTCTGGAAATCCGAAATAATTATAGATGATCGCAGCTGTGTAGAACGGCTCCTATTGACTTTGCATGGAAAGCGGAGAGAAATGCTGTCGCCGCTTCCGCTTTTCTACGTCGCAGGATGTGATGTCAAACGCCCCTTACTGCCCAAATATGGGCAGTAATGTCAGCCCCCATACACAGTGATTCAGACGACAATTTATGTTTTTATTTTCTTATTGATTAAAGATAAGTTCATTAAATAACCACGAACGTATTAGTTTTAGTTATAGCTAATGATACCCTGATTTTTCCTTGTTGACCGGACTTCCCCTTTAAACCAGCCTAATGCTTTCCCCTTAATCCCTACAGTATCTTCACGTCTTTCTATGAGAATGTTGTGATCAAATGCAGCACTGAGATCTAACAGGGCAAGTACAGACACAAGTGCACTATCTGAGGCCATGAAAATATCATTAGTCACCTTCACCAGAGCTGTTTTGGTGCTATGATGAGCTCTGAATGTTGTGATCTAAAGCAGTGCAAGTGGGCGTGGCTGAGCGCTGGCTCCGTCCTGGTTTTGTGGCGCAGCTTCTGGCAATCCTGAAATCAACCTGGCAGTATATAAACCAGACAGCAGGCGCCAGTTTGTTCTCGTTGACCTCATTTTGGAGAAGTTGGATGCCGCTCAGACCACTCAGCCTGCCTGCCTGCCAAAACCACAGCCGAAGAAACACGCAAGTTAACTGGAGAGTCTTGCCTTGTGATCAACCCAACGCAAGTTAACCGGAGAGTCTTGCACCCCTTTTGTTTTCCTTCCCTTTTGGAAGCACTTTTTGTTAATAATAAATTATTATTTATTTTTACATCCTGAGTCTGCATTTGAGTTCTGTACAAAAGTAACCATAACACTGAAGCCTGACTGAAACTTTTCAAATAGGTCATTGCTTTGTAAATTCACATACATGATTAGCAACTACTTTCCCAAGAATTTAAGATAGGAAAAGAAGATTAGATATAGGTCTGTAATTAAGTCATCATGATCAAGAGAGGGCTTCTTAAGTAAAGGTTTAATAACAGCTACTTTAAAAGCCTAGTATTAACTTAATCGAGGCTGAGTCTGAGCAATCGAGGACTGCTCCTACATCGTAGAAACCAAACAACAACATAAACGCATGGCAAAATACAGGGGCAGCAGCTAGGGGGAAGATTAAGCAGTCCACTTGCACCTCAAGAACAAATAACACACTTTTGACAACAATAATATTCAGATTTTGAGAGAACAGATGGTTTGAAAGAGGGATGAAAGAAGCCATCTTGGTCAAAAGAGCAAGGCCACTCAACAGAGAGGGAGGATTGTGCTTCCAACTCCCCAGTGTGCAAAGTTCGATCCTCCAACACATTCCAAAGAGATTACATAAACTGTTTCATCAGGATTCGGGTGACCAAGTACTCCACTCACACTAAGGAATAGCCTCTAATGGCCCAGGACAGTGAAAGTTGGGTCATTGATTGGAATCTGACTTGGAATTTGCCTAGGAGGATGGGCCTCCATGTGGAACTACTTGTTGCTCAAGTGCGAGTCACCAGAATTGACAAAGACTGCTGGATAGTTGTCAAAAAAATTCAGAAAAACTGAGCGAAATTCGGTTGTTTCCGATTTAAGCATGTTTGCTGTTGAGATGACCAGGATAACTTAAAATTTCCACGTACACATCTAGGAGTTAAATCTGAGCAGCATATGTGTAATTTCTGCACCATATATTTGCACTACATATGGCATCTGTGTGATCCTCACACCATAGAAGTTTCATCTTGTCCAAAGACATTATGGCCAACTGGCCTTTCTGGACATCAGATTACAGCATCAGCTGTATAGAAAGGCAATGACAGAGTGTTGGCAATATAGAGATGTAAACTTTACCTTTGAAATGCAAGGCATATACACAATTATGTAACACATAAAATTAGGGATTTAAGCTTCTCTGTACTTGGCAATGATGGAAGAAATAGGCTTGAACAGACACTTTTAGGAGACATTTTTCTATCTTTGGCTTGGTCTAGCCTGTCTTTTTTGCTTGTGCTAAGAATAACAGTCAAATTCTTACACATAGTTTAGCAGGTATTCACACACTATTATACAGATGCACAAAACTCATAATAAGCTTCTTTTTTTATTACAAACACACTTCTCATTTTTGATTGCCCATGTTTTTTTGACACCTCTGTTTTGGTCAGTCTATGTCTCAGTTTCTGCCAAAACAGTATTTCCCAGAACTTTAGAGCTTCTCTCTATTAACACGTGTTTTGTCTGTCCCTGCAGGCTCTGCTCTGCTGCACTAGTTGATTTACAGCTCTTATCAAATACATATTGCCAAGCGAGTGAGACGTGCAACCTTTCATTTGTACGCCACCGCCCTGCAAATTCGACATGCTACATTAACAAGAAAAATAGCTGCCGCTATGCATGCCAAGACCCTATGGGGGTGTATGTGTGTCTTAGAAAGTGTGTTAGAGAAGTGTGGGTTTGATAAAGGTTGACAAATTCCTCAATGAAGAGAAATACAGTCTAGTAAGCGTTTGACTTTTAAGCTTTAAGACAAAGCAATGGAGATGCACATTTTAAACAGCTGTTATTATATACCTTCAACTGTAGGTTGATTTCGTAGTATGTGTTGGTGAATCAATGAAAAAAAAAGTTTCACTTTTATCTATCAAAATAGTCCTATGCTTATATTGTAATTGATTGTGCCGTGCTGCCTTATGATTAATATTTATCTGTCTACTTTAAAATATTCTGTGCAAATGTCATACAAACAAATGTGAGCACACATCACACCATGATGTAAATTGATCTAGATGGAATCCTATAGAAATTAGGCATTCAATCAGGTATTAATGTATTGTTTGTCTCTGTGACTGGATCAGAATTTACTGATATTCAAGACTGAAGCAATTAATTACAAACATATTCAAACCGTTTCTTGACATGTTCACCAAGAAACGCACAATCACAGGGTTAAATGAGTACAGGCATGTATCCCTGATGTCTGTGTTCATGTAATCCTTTGAGTGACTGGTATTGAGTAAGTGAAGTAGATTACAGCCCTCTTGCTGAACCCTATGCCGTTTGCATTTTGAACAAAATGGGTTTGCAGATGATGCAGTCAACCTGGGACTACACTTCAGCTCGGTCTTAACACCATCAACTCAAACATCCTCCACCAAAAGCTCATCCAGCTCACAGTGCCTGCCTCGACCTATCAGTGAATCACTAACTTTTAGAATGACCGCCAGCAACATGTAGGACTGGGGTCCATGTTAACTAAGCCTCTATACAATTTTCACAACTTACGCACAGTGCAGCTGCTTGGCTCCTCACCGACACCTGTAAATATGACGACATTACTCCTGTTTTTTACTCTCTCCATTGTCTCCCAGTTCGGTTCAGAATTCAGTTCAAAATCCTGTTGTTTGTTTTCAGCTCAATCCACTACTTTGCACTGTATTACCTGAGTGACATTCTGACCCTTCACGAGCCAAGTAGAGCATTACGGTCTTTTGAACAACACTGCCACTGCCATCAGGCCTTTGCAGTGGCAGGGCCCAAACTCTGGAACTCTCTTCCCCTAGAATCATGCGTCATAACACCCCTGCCCCTGTTTAAGACCAGACTAAAGACCTATTTGTTCAGTTTGGCTTTTGAGTGTTATGACTTTTTAAAGTATTAACTGAATTACAGTTATATGTACAGCTGTTTTAATTATTTATTTATTACTATTTTGATTTGTGTTTTTAAAGCCTAAGTAACGTAACTACAGGACGTTTTGGAAAACACTGTCGTAAATTCCCGCTCCCCTCCACGTGCTCCCTCCCACCCGGCCCTGCTACAGTGCGCTGTCTCTCACAAAGCAGACAGACAGACAGAAGGACGGACAGACGGACGGACGTGTGATACGGACGGGCGACCGGCTCACTGTGAGCCCAGCATAACGGAGCACAGGTGAGTCTATTTTTTGCTTTTGTCTATTTAGGAGAGGGGGGGACAAGGAGGAGGTTAGAGACAGACAGAGAGTTGTGTGTTGCGGACGGATAGTAGCCGGAGTCACCGGTTTGCTGTCTGTCGGCCAGCGGGAGCGGTATCTATTTATTGCTCTTGAACTAGTGGCTTAGTTTGTTGCCCAAATAATGGACTTCATTGTCAAAACCGAGCCCAATAAACCGCAATCTGTGACTCACGAAATTGACAAGAGACCAAAAAAACAAGCCAGATGTCTTTTATAATAAGTAGACTTGGTAACACTGTTAATGATGGTAGCAATGTTGTTTCTTCCCATTCACAAATAGATGTCTTTGTTAACGGTGTGACTTCGTCATTGCGTTTTGCATTAGACAATGTAGCTCCCTTGAAAAAGAAGGTGATTATTCACAGTAAGCTGGCTCCCTAGTTTAATTCAGAGCTGCGTTCCTTGAAGCACAATGTTAGGAAATTGGAGAGAAAATGGCACTCTACATACCAAGAGGAATCCTACCTAATCTGGAGGGACAGTCTATTGTTGTATAGAAAGACCCTTCACAGAGTTAGAGCAGCACATCTTTCATCATTAATTGAGGAGAATAAAAATAATCCTAGATTTCTCGTCAGTACAGTTGCCAAACTTACCCAGAGTCACAGCTCCGTTGATCCATCCATTCCCTTAGCTCTTAGCAGTAATGACTTTATAGGATTCTTCATAAATAAAATTGATTCCATTAAAAATAAAATAATTGCCATCTAATGTAGAACAGATTACAATGTGTGCCTCTGTGCTTTTTTGTCTGTCTTGCTGTGTCTCTGCTCTGTCTTCTGTAACCCCCAGTCGGTCGAGGCAGATGACCGTTCATATTGAGCCCGGTTCTGCTGGAGGTTTTTCCTTCCCGTTAATGGGGAGTTTTTCTTTCCGCTGTCGCTTCATGCTTGCTCAGTATGAGGGATTGCTGCAAAGCCATGGACAATGCAGACGACTCTCCTTGTGGCTCTACGCTTCTCCAGGAGTGAATTCTGCTTGTCGGGACTTTGATGCAATCAACTGGTTCCCTTATATAGGAAATCTTTGACCAATCTGTATAATATGATTGAATTTGACTTTGTAAAGTGCCTTCAGATGACATGTTTCATGAATTGGCGCTATATAAATAAAATTGAAAAATAAATAAATTGAATGATGCCAATGGCCTTTCATTGGGCTGCTGTAAAGCTGCTCATCTTACCGTTAGAATGAGAACAGAGCCGAAAGGCCGCCTCCGGGTCGGACTACAGAAAGTTGCAAGTGTGGTTTTACGGCCAGAGATACAAGGGGGAGATGACAGACCCCTCAATCGTCTCATTGAAACTTCATCACAGTTACTTAGAAGAGGATATATTAAGGTAAAACTGAAACTTAGTTGGGCTTTAATTCTGTACAGCACTTTGATCAATCTGTGGTTGTAAAGCGCTTTAGAAATAAAATTTGATTGATCTTCTCCTGCACAAGACCCATAAGCACTGGTGACCCCTTCGGGTTGTGTTCTCTCCCCATCCCTCTTTTCTCTGCACAAAAATGACTTCCCCTCAACAGTACCATCTGTGCAACTCCCGAAGTTTGCAGATGACACCCAACACCACTGTCATTGGTCTCAACTGGGATGGTGACGAGTTTTCATACAGACAGGAGGTGAACTGGCTGGTCCAATTCCAATGGTGCAGTCAGAACCACCTGGAGAGCCGAGATGATGGTAGACTTCTGGAGAACCCCCCCCCCCCCCTCCCCTACCCCCCCACCCACCCCCATGCTGCCTCCTCTCACCATCGTCAGCAACATTGTGTCTGCTGTGGTTCACTTCCTGTTCGTTGAAACCTGAGATGGTCCTCACTCAGACACTGTTGAAGAAGACCCAGCAGAGACTATACATTCTGTGATGGTGGTCATCTTCTACACTGCCACTATTCAGTGTGTCTGTGTTATGCACATCCATCACTGTGTGGTTGGCTCAGCCACAAAACAAGACGGCTGCAAACTACAATGAGCAACTAGAAAATTTCAGAAGACATTTAAAAAGGCGCCCGCCATCCGTATGTGCTGAAAAGGAAAATTTAAGCTCTTCAGAAAGAATGCTGCTCATTTCAAATATGTTTGCTCCCTTAAAAATCATCCTTGGTTGTAGGCTTTTATTGCTTGAGGATTTTAAATCAAGTGCTTTTAGAGGTTCTTCTTAAGCAGAGGTTTGATACAAGTGTTAAAAGATTTGTGTGCAGTTTGGCACCAGATTCAATGTTTTTCAGGGTGACACTTGACAAAAAGGTGTGCTCAACATAATATTTAAATATGTTCACGTGACACAAACAAAACCTACACCTTCTTTGCTTTGCAAATGCTATGGCGGGCGCCTAATTAGATCTTAAGAGAAGATCCATCCAGGACTTATACAGATCTAGAGTCAGGAAAAAGGCAGCTAAAATCTCTGCATACCCCAATCATCCTGCACACAAAGTGTTTAGACTTTTGTCTTCAGGAGTGCTACACAATCAGCCGTCACAGAGACAGTTCCTTCCCCCAAGCTGTTGCTGTGATAACCCCTTGTCAATCAGAGTGCCCTGATTGATATTATGCCTATTTGTACCAGTCCAACCATGTCTTCTTCTTTGTAAAGACATGTATATATACATATTTACAAAAGAATTTTTTTTTTTTCATTTTTCCTTAAATACCTTTACTTAAAATGTCTTGAGGCATTTAGTTAATTTTAAGTCAAACTCAAGTTAAATTCCTTGGTTGTCCCAAAACCAAAGAGGAAGTTGAGAGGTGAGCATGCGTTTTCAGTTGCTACCCTCAAACTGTTGTTAAAAGTAGTATGCAAACTACTAAACTCAAGTTTCTGCATGAGTGCTGGTTGACTCCCTTGCTGTTTTTAAATTTCTTAAAACACATTATTTCTCCTTGGCTTTCAACTCAGTTTAAGGAAGCCAGTTTTTTGTTGTTTTTTTAATCTATTTTTATTAGTTTTATAATTATGATTTTTTAATAATTGGTCATAGTTTTATTGTCATTCTGCTTGCTAGAGCTGGCAATGGTATTTCTGCATTTTATTAGTTTTTATTGGTGTACAGTACTTTGGTCAATGGTGTTGTTTTTAAAGGTCTTTATAGGGTAAATAAAGTTGTATTGTATTGTATTCTCTATCCAAAACAAAGTCACTTTTATTCAAAAGGACAAACAAATGAAAACTAATAATTAAACAGAAACCACCAAGGACTCCCCTAGCATGTAGAGGAAGTTCTTCGTCTCACATGGCCCACAAACTGACCTTTTGGGTCATTAAGAAAGAAATTAACAGATGACAAACATCCTTTCCTTCAAAACATTATCTGCACATTGAAGCATCAGGATGGTGGAATCTTGCTGTGGCAGTGTTTGCCTGGTGCAACTGGTTAAAATACAGTTGATGCTTTTGGAGTACAAACAAAGTATTTCATCATTGGAAAAAAAAGAAAAGAAACAAGCAATGGATTTCCGGGGACAAATTTAAATGTTACTGTATATCAGCAGAGCCTTCCCAGCTCTCAAACGGAGCGAGGGCAGTTTTGCCTTAAGCAATGGGCATAAATCCCAGAGGAGGAATTTGACAAGCTTAAGGAGACATGCTGTATCTCAAGAGACTCACGGCTATAGATGACGCAAAATGGGCTGTATTTAGTATTGATTTTGTATAAATCAATACATGTGTGTGTGCCACATCCACCACAGTAGTTTTTCCTTCAAAACATGTACAGATGTTTATAGTTTATTGACTACTGCAGTATTTTTGAAGCTAAATCAGTTTACATATTATAATGTATAACTGGAGAGACATGAAGATTTTGAAAGGTCTTCTAAACCTTGCTGCATTATGCTGAACAGTGCCTTTCATAACCTTTATGGGCAAACTGAGCACATGGGAGATGAAGCTGCTATTCAATACAATTCAATTTTCAATTCAATTTTATTTATATAGCGCCAATTCATGAAACATGTCATCTCAAGGCATTTTCCAAAGTCAAATTCAATCAGATTATACAGATTGGTCAAAAAAAAAAAAAACTATCTAAGGGAAAATGGCTGATCATGTTTAAGAATAAGGAGCGACTAAAGAGAGGACAATTACTATTTAGTAACTCAGGATTTTTTCTGCGTCACTGAAAAATATCCTTCCCTCTTAATGTAAAATAACTGAAAAACCATAAAGAGCCGTCTTCAGTTCCAGCAAGTCATCCCTCTAAAATAATAAAACCGACGGGACACAAATGTATACCGGTAAGATATAGTTTTGGATTATCTGTTTCATTCATATTTTTATTTATTTTATTTATTTATTTATTTAATGTAAAACAGAAAAGCCTGGTGATAATACCTCACAGTACAAACAGTTTTTCCTAAAACTCTTGGATGTTTACAGACTTAAGCAGCTTTTTGCTTGTGTCTAAACAGAACTGTCACATAAAATGGTGCTGTAGCTAACATGCTACCTGGACACTTGCGGGGGTTGCTGTTGTTCTGGGCTAATCCCGTTAAAGAGCTATGATGCTTATATGACTCTGGCATGTTGTTGAAAGTAGTTTGCAAACTACTAAACTCAAGGTTAGATTAGTACCGAAACTCTGGTGACTGGTTGCAAGTAATATTCCTAAAAATCTCTATCTTTGAGTGTCTGAGTAGGTAAGTGAAACATTGAACATTGATAATATTTGTACCTTGTGAAAGAGGATTGTTTTCATCAGATGTTTTCTATCTTTACAAGATGGAATGCTTATATAACTGTGTCTAACAGAAAATAGCTAAACATTCAATCACTCTTGACCTTATAAGGAAGATGCTCAGTTTCTGGCAGCAAGAAAAGGTCAGACCGAGTCCTGTTGTCTCCTTTCTCCCTTACTGGGTCTAGAACATTTCAGTCTCTCAAAGCTTCTACACTTGATGTCATTAGGATGGTGTTAAAGAATGGGTTTACACACCGGCCTGCTCCCACATATCTATATAAAACCCATCTTACCCCGGTTCCAGATTTGGCAATAAATGAGGAAAGCATTGATCAGAAGTCAAACATTGTAATATGCATATTTAATTCATAGAAATTAAATATGGAGACAGAGTTTACATTACTAATCAAGATGATTTCACCGCGCGATGGAGAAGTCTGTCTGAAGTAAGTTTTGGACAAACACTCTTTTTATCAAGTTTAGAGCTCCTCCTGCAAAGCTCCCCCCCCCCCCCGGGGGCAATAAAACGCCATGTTATTCTACCCAGCAACAGAGAGGGACAGTCAACACTCTGCATTCCTCAGTAACCCCCACTAAGATATTTTATTTTTCTTAACAATGGTGTCCACAGTTGATGAAATACAGGGCCAAGTTTATACCAACCAAGTTCAGCAAAAGTCCATTTGACCTTATGTTTACCTTTGCTGTGGAACACTCTAGAACAGGGATTCCCAAAGTGTGGTGGGTGCGCAAGCTGCCACTAGGGGGTGCGCGAGCTAAAAACTGTAATGGCGGTCCGACTGTGTTTTTCCCCCACACCATAAAGACGTGTAAATAAACATTTCCTTTGTAAAGATTAAAAATGTATTGTAATGATCCGTATTAGACTTTATTGCTAAATGCTGTTGCACACAACAGTATACTCTTTAAGTAGGTTGTTTTGAGGTCATACCGGAAAAAATGTGTGGCTTCCGGGGGGAGGCGTGGTGGTCCGGGGACTGGTGGGGTGAAAGCTGTCCCGTTCTGTTCGTCCTAAAATAAATTGTTAGCAGCAAAACCTCGGTCTGGTGCTTGGGTGTCATAACGGAACGATACAGTATTCACACGAAAATGTACTTATCTAAAAGAAGTCTTCTTCTACGCTTCGTTTTAAGATGAAATATCCACATTGTGCTGTATATGCGTACATGGCTTGTGATCTCTGCTTCAATCATTCTCGCAAATATGCTCAATTGGCTGAAATCAGGGAAACTGTCGGCAGGCGAGGCATCTAAGGTGAAAGTTAGTGATGAAGGAGGAGAGAGGGAGTGAGGAATTGGAGGCAACAGAGGAGAGAATTGCAACAGATCCGGGAGAAGAAAACAAGCGAGAATCAGAAAATGTTTCTTTCTGTCTCCTCGCTTCATGTCGTTTACGTCAGCAGAGGAAAAATTTTATTCAGGCCGAAAGTTTTATTTACAAGATTAAAATGAGTGACAGTCTCTCTATCGATCGTGCAGCGCCTACAAACAGCGCTGCTCATGGGGTTGCGATTAAACTGGTGACAAGCTCTGACGCGCATTTCACGCCCACACCACTGCAGCCTCCGCTGGAGCTGGTGGCGGGGGGTAGACGCGGTTTCTTGACTATACTCACGCACAGAGCTGTAATACTTTTCATTGTGATTCAGACAGGTGCAGTTAATTTTAAAGATGTGGTTTTAGCGCATATTCAGACAGAAACAGGAAAACAGAGGTGTGTTGCTATGGGCGTGTTTACCTGCTGGATGTAACCGCTGTGAAACAATCAGAAAATAACTTTTTATTTCTCTGATTAATAACATCTTTATGTTAACGACTATATTTGGAGTTACAGACTCAACTGGTAATACATTACGTGATCCGGAATGTATAAACAACTCCTTCTGAGATTTCTACAAGTCTTTATACACATCACAGATAAATCCATCAGATAATGACATTAAGCAATTTCTGGATAAAATAACACTTCCTAAATTATCAGATAGTCAAACAATGACCCTGGACTCACCGCTGACAACAGTTGAAGTTCAGGAAGCTCTAAAAAGCATGCCCAATAAAAAGGCTCCAGGACCAGATGGATTCCCTACTGAGTTTTATAAAGAGTTCTGGAATATTCTGGCACCAACGTTCCACAGAATGTTGCAGGAAACTCAGGAAAATGGCAGATTTCCAGCTAATATGAATTCTGCTACCATCAGTCTTCTGCTTAAGCCAGGCAAAGATCCTATGTTTCCCACCAGCTATCGTCCCATATCCTTAATTAACGTGGACATTAAAATAATCTGTAAAGCTTTTGTAAGACGATTAGATAAAGTCACTCCTCTCATAATCCACCCTGATCAAACTGTTTTCATCAGAGGAAGGCAGTCATCCACAAACACACGCAGATTACTTAATTTAATAGATTATTCCTACAGTAAAAATATTAAAACCAATATATTGTCTTTAGATGTAGAAAAAGCATTTGTGTCAGGCTCGGAACAGGTGGACCCAGTATTCAAGGCAGACAAACAGTTCGAGTTTAACAGTTTATTTATATCAGACCCGGAGCGGGAGACGTCAGCCTTCTCAGCGGGATCCTCTGCAGGAGAAGACAGCAGGTGAGTGACCACGCTTATCTGGGAGTGTTTGCACACAAACGTGTCGGTCACTAACCTGGTCTTAATGTCCAGTTCAGATCCAGTAGATTTCAGGCGGCGGGTCGTTAATCCGGTACGGATAACCGTGAGGTCGAACGAGAGCAGGATGAGCCGTAGAGCGAAGCCAATAACGAAGTCAAGGACGTGGTCGAAGGTCGGAGCCAGGAGATCAGAGAGCCAGTGAGGTACCGAAGGATAATCCAGGACGGAGTCAGGTCACAGTTCCAGGTTCGATACACAGAGGGCAGAGATCCAGCGAGTCAGGTCAGGCCGAGGTCAGATCGGGCAAACAGAATCAGACGGGAACAGGCAGGCTCAGAGGTCGAAAGGCTAACAGGTCAGGATCAGAAGTCAGGACAAAAACGCTGGAATAAGTCTCCCAAATGCTCGAAATAAACTGGCACTGTTGTCTGGTCTTAGAGCTGGTTATATAGTAGTGAGAGCAGGTGGAACAGATCTGAAGTAATGAGGAATGGGCGGAACTAAACAGGTGTGTGACATGAGAGATTAGACCAGAAAACAGTGCCAAAATCATGACAATTTGATAGAGTAAACTGGCATTTTTTATTCGCTACTCTACATAAATTTGGTTTTGGCAATTTTTTTATAAATTATTTAAAAATTGTATACAGCTTCCCAACAGCCTGTGTCAGGACAAATAATCAAACATCTTCCAGCTTTTGTCTCCAGAGGAGCACTAGGCAAGGATGCCCGCTTTCCCCCTCACTTTTTGCCATTTTTATCGAACCTCTATGTAATGAAGAGCTTCATTACTGTTTCTAGGACACTTAAAATGCAGTTTTAAAATATTGTGTAGGAATAAATTGCATGGTGATTAAAGTATTTTATTTTCAATTGTGATAGTTTTGGCAGTTCTTCTCAGCTGGCACTGATGACCTGTCAACAAACCAAACCAATTGATAATATTGATTACTAGTGATGTTACGTAATGTGCCAAGGCTTCGAGGCCTGTGTCGAGTAATGGAGGGGGCGTTTCTGTAATGCGCGTATCGAAGCTTGCTTCATTTAGGGGAGGAACCGAAAACGATGACGTCCGAAGCCTTGCTGCCCGGCTGTACCACGTGACTGCTTCAGGAAGTGGCTCAGAATTCGGTGCGGGGTTTGACAGCTTTAGAAACCCCACAGGCTCCATTCAAAATGTGGGTTGTTGTAGGCGAGTTGCGGTCAGTTGAGAGAGTGGATAGAGTTTTGATAGTTTCAGTGTTTCCCACAGCACTATGTTCCATACATAACATTCCAAAAAAAAAAGAAAAAAAAAAAAACGAACTCGATATGCTTGCATGTCTATTTGACGTTAACACGCATTTTTTTGTTGTTGCTTTCTCGCGTGCATATAGTGAATGGCAGGGAAAAAACAGGCAAAAACACATGGATACTTTGAAGCGAGAAGCGACTTCACCGACGGCGTCGATGCAGCTCCCTCTGCCTGCTTCATCACGCTGCCACACATGTAGGACCTTGGGGAGGGGGGCGTTACTGGAGGGTCCCACTTTCTGATGACGTCCCTCACCCCAATTTTATTATGGATTTTAGACACTTTCACTCACAACATTTTCACAACGCACATATATGTAGGGCATTGTCTAGAGGGTAAAGGCATCTGGGGGGGCTTATTGTGTGGGCCTCACCTCAGATCGCTCCCTCCAGCCCCTCTCGCATTTAGACATTGAGGGTTCTGGGTAGTTGCTTGGAGGGGGTGCGCTGGCACCAGTTACCTTCCGGAGGGGGGTTGGAGTGTGCCGGGCACCCCCTTCGGTACTCCCAGTTTTAAACACACTTGAGAACAACATGTAACAACACAACATTTGAGCGGGCGTAGGGAGGATCGAGGTCTTTCCCACACCCCCGTTCTCCAATTGCCGCCCGGAGTCAGGGGCCTGGAGGAGGAGCGGGCCACCGGGTCCGGGGTCTTGGTGGAGGGTTGCTGTGGGGCCCGGGTGACTTTCCGGGACTGGGGCTGACACTTCTGCTCTCCCCAAAAAGGGGTGGGGGGGAGGGGTGGCTAGGGTATGGAGGGGGAGGGAGTGGGCCTGTTAAGTATTTAAGGGGGGAGGGAGGGAGGTTCTGGTTGGGTGGCCCGTACGGGTCATGTTGGCCCCATCCCTGGGGGGCCAGTTCCAGGGGTCGTCTGGTCCGGGTACGGGATGGGGTGTCGGGACCAAAGCAGGTAGGTCGGATTGTGGTGGTGATGCGCCCCCCCCCATCTGGATTTCAGGGAGGTCCTACTGGGTCCGGGGGCCTGGTACCCCTTTGGGGTGCTGGTGCCCGGACCTGGGATAATTGGATGTGAGTGTACTGTGCGAATGTGTGTACGGCGTCGTCTTTTTTTTTTTTTTGGAGAGTCTGTGTGTTGTGAGTGGGGCACTAGGGTGGGAAGGTGTGAATGAGACTGTATGTGTGTTCTTTTTTTTTTTACTTGTCAGGTTCGGGTCCAAACCGCTCCCTCTCCCAAGAACATCTCAAGTCTCCGCTAAGTGCGGAGCCCATCCCCCCGTCCTGCCTCCCTCTGCTGGCTTGCGCCTTGGCCCGCTGGTGCATTGGCGGTCCTCGGGTTCGGGGTTGGATGCCCGGGCAGGTGCCGGCTCATTCCTGGCGGCTTCTTCGCGGGGCCTGGTCCCCCGGGGCTCGGTCGGAGCTCCCACCGGGGCGCCCCTGGGGCCTCGGGTCCCTGGGGCCCATGGCCGGTTCCACTTCAGCGTAGCTAGCTGCCGGCGGAGCCCACAGGCTCGCCCCTGCGGCTCCTGGGGTCTTCGGCATTGCGGCGGCTGGGGGATTTCCTCGGGGCCGTCTCTCCTCTTCCCTTGGTGGGGGAGCAGATTTCCAGTGTTGGCCCCACTTGGGCGCCCTTGCTTTGGGGGTCCCTTTGGGCGTCTGGGGTTTTGGGTCCCCCGACGCCTGCCTCGGTGCTCTGGGGGGATGGGTCTTTGGCTCTTCACAACCACTATTGAGCATTTTTCTTTTGGATAAACTTTACATACACAAGTGCACTCTCACAAACACCTACAGGTGCTGGGTTCCAGGTACTTAGAGATTCACTTCTATAAAGAAAGCCTATATTTTTTAACTTCAGCTACCACATTATACATGTCAGATTAAATAATAATACATATAATTCAGCAATGGTATCAAGGTGTTACTTTATTGTATCTGTTACTATATCCGTTGGTTGTACTGTTCTTTTTACATCTCGCTTTGCAGGTGATGAAGCAGACTGAAGATGCTTTATCATTCTCTCCCTTTTATCTCCTCTTTCTTTTTTTTCTTCTTGTTCTTCCTTTCCTCTCCTACTTTCCCATTGTAGTGTCCACATAATTTGAAATACTCCTTGCATGAATCATAATAAACTATTTACATGCATAAATCAAGCGGAGCACTATGGCGAAAGCCGTACTGTCTACTTGTGAAAGTAAAATCTGTTGAGCTCTTTTTGGCATTAAGACAACAATTCTTATTGCCACATTGCTAGACAGGACACTGGGACATCCGGTCCTGTCTAGCGCTGCATAAAGAACATCTTTATGCAGCGCTCTGTTATTGTTACTCTGTGCTGCTCTACCAAAGTGTGCTGCTCGTCATCGGACACAAATCAAATCAAACTTCTTCATGTTTGTGTTTTGCGGCGTAAATTGTGAGTCAGACTCGGATTAAGAAGCTGGTACATGAAATAAATAAAGTGAGAACACACACAGGTAGAACATCAGAGTTTAGTCTGAGAATCCACCTGGTCTCTGCTTCGGAGACGTTCCAGGTTGTGGAGGTGTGACGATCTTTCTCTGGCTTCTGCTGTGGATGTTGTGTGTAACTTTATTGCAATTCAATTCTAATTTTATTTATATAACCTTTGGGGGTGCGTCAACCCGGTTGGGACACGGAAGGGGGTGAGCGGCTGAAAAAGTTTGGGAACCCCTGCTCTAGAACATTCCAAACTCCTATAACCTAAAAGTGCTTCTATTTATTGTCTTCCTTTTTTATATCTGTATATGTTACTCTTTTTTACCAACGTTTTTCTACTTCCAGACCATTCATGCTGTGAAATACTCTGCTACATATTTCCTTGTTTTAAGGTTTCACGTGACAATGCATCCCTTACTGTTTTGTTTTCATAATTTTTTTCACATCTAGCCACTTTAGTTGCCAGCTAATTGCCCGGGTAAGTATGTGTATGAATACCAATACCGTTTGAAGCTAATAAACAAGTGTCTATAGTAAAATCAGACCATGTTTATTTTTGCTTAAACCTCATAAGTATGAAGGGCTCAAGATTTTAGATTTTTCTTTTCAGATTTTGGAGGAGTAATTCAGCTTCGTCTTTTTGTTGATTACATGAAGTTAATACGTCTATAGGGCAAAATGTTTCAGTGCTTTATACATATATTAGTACATTCCAGGCCCATATGTAATGTCATGATCTTTTATAGGATTTTTGGATCACATTACATGTATTACAATTATGCTGCAGTCCCAAATCTAAATAAAATAGGCAAAGCTGTAGCATCACCTTCAGATGACAAATTATGTTTACGAATAAAATGGCATTGTAAAGAATAGGTCACTCAATCTTTGCCAGCATTCAGAAACCAGAAATTAACTGCATTGGTCATGAATTGCTAATAAAAAATACATACTTTGAGACACGTTCATGGATATCTACTATATATATATATATATATATATTTTTTTTTTTTTTTTTTTCCCCCAGTGTCCTGTCTAGCAATATGGCAATAGGAATTGATGTCTCAATGCCAGATAGAGCTCGACAGATTTTGCTTTTACAAGTGGAGCAAACAGCTTTCGCCATAGTGCTCCACTTGATTTATGCTTGTAAATAGCTTTATTATGATTCCTGCAAGGAGAATTTCAAATTATATGGACATGACAATGGGAGAGTAAAGGAAGAACAAAAAGTGAAAGAAAAGAAAAAAAAGAGTAGAGGTGAAAGAAAGAGGAGATAAAAGGGAGAGAATGATAAAACCTTCTTTGTCTGCTCCATCACCTGGAAAGAGACACAAAAAGAACAGCACAACCAACAGACATAAAGCAACAGATACACTCGAATAACACCTAGATGCCATTGCTAAATCATATATATTATTATGTAAGCTGACATGTGTAATGTGATATTTGAAAAAAGAAAGTGAAAAAACATAAATAAATAAATAAATAAATTATAAGATTACTGTATATAAGTGAACACTTAATACCTGGGACCCAGCACCTGTGGGAGATGTGAAAGTGCACTAGTTTAGGTGAAGATTATCCAGAAATAGCTTGATAGTGATTGTGGAGAACCGAAGACCCACCTTCCCCGAGCACATGGATATCTACTATAATAGAATAAACTGTCTGTTACTCTAGGAGCTTTAAAATTTAAAAGAAAAGGTCAGCTGGCCAATTATGCTAAAAGATTACAAAGCATGCAAAATACAAATCAGTAGATCTCTGTTTTGATGTGTTAAATGTAATTTTGAGGTTGTCAATCAAGAATTTACACAGCACTTCATAGCTGAACTGAGGCAGAAATAAGTCTAAATAAGTTTGTAATAGCCATATTCAACTTGAAATAAATTGTTAAACATACATCTTTCAATGAGGATGCACCAGTAAATAAATAAGGCGGCAAATGTGGATTTTTTAGCTTTTATATCGCATGATTACCTATGAAATAAAGAAATTAGAAATTGTTGAAAGATATGTAATGGCAGTTATTTTTGTTTGATATAAAATATGGTAAAAAAAAATAAGCTTAACTTTCCTCTGACATTCTCCTCCTGTTAATCTATAATGTTACATCTGGTTAAAGATATCAAAATAAAAGCACGTCCTGTTCGTTTCATCATTTCGTTTGAAACTCCTTTATTTACTACTACACTTTGTCTCGTTCATGATGTTGTAAACTATACCTTACATTTGAACTTTTTTAATATTTGGAAAGAAGAATAAAGGTTTAGATAATGGTTCCACATTGTTATTAAAAGCTCTTTCTAAATAAGTATTACACTTGTTAAGTTTTCAAAATAATATAAAGCAGTTTTTCTACTTGTAAGTTAAATGTTAAAAGTTCAAAAGATAGCTGTTAATAAATATTTAAAGATAATATATTTTATATACCTTTTGTGTCCCACAATGGGAAAGTTTGGGCTCACAGTAGCAAAAACACATAAACAGGATACACCACGGTTACACACAAGATTAAGTAATATGAATAAAAAAGGTTGGTTTCGATGTGAGTGGTTGAAGTAGCACGTCGGTAAAGACAACGGACAGTGGTTTATTCAATAATGTGCAAGGATTTTTGATAAGGCCCATCCTTCTGAAATACATCTCCAATGGAGCAATCTCACATGGATGTGTGGAGCTCTGCAGAACAAAATCCTGTGATACGTGCTGTGCCATATACTTTTTTACAGTGCAATGGGGTGGAGGATGGCACATTGTATGAGTATCTTAATGGTTCTTTTTCAATATTTCTGGTTTGTGTGCCTCCTATTTGTGTTTGATTAGACTTAATTTTTGCCACTCTACTGAAGCTACTGGATCATATTTGCCACAACCCTTTACACCAACTGCAACCTTTTATATTTACACTTAAAACAATTGTGTGCATTTAATTTTGTTATTTGTGTAGAAAGTATGCAAGTTACCAAGACTGACCTGTTTTTTTTTTTCAGTTGAAGTCCGTTATTACAATGTTTGGCCACTGCCTTTATCGGTGTTTGGCTACTTGAGAATGTGACATGGTTATTTAGCCACACAGCAGATATGTGCACAATTTTTAGTTCCTGAGTTTAAAGGGGTTTGCATGGTCAGTGTTATGCTCTTTTGTAGAATGTAGTTTATTTTAATTTTCCATATTTTGGAGTTTGCAGCCCATCTAGTTTTTTTACTTGAGATCTTTTTGTATGTAATTTCTTGCTAATGTTTCCTTTTTTGTTACTTATTTGGAGCAGTTATTATTTTGTATATGCTATATCACAATTTATCCATTAATCTTTTTTTGAAAAATCCCAAACACTGCACAATCCAACTGCACAATCCAAAATAATGGTGCTCCCGTCTCAACTGTTCAGGCCCAAACCAAAAACGGTTCAGGCCAATCACATTGCGTTATTATGGTTTAAGGCAAGACATACAGGTGTAACGAAAAGAAGAGCTGCCGAGCTCCCAGCCAAATCAAAATAAACATGACATGTACAAACAAAATCATAATTATGGATAGCGTCTTTAAAAAAACTATCTCTCGACTAAGACAGCTTTATCAGGCTTATACAAAAAATCTCATTGAATCGTTTCAAGATTTTTTTTATATATGTGTCCAAAACGAACTTAACATAATGGCAAATTTTAGAGATAAAACCTTCAATGCCTGTTCTGATATAAGCTGTTTGTAATTTCAGATTGTTTCAGTCTCTCTGTCTCAATCTACTCCTTGTTCTTGTTTTGGCTTTTCCCATACAGATGTCACAATATTCTACTCCTCAAAAACCTGAAATCCATAAAACTACGATGACATTATTATTGTCCAGTAATTGCTATGTGACAGTTGTTGGTCAACAACCAAAGTAGTTTTCAGGAGGCAACCACTGAAACTGATTTACTTTAGAATTTATCTGAGGCTATGCATTGCATCCTTGTTACTATTTTTTTCCCGTTTGGCCACCCCTCTCTGTGGTTTAGATTTGATTTTTTTTTCAGTTTGTAGACTTCTATTGAATAAGGCATAAAGTTAGTTTATAGCTCCATCACCACTGCTCTGTGCTAATTAAAGTGTAGAAGGGCCACATCAGAGTATAAAATCATTCGGATGTATATAGTTTTTAAAGAAGGCATTGTGTATGTGTGAAGGTTCATGTACGGTACCTGTGATTCAAAGCTGTGCATGGATGAAATAACCAAGGATAATATATATTACTCAAACTCAGCATGTGTGTGATACGCATTTCAAAATGTGTGCATGGATTTCCTCTGTGCCCTTCTCCAGGTCAAGTAGGGACCACATGACCAAATGCAGCATTACTCACTGCACCAGGGTCAGATTTAGGTCTTATGAATTTCCTATCCATCCCATAAATGAGGGTGTGGGAATTGTGATTACTGGTTAACAAGTTAGTGATGTTTTTCAAAATTATATTTTTGATGCAACCCAAACGAAAATATTCTGCAATAAAATAGGCCTAATTGGCTGTCTCAGTGGAAGCTATTTTCCATTAAAAAATGTTTGACTGGATTCTAAACGCCAACAGTATCCAGAAAGTGGATTAAAGTCTGAACATTCAGGCAGTAACTCAGACCATAAGAGTTAATAAATGACAAATTGGGCCAAAAACATAATCAACGGTTACCACTTCATGTTAAAAATTTCATAAATCAGACTCCTCACAGTTTTCACTGATGTGACTGATAGAGCAAAAAAAATAATTTATCCATCTAATGTCTTCTGCTTCACTGAGATCAGGTCAGATCTAGGTTGGAAACCAAGACATCTTTCTTCCTAACACCCTCAAGCTCATGCTTGGAGATCCCAATGTGTTTCCATGCCTAAACGAAGAAAAAGTCCCTCCAGTGAGTTCTAGGTCTTACATTCCTAAACGTACTGTTAGGATATCAACGAGGTCAAGTGGAACGAGGTGTTTATCCCAAAACTGCATGGCACATTTAGATGGCACTGACCCAAAAGATTGGCACATATCTATCAGATACCACCCCGGAGGTGACACAGTTTCTCTGTTGATGTCACAGTTTGGATGTGTACCCCCCTTGTATGGGTGTGTACCTAGATACCTATATAATGTTTGTGTGATGAGCAATCGAGGCTTCCTGCCGATCAGGAGCCCATCAGCGCTGGTGTGACTGTAACTGTTTCTCTGTCTTTACGCAGATAAAATATAACTAAAAGCATACTTGTCTGTTTTATGCGTCCTACATTCAAGGTAATAAGTGGGGGTCGCCTGACTGGGTAAAAAGAACTGGGTCCACGGAGGGTGCTTCACCGTAGACGGGACACGGTGAAACAATAACAGTACATTCATGTTTTGCATAAGAGAGCTCCTAAAGTGTAAAAAAATTGGACAGGACAGAGCTGGCCTTCTTGATGATATGATTTAATGTTAAGGTGTAAGGTGTGGATTAATTTTAGAATGTACGAGTCATCACAACTTTCTTGAGCTCACAAAAGGTGTACCTTAAGCTTCAGTCTCAGGACACATTCTATTCACAGTTTACATTAATGTTCCGTGTGCTAACATATCAAATGACTCATACCAGCTCTATGTGGATGACACTGTTATTTACTGCAGCTCACACGAGATTTCTCAGGCTTTTAAATTTTTGCAATCTGCCTTTAATGTTGTGCAGATTTGTCTGGAAAAACTAAAACTTGGTTTTAAATGCTGATAAATCAAAACTAATGTTTTTTTTTATTATTATTTATTTATCTGTTCCCTTGGAAAATATTGCCTCAATCAAAACTGTCCGGGATGAAACTCTAGAGCTGGTCACCAGCTATAAGTACCTGGGATTCACTATTCATGAGGAATTGCCATTTAAATTACATTTAAAAAATTTTATCTCAAAATTATGGGTGAAGCTAGGTTTCTTTTACAGCAACAAATCATTTTTTCCTCTCAGGGCTCGGAAGCTTCGGGTGTCAGCCCATTTCTTGTCTGTGCATAACTATGGCGATGTTGTGTATATGTCAGCTTCAATCATCTGCCTGCAATCTTTAACTCCTATTTACCACAGTGCCCTGAGGTTCATCACTGGTTGCAGTCACCTCACCCACCACTGTGACTCTATGCAAAAGCTGGCTTGCCTTCCCTCAGTGTAAGACACTATACACACTGGATGACCCAAGTCTATAAGGCTCTTCTTGGCTCGGTTCCCACATATTTATACACTTTTGTGAAGAACTCTGGTAGTCGTTATGTCCTAAGATAAAGTGACATTCTGAACGTTTCTGTTCCTCATTTTCGAACTGAATCGGGTAAAAAAGGATTCAGTTTCTCTGCCCCCTCTGCTTGGAATGCCCTCCAATTTGAACTAAAAATATCAGAACTTGGGAGCATTCCGCTCTACTTTAAGAAACCATCAAGGTAAACCTTTTGAACAATGCCTATGTTTTTAATTTGTTACTGTATCAATAACTGCTGCACTTTATATTGCCTATGTATGCTGCTTTTTAACTCACATTTTAGTACTTTTATATTTTAATGTCTGTGTTGGATTTTTGCTGTCTGTTTGTTGTTGTTCAGAATCAGAATCAGAATCAGACATACTTTAATAATCCCAGAGGGAAATTACTTTTGTTACATGCTCCAGACATACACATATATATATATATATATATATATATATATATATATATATATATATATATATATATATATATATATATATATACATATATATGTATAACTATAAATCCAAGTAAAGTGATAGTGACTTGTGCAAGAGCAGTGCAAAGGATGCATAAATGTCAGTTACAGAGGGGGGGGGGGTTAGAATCACTGAGGGAGGCGTTGTAAAGATTGATGGCCACAGGCAGGAATGATTTCTGCTGGGCCAGTGTGTCATAGAGAGGGTGTGAGACATTGTCCAAGATGGACTGAAGCCTGGACAGCATCCTCCTCTCAGCCATGTTCGTCAGAGTGTCAAGTTCCTCCCCCACAACATCACCGGCCCTCCTGATCAGTTTGTTCAGTCTGTTGTTGTCAGCGACCCTCAGCCCACTGCCCCAGCATGTGACAGCAAAGAAGATCGTGCTGGCAACAACAGACTCATAAAACATCCTCAGCAACATCCCACAGATGTTAAAGGACCTCAGCCTGCTCAGGAAAAAGAGTCGGCTTTGGCCCTTTTTGTAGACCGCCTCTGTGTTTCTAGTCCAGTCCAGCTTATTGTTAAAGTACACTCCCAGGTACTTATACTCCTCCACAGTGTCTACAGGGACCCCCTGGATGGAAACAAGGGTCACAGGTGTTTTTGTCCTCCTCAGATCCACTATTAGCTCCTTAGTCTTTGTCACTTTGAGCTGCAGATGGTTCAGCTCACTCCAAGTGACAAAGTTGCCCACCACTGTCCTATATTCACTCTCATCACTCTTGTTGTTCGTCTGTCTAGATTGTTATGACGTGTGCTGCTGCCTTTTTTGGCCAAGTCACCCTTGTGAAAGTATTGATCTTAATGAGTTTGTATCTGGTTACTAACAACTAATTAACAACAAAAATTTATTTTCTACTGCTGTAGGCAGATTTCGTTTTGTCTCTAACAATTTTCCCTTCAGCATCGCCTTTGTCCTGAGCTTCCACCTATCTTTCTTACTCCTCATCTTCGTTTCATTTCTCTCCCAAACTCCCTGATCCAGCTGTTCCCCACCCAGGTGACTAATGTTATGTCAGAACAATGGCCTATTGTGTTTTATTGACCTCCCCACATCCAGCTCTTCGTCTCTTTTTTTCATTTCTGCCTGCTTCAGTATGCCTTAATCTTTTTCTCTCACTCCTTTTTCCATTTTATTGTCCCCTTTTGATTGTTCAAACTATAGCTCCTTGTCAGATCTCCTCCATCGGATCTCCAGTGGATTGTGATAAAGAATGGATAGATAAATAATATCAGGGATGGTTGGATACACATAGAGTGAATAAAATAGTAAGAAGAAAAATTATAAAATCCCAGCAGTATGGTGGGAGCATCAGGTAGGAAGTACAAGATAAAATACAGATAAATGGTTTCATTGAAGAAATTATCAAAATATAGAAAAGAAAAACCAAGAAAGAATGATGATTGGATATTCTTGGCACCCACACATTCCAGCAGTAAAGATGGAACAAACTCAATATTCGGCTGCTGGTCTGGATGCTATTACTGGTTTATAGGCTAAACATTTGATCTGAAAATAATGATTCATGATATATGGATGTGAAAAAGAAAAATGAAATATACAGTAAACAGTAGAAGTTTAACATGTCGAAATGTTGGGGGAAAGGGGGAAATGCAGGATCAAGATATAAGCAGAAAAGGTGTAGTGGGGGAAAAATGGTGATGTGTATAATAGCTGGTCAGTGTTAAGGTCTTAATCAATGCTTGATTAATATTAATTCGTTTAGCCCTGTCAGAGGGCGGGGCTAACCCATCACCTCCTGCTGAGATTGATTGGGGACAGGGCATCAAGGGCGTACTCACATAGCTACACATACACTTCTCCCCTTGGTGGCTTTATCTCTGCAAAAATACATTTGGAATCATTCACATATCCTTTGTGCTGAAATTGTGTTTGAGCATTTAAAACCTTGTGAAGGCCTGTGCATTTTAGGCTTACAAAAAGACTAAAAAAAAATGGGTGATGATTCTTTAAACAGTTCTAACATAACATTTCCATCAATTTAACTTGGCAAAATAAAATAAAAAAATCAACACCACCCAAAATTCAAAACAACTTTTACGTACCCACATATAAATAGCATGACTTCCCATAATAAGAATAGAAATAATAGGTTGTGCAAAGGTGGTGCCTGAGTAGTGTCCATGTTATTTTGAGCAACAGAAAACTAATAAGTCCAATAATGCCACCTAGTTAAACTAGGAATAAAACAGGTTTGATATCACAGGGGTGAGCAGTGCATTGAAAACCAACAAGATTAAAAGTTTAACAACTTTATTAAGATAAAAATAAACCCTAAAAACTGTACAGTGGATGATAACCAAAACCTTTACTAAAAGTGCAACCTCACGTTAAAATGGTTAAAAGCACCAAAACTAAAACATCCAGCGGTCTCAGCAGTCAGAGGGTGGTGAGACCACCCTCTGACATTCCATTCCGATCCAGCGGTTGAGCCGGTGGTCCAGCGTCTACCCCGAGCCTCTTCTCCATCCTGCCTTTGTCCCTGGCTCGGATGGGTCCACTTCCATCCAGCCAACATGTCTAGCAACGTAAGTGACAGGTCCCGGCTCAGGTTCGCCTCACCACGGCCCCACTATGGCCTCACTGCTCCCAGTGCTGGGGTTCACTTCGGCTTCCACCCAGTCTGGATCTGCCGCGTACCCATCACTGCTCGTTCTCATTGCGGTGCCGGTGGATGGCGCTTCCCCCGGATTCCTCCACTGGTGCCTCCCAATCACATCTCGCCGGCCGGCCAATGGCCGGGCAATGGCCGGGCGTCGGCGGCTCCTTCACCGCACACTCTCTCTCTGTTTCTCTCTCCTCCTCCCATCACTGGGTGTGGACGCCCCTTTTCTTCCTGTCTCCCATCACTCATGATGGGATACACGTGTGTAAGTAGTCGCTGGCCAGATGGAGGGAGTAGGAACCGGTGTCTCCTTCAATAAGTATGCACAAAAATATACATACAACCATGAAACAAACAAAAGCTAAAATCAAAACATGCAGTAAAACAACCAACTACCTACATAATCATCTAAAAATTTTTAAAAAAGTTTAATTTTGGTCCATACAGAGAACTAACCCTATCGAAAGAGTCTCCTTCATCATGTCCGGATTTTTTGCACTTTCCTCAGAAGTACCATGGGCCTCTTCTCTGATTAATCCCTCGTTACCTAGCAAACAATTTTAGTGGACTTCCATGTCTTAGCAGGTTTGCATTTGTCCCATACTCTTTCTGTTTTCAGAAGAAGGACAACAGTTCTCTTTGAGATGTTAAGCTTCTGGCATTTTAAAATTAAACTCTGAGTTCTCATTTGGCTGTTCATGTTCTAAAGTTCTCTAACCAACCTCTGCGACCTTCATATAACAGCTGTATTTATACAGACATTAAATTACAGACCTGGACATACTTTATTCACTCATTCTGTGGCCTTTTAAGGCAATTGAGTGCTCTAGAATTTTTTGGTGTATCAAAGTAAAGAGGAGGGATAATAGACAAACCCTTATCATTTTTCTTCACTGTCAATAATGAGGATGTATAAAATCCTATGAAATTACATTGACGTCTAATTCTAACATAGCAAAATGTGAAAAAGTTAATGGGATCTGATACCTTTTCAAAGCACAGTAAAAAAGTAGACAGACAATCTTAAATTGTTCTATGAAGTCTTTCTTACATAAATATAGAGTATAATCTGGTTATTAGGAAGTAACACAATTTTATTTTTAGTTTCACTCATTGGTAGTTGTGATGGTTTTTCTTTTCTTCTTTTTCAAAGTGGATACTGAAGTTAGGGATGAAGCTGCTTTTCCTTAAAGCATATTTTCTCTTTTTCCTTTTATACCATGTTTTGAGCTACTTTTTTTCCATTCTGCCTTATATAGGCGAAGTTGTGATCTGGAAAATTGACAGACAAGGTTGCCCATCCATGTACAGGCTGTTGTGACCTTGGTGGCAGTGAGAGATAGCATTTGAAGATATAAGATATATTTTCTGTTCTCTATTCTATTTAATAGAGAGCCTTTTATTGTGGGTGGACTGCAGTTTTATAGCTTATAGGCTTTGCAGTGATACAAAGACAGATGGACTGGAAAAACAAACTGATACCATGAAATATCGTGCAGGAATGCAGAAACAGATCTGCGTGAATATGGTATATTAAATTTAATATAAACATATATCTAAAGGATATGTAGGAAATGCTGCAAAAATACAGTGTGATTTAGTCAGAGAATTAGTGTTGCACAAGCTCCATATTTACTAGTCCATTGCCTAATTAGTACAAGATCATAACCAGCATGTGAGAAAATGTAGTAGAAATTGTATTTTGGGTTATAAAAGCAAGTGTCTTGTGTTTAAAAATAAGCCTTTACAATTCTGTAAAATAAGTATTTTTTCTTTTCAGATGTTTCATATCATCAAACTAAGACATATATAACCTAAGAAAATACAAATACTGTTTTATGATTTTCATTTCAATCAAGGGGAAAAATAAACCAACCTAGCTAATGACTTTCGAGAATCTGGCTGCCACATGCAGGGTGAGTCAGGAATATATAGAGCTGAGCGCAGGTGCTCTAATGCCCTCTATTTAGTGGAGACAGGTGTAGCTGCTCAGAGCTAACGAGACAGGTAGAGCAGACAGGAACAGAGCAGGGCTGATCAAAACAAACAGACAGGTCTGTAGCATTACAACCTTCCCCTCTGCTGTTTACCATGTGATGTTTAAAACCCTTTGTTTGAACAGCTAGTTGTAAGCCAGCTAAGAGGTTAACTGTTAGTTTTATTATTAATTTTAGTAGTTATGTGTGCTTTAGTTAGCTAAGGAGTTTTTCGGCTCAAATTAGTGATGTCTTACTCCTAAATGAGTCGTCCATGAGCCATGAGTCACTTTACTGACTCATGAGTAACAATTCATCATCTCTATTAACCCGTTCACTTACTCGCCCCTGCTACAGATAGCTGAGTGAAAAGAACAGACCAGACAACATGTTACTGGAAAAAGCAACACATATAGTTTATTTCACTTGGACTCCCTGTTACCTTTCTGCTGTGAGCGAAACATTCAGCTACAACCTGCAACCTGATTCCACTCACAAAACCAACCAAACAGCACAATTTGAACAGGGACAGATCAGTGGCTGAGCTCAGACAGGGGTGAATCAGTGAGCTGACAAATCAGCTCGGCTCTGTAATGGTTTAGTTTTGGTCTGGCTTTTTTTCCCTGTTATTTTTCTGTTTATCCTCCTCTTACTCAGCTCACCCTCCACTCCTCAGCAATCAGTCACATCTGTTAGGTACTAATTAGTCAGAATTCACTCCACCTGCCAGCCTCCCTAGATAAGCCTCCCTCAGTCTTTTCTTCCCTGCCGGCTCGTCATCAGTCTCCACTCACTCCACGTCTGTCAGCTTAGTTTGCTCCCTGTTTTGTTGCTGGACTGCCTGGTACCCCTGTGCTCCAAGTTTGCTCTCTGCTCTGTTGCTGGATTGCCTGCTACCCCTGTGCTCCAGGTTTGCTCTCTGCTCTGTCGCTGGATAGCCTGCTACCCTCTGCTCCAGCAGTCCTGCATCCAAAGACTGTCTCGCTCTGCACCTCTGGTCTAACAGCAGCCCCGCATCTCCAAGAACTCTCTCCGGTGCGTCAGCTCCTGCTCCCATCTACACCCCCTGCTACCTCCAGTCCTCCTGGCCCCACACTCAGTATTCACCCGCTCCAGCCCGATAACTGATTCTGGTTTCCTCCTGCCAAATCATTTCACTTCAATAAACCTGCATAACTAGCTCTGTGTGTGTGTGTGTGTGTGTGTGTGTGTGTGTGTGTGTGTGTGTGTGTGTGTGTGTGTGTGTGTGTGTGTGTGTGTGTGTGTGTGTGTGTGTGTGCGTGTGTTTGGGTTCACCTCAACAAATTGTGACAAGCTCGAGCTGAAATGGGACAGTGAGCTAATGGTTCAGCTCAGCAGCAACATGCTTGTAGTCTTTGCAAGCAAGAGAACCTGTCAGTTTCCTGAAATTCTGCTGCCCTGCTCTTTGCAGTTTTCTCCTATAGTCTGAGTGACAGCATAGAAAGAAGGTATTCAAGCAATCATTGGGTTAATTCAATTCAATTCAATTTTATTTATATAGCGCTAATTCATGAAACATGTCATCTCGAGGCACTTTACAAAGTCAAAATCAAGCATATTATACAGATTGGTCAAAAATATCCTATATAAGGGGACCAGTTGATTGCTTCAAAGTCCCGACAAGCAGCATTCACTCCTGGAGGAGCTACAGGGAGAGTCGTCTGCATTGTCCATGGCTTTGCAGCAATCCCTCATACTGAGCAAGCATGAAGCGACAGTGGAAAGAAAAACCACCCATTAGCGGGAAGGAAAAACCTCCAGCAGAACCGGGCTCAGTATGAACGGTCATCTGTCTCGACCGACTGGGGGTTACAGAAGACAGAGCAGAGACACAACAAGACAGACAAAAAAGTTAATACATTTTTAGCTTGTTCTATTGTTTATCCATCCATTTTCTATACCCATGCACGGGAGACCTGTGTCCGTCTTCACAAAGATTATCAGGGTCCTCTCAAAGAGCTCCTATCTTTGCCTATCTTTGTGTGTGTGTGTTAGTCTGTGAACTGTCCCAGATAACACTTGCCGCCATAGTCTTTGATAGTGATCGAACGTTATTAGGCTATCCAGTAGCTCTGTCAGATGTCACAGAGCTTCTTGTTTACATAACATCGGGGATAAATTAAGATTGCAGAGGACCCAGTTTGGATAGCAGCATTTTTTTGGGCAGGCAGACTCTTGTTTTTATGTCTGCCTTAAAGTCTCACTGGTACATCTCAATGGCAATTCCAAAAAAGCCAAAATTGTGATAATTCTGCATGAATCTAGCTTTAAGCATACTCCAAGAACGTTCCCATTCTGCCAGTAAGTTCAGAAACCTCAGGTGGCCTGCAGTTCTGCTTACACAGTATTTCAGTCTGAATGTTGGTAGCAGCCATATCCCTCACATAGTTCAGGTATCCTTGACATGGGCTGATACAGCTGCCGACCTTTTCACAATTTCTCAATACTTCAGGTAACCGACAGCTCCAATAAGCAGAAATCATGTTATCATAAATCCAATTTTGAACACATTTTCAACATTCTCGACTGACAAAATGGACAGACACACGATCCTCCTCCCACTCTGTGTCCAGCTGCACATGTCTTGTCGGGCACAGGGTCTCTCATTCACCCATTCTTCTCGTTGAGAAAGTTTTATCAATTATGTTGAGAGTCCAGCTGACCAGATCCATAATTTATAGTTTTGAAGATATGTAAAAAGACCTCGACTCGGGACGTCGTGTGTCGGTGGGCGGAATACTTCGAAGACCTCCTTAATCCCACCAACATGTCTTCCATTGCGGAAGCAGAGCCTGGGGACTCTGGGTCGGGTTCTCCCATCTCTGGTGCTGAGGTCGCCGAGGTTGTTAAAAAGCTCCTCGGTGGCAAGGCTCCGGGGGTGGATGAGATTCGCCCTGAGTACCTTAAGGCTCTGGATGTTGTGGGGCTGTGTTGGTTAATGCGGCTCTGCAGCATCGCGTGGACATCGGGGGCAGTTCCTCTGGATTGGCAGACTGGGGTGGTGGTCCCCCAATTTAAAAAGGGGGACCGGAGGGTGTGTTCCAATTACAGAGAAATCACACTCTTAAGCCTCCCTGGTAAGGTCTATTCCGGGGTTCTGAAAAGGAGGGTCAGTCCGATAGTCGAATCTCAGATTCAGGAAGAGCAGTGTGGTTTTCGTCCTGGCCGTGGAACACTGGATCAGCTCTACACCCTCAGCAGGATCGTGGAGGGGGCATGGGAGTTTGCCCAACCAGTCTACATGTGCTTTGTGGATCTGGAGAAGGCATTCGACCGTGTCCCTCGAGGGATCCTGTGGGGGGTACTCCGGGAGTATGGAGTACCGGGCCCTTTAATAAGGGCTGTCAGGTCTCTGTATGACTGCTATTCGCGGATGACGTGGTCCTATTGGCTTCATCAGGGCGTGATCTACAACTCTCACTAGAGCGGTTCGCAGCCGAGTGCGAAGCGGCGGGATGAGAATCAGTGCCTCCAAATCTGAGACCATGGTCTTGAGCCGGAAAAGGGTAGAGTGCCTTCTCCGGGTTAGGGAGGATGTGCTACCCCTAGTGGAGGAGTTTAAGTATCTTGGGGTCTTGTTCACGAATGAGGGGAAGATCGAGCGGGAGATCGACAGGCGGATTGGTGCGGCGTCTGCTGTGAAGCAGGGGCTGTACCGATCCGTTGTGGTGAAGAGAGAGCTGAGCCAAAAGCCGAAGCTCTCGATTTACCGGTCGATCTACGTTCCTACACTCATCTATGGTCACGAGCTTTGGGTCGTGACCGAAAGAACGAGATCCCGGATACAAGCGGCCGAAATGAGTTTTCTCCGTAGTGTGTCTGGGCTCTCCCTTAGAGATAGGGTGAGGAGCTCAGTCATCCGGGGAGTACTCAGAGTAGAGCCGCTGCTCCTCCACGTTGAGAGGAGCCAGTTGAGGTGGCTTGGGCATCTGGTTAGGATGCCTCCTGGACGCCTCTCTGGTGAGGTGTTCCAGGCACGTCCCACCGGGAGGAGGCCCAGGGGAAGACCCAGGACACGCTGGAGGGACTATGTATCTCGGCTGGCCTGGGAACGCCTTGGGATTCCCCCGGAGGAGCTAGCCCAGGTGGCTGGGGAGAGGGACGTCTGGGCCTCCCTACTGAAGCTGCTACCCCCGCGACCCAACCCCAGATAAGCGGAAGACGATGGATGGATGGATGGATGGATGGATGGATGGATAAAAAGAGGCTCCAAAAGACTGATAGAAGCAGGTAGGGAAACAGGGGAGGGAGATGGAAAAGGAGAGAAGAGAAAAGAAAAGCATCCGCCTTCACCGAGAAGCAGGAAGAAGAAATATAGCATAATGACACAAACAGAGTTTAAAGTGCATTGCTTCAGATCAAGGTGCCTTTTACTCTGCATGTCTTGGTGCTTTTACGCACCAGCCTGAAAAGTGACAGCTCCGTGCAACAATCCAAGCGAGGAGATGGCAACATACATGCAAACTTAGATGACCATTTAAGCTACTAAAATTATCATGCAATACAGAAAATACTTTATCACCTCTTTTATATATATTCTTTGTACATTTCTCCACTTTTTAGTCAGGATTATTTTTCTTCTGTCATGGTTTTCAGATGACGAGCCCACATGCAGATACGATCGGGAAGCAAAGCACAGTTTTAAGATGTTTATTTAGGAAACAGGTCGATATAACGGACGGGACTACAGGCAACTTCGGCAGGGTCAGAACGTCACGGCTGGAGAGACTGCAAAGAGAAGGAGAGTAAGTGACTCTGAAAGGTGAACCAGGAGAATTACTAGAAGCTGCGCTGCTTACCATAAAGCTGAGCGGACCTAACCGGGGAGAAGTAGCGCCGAGGGAACTCTGTGATCCTACTCTGTTGGTGTTAGGAGGCTAGTGGCAGAGGGCGGCTGATGTTACTGGTGAGGGATCCAGAGCGAGCCTCCTCTGCAGTGGGTGACAGATTGATTGACCAGAGTGAGAGAAGAACCAGCAGAATCCGGGAGGGGGAATCTCAGGCCCCGCTGGGTAACATCCAGGGAGTATGAGGGAAGAGCCAGAGCAAAATCTGAGCAGGAGGATTCTGCAGTTCTGTTTCTTCGGACTAGACGTCAAGACAGGTGAGTGCATCCAAGCACCAAAAACTGTGACAAAAACAGGAAGATCCAAAATTAGTCAAAGTTCAAAAGACGAAAAAACTCACAAGCAGGTTTTCAGGAGTTGGGTCAGAGGCCACGTCGTACCACGACTGGTTAAGGCTCTGGCGTCTTCCATCTGTCAGCGCTCAGCTTACGAAGCCAGAGGAAGCCGCCTGCAACGAGCTGCAGGTGTGGGCCACGCCCCCTCAGCCAACTAGGCACACCTGAGGAGTAGAGTTAGAGCAGAACAACACAGAGAACCCTGACATTTTCTACTATTCTTTTATCCTCCATAAAATTATCTTAGGTAGAGCCGTTCGTTTAACCCGACTGGCCTCTGAAACAAATTAATTACCACCAATGGGAATGATAATTGCCCTGGAGTGGTTCCAATCCTACTTGACAGATAGATCTGAATTTGTCTCCATTGGCCGTGCCAGGTTTACTGAGTCATTATGTCTTCTGTGGTGTGCCTCCAGGTTCAATTATCGGACCTCTTCTTTTTAATGTATACATGGTACAACTTGGGCTTATTATCCGCAGCCATTGGGTCTCATTCCATTGCTATGCTTATGATACCCAACTGTACCTTAAACTTAGTAGCAGTGTGTCTAAGACCCCACCCATTACATCTTCATCATTGTCAGCCCCTTGCCAATTCTCCTCTCTTTCTACAATTACAGCTTGTCTGGAGGAGATAAAGACATGGATGCAGCAATATTTTCTTCACTTTAACTCCTCAAAAACTTAAGTGATTCAAATTGGTTCTTCACATCAGATTCAACACCAAAACAATTCTCATCATTACCTTCTCTGGCCAGAACATTCCTCTTTCCAGTACGGTCACTAATGGTGCTTAAGCGGAAGTTCAATTGAAGAAACTCTATTGCCTACCTCCATCCAATCAGAGACTCATCCTCCTCCGACGCAAGCCAATCAGCTTTGAACTGCTCCTCCACAAAGCCAATCAGCATCCTGGGTTCATCTTAAAAGAATTTCAAATCCACATCTCAGCCTTCTACCCAGCAAGCAAGCAGTGGCTGCGCGATGTCTGATTTGGACTCTGATGACTTGATTCAACCCACCTCCATCCCCTTCTCCACCATCGTAGCAAGCTCCGTCTGACTTCCTATGGTGCTCCTTCAACCTCGTCCCTGTCAGACTTTAATTCCTCCCCAGACTCTTACGGAATTTCCTGTCACATCTCAATCGGTCCGGCAGAAGACCGCCATGTTGAGCCTGGTTCTGCCAGAGGTTTCTTCCCAAAGGGGAGTTTTTCCTCTCCACAGTCGCTTCATGCTTGCTCATCATGGACAGTTCATGCAAACCTGTGTTTTCCAAGTTGGACATCTTTCTGGGTCCTTGAATGAAGTACTGGTACCAGCTTACGCAGTGTACTGGATCCCACTAATTCAGCTCAAGCAGATCATCTCGCAAACCAGCCACTATGGACTAAACCAACTTTATCTATCTCCATGCCACCACCAGTTTCAGGCCTGGGGGGAAACATCCCTATTCTCATACACCTGCTTATGCATATTGAAGTATAATTCAGCGTGAATGTTTCCTGCCGAGGTCTGAGCGCCAAAGTCTTAAAATATTGTATCAATAAAATTCTTCTAATTGTCTTTTCTTTCCGTGTGAGTTTTTCAGATTGAAATGCTGTTATCATCTTTGATCCACAGCTCACATTTGAAAGTCATATTAAGCACATATGCAAAATGTAATTTTTCCACCCCCGAAATATTGCTAAACTCTGGCCTTCACTCTCTCTCTCTGATGCAGAAAGGCTCGTCCATGCCTTTGTGTCCTCCAGACTTGACTACTGCAATGTACTTCTCATCGGATGCCTAGCAAGAACCTACAAAAAATTGCAGTATTTTCAGAACTGCGCTGCCAGGATCCTGATGAGAGTGCGAAAATATGATCATATCCCCATTCTCCGAGAGGGACAAAATCTCTCTGCATACCTTCCAGTGCCTGCATGGTCATCTTATTTAAAAGACCTCCTCACCCGTTACTGTCCCTCACGCACTCTCCATTCTTCTAACACTGACCTTTTATACATTCCTAAGACTTGATCCCGCACCATGGAAGATCAGGCCTTTTCCTGCACTGCCTCACGGTTGTGGAACAATCTGCCTCCGGATCTGAGGGTTCTACAGACCTTGTCACATTTTAAAACAGCCCTTAAAATCTTCCTTTTTACACAATGTTTTTAATGGTCTCCTTCAATTGCTTTGTTTTGCTTTTAGTTTTCTTGAGTGTAATTGCCTTAAAACTTTTACTTGTGTATTTTAATAACATTTTAATGTCATTCTTTTTGATCTGTTTTCTATTAACTGTAGCACTTTAAGATTTCTTGGAAATGTAAAGTGCATTACAAATTAAATCTGTTATTATTAATATTAATAATAATATAAATAATATTATTATTAATACTACTACTAATAATAATAATAAAACCAATTAACTTAAGAGTCAATATTATGGACTGTGGGAAGAAGTTGGAGAACCTGGAGAGAACCAACTTATGGTCAGGGAGAAAATGCAAACTCTAGCAGAAAGACACCAAATCAAACCTGGGATCTGAACCCAGGACCTTTTTGCTGCAAGGCATAAGTGCTATGAACTGCCCCACTGTGTAGCCCTGTTCTTTTGTTTATTTTGGAGGTAAATTACAACTTCAGGGTATGAATCACTACTGTTTGCATGCTTCAGTGAAAGAAGCAAGTTGTTACCATATCCAAGATATGGAAAAATTATCTGATTTATTTTTTTATCTCCAATGGACGGCATTACATAGTGTTAAACTTGCACTATAATTGAGACAGTCATTTTGGTGAGAGACTCATAAAGACTTGATTCAGTAAAAAGAGTAAATTTTAACATCACTAACTCAAATAGTTTCAAATACATTTTCATTTTAAATTATCGTTATTTAGTGTCTGAAAGATATTGCTCGATGCATCTTCTTTAGGTTAACATCTCACTTTATTTTATCATCGAAATTTATTTTCCTCCAAGTTACTTTTCTTCATTCTTGCCTTTCATTGAACCCCATCTTTAGATATTATAAGTCTTAAATGTGTAATAAGTGGAGTAATATATTAATTCATATTTTTCATGAAATTGCCTTGGTACATTTATTTTAATTTATTGCAGACATTAAAGAACAGTGCCCTTATTCACAAATATTCTCAGTCCTCTCAGAGATCTCATATCTTAGCCTAAAAATTCAAGCTTAAGAGTGATTCCATTAGCTGCTAAGAGCAATTCTGAGTAAGGTGAAGACAGAAATTTTTATCTTAGTGAGGAGGTGTGGCTGACCCTGTTGTCTGGTGCAACGCTGTCTTTTAAGAGCTGTGATTGGTTAATTGTACAAGAAAAAAAAGCAACACAAATGGGCTCCAAGTGATAAATTAGACTCGATTAAGAAATGTGTCTCATGATGATGAAAACTAGCAAAATATATTCACTGTCACACAGCATCAAAATGTTTTGGATCACCTTAATTAGATCCTCATCATAATTTTGATTTGCTTATTTTTATGTTCACTTGCCAGTCAGTGTTTTACTGGGATTGCCTGCTTATATAAAGAGGTCATATTTGGCAAAATGAGTCACTTGGATTTTAATTGAAATTCTCACTTCGGCGCTTACATATCCAAGTCTTTCAAAGTTTTTTTGTATTTGGGTAAAGTAAAAAAATTAACTTCTGTTGTTTTTCCAGCTCAGTTCGAACAGTTACTAGCAACACACTGGATCATGATGAACCTATACTCTATAACTTCCTGATGTTCATTGGCTGTATGGTATTTGTCCTCGGTGGCTCATGCAATGTCACACAGCCGAATGGTCATGGAAAATGCCTAATGCACTGGAAGTGTTTTTTAAATATGTTGGATATAAAATCAAGTTAGAATGATTCTTTTTTTTAATTTGTCTCTTTTATTATAAGTATCTTTAGTGCCTCTAGGTTAATGTGATGTTAGCCTTAAAAACACTTAATTTCTACTTTAAGTAGTGCAGATAACAGTTGCAAAGCATTAGGATGATTGCAGCGGAGCAGTGGAACAGATCACAGGTGAGAGGCATGATGGAGTCGACACACGTATGTAGTGAGGCGACAATCACTTTCCCTCCTTCAGCCAAGTGACCGGCGGAATTAATGCGTGTGGAATTTTGAGCTCATATGCGTTAACGTGCACATGCAGGCTTGACTCTTCATCCTTGTCAGTCACGGACTGCTTTGAAAATATCAAAGCCCTCTAATTTCATTACCAATAACATTTCTGGGAACAACTGATTTAAAACGCTGCCGTCACGTCACCTGTGTTGGGTCTTCACTGCAGTGGCAATTAAAGCCATTAGTCGCTGTTGTCTGTCGCTCCCCATATGTCGATCCCATGAGACTGATTACGGCAGAGCGTGTGGGCATGGTAGGAGATGGAAAGCAAACAGGTACTATACTAATTATAACAATATTAGAAAATGCATAAAAATATTGTATTACTGAAGATGTAACAGTTGCATAAGGTTGAAAGTGGCTGTAGTTTCTGGCTGTTCTTGGGAATGGTATTAATCATTACCTGTATATTAACAAGTTCATGATAGCACATACTTAGTGATTCCAGTATGTCATTTAACCCTGAACTTTACCTGATGTTGTTTATGTTTCTATGTCTTTTCTAACACTGACCCTCCAGAGCAGAGAAAATGCCAAGGAAATGGTTAAATGACCAAAAGTAAAGAATACATGCAAAACCTGAGTGTTATATCATGATTGCAAGGTTTAACTACCACATTATAATCTATATAATTGCAAACATATATATCTTCTCCTCATGTTGTTTCATATCAGGAGAATATAGCACAGGGGAAAAGTGTTTCTATGGCACAGGAATTTCCATGTATGTCTGTGTTTTTTGTTTTTTTCAAGCTGCGTGAAGTGGGAAGGTGGGGGAAAATGTCTGGTCCAATGAAAGCGGGTATTTCTCAGTGCACTGCTATTTTTTAAGCTAACTAATAGTAGACTGTTGGCCCTATAAATCACAGAAACAGAGATAAAAATGAAACCATCAGCAAGATGGAGAGGAGTGCACCCTGCCAGGACATAATTTTAATATAGCTGTATGTGTGTGGGTCTTATGGAAGAATTACCTTGATGGGTGTGTATGAATGTACAAATTTCTAAAGATGCATTGCTTTCTCTTATGCATTACCTGTTTTTCCTGTAGAAATGCATGATCAGATGTGATGCTTCTTTTTTAGCAACACCTGTTGGCTGTTTTAGTTTGGTATTATAATATAGTAGTATTTCTGCAGAATTCCATGATTAAAGGAATGTGACAAAATACTTCCAAATAAGCCATAGGGGTGGAGAACTAGGTCTTAGTACACCACAAAGGTGTTTTTCTGCTGCCCTTGAGGCATTCATACAACAATGCTACCGGTATCATGTCTGCACCTGGGTGTTTGCGGTTAAATTTCAATTTTGCTATTTATATTTTCCTCATCTTATCAGCACCATGACAATATGGAGCGAAGAGTGTTTTCTGTACATAATTCATGCCAAATGTGTTATTCTGAACACCTGTTCTAAACCACGTGGGTATATTTTGTCCTTCATCCTGTGTGATGTCACCAAAGGTCTTAAGGTGGAAGGCCAATTTGCTATAACCCTAATTTTTAGCTCCCACTATAGAGTCTCTACTAAATTCAGGTCACTCCAAAATGTTTATATCAGTTCCAGCCATGAGAAACTTTCTGCCAAATTGAAAATATTAATTTAAGTGAGTATATAACCCACGTGCTTGAATTTTATGAACTTAACCATAAATGCAGGAAGATAGAGAAAAGTAATACCATGACTGCAGAAATAATTAACACTTCTTGCTTCCTAATGTTTTTCTTCCTCAGCATGTAAATATCAAAGATGATTGTATTTTGGCGAAGGATGCAGAAAGATGCAGATGATTACTTTCCAGAAGGCCAGAGACCCTACACATACAGCCATAAGGGGCAATGCGTGGTGTTAAGGTGGAGCGGGTGTGGCATGAATAGAAGCTTTTTGTCGTGAATGCAGCTGGTTAGAGATCAAATCCTGTTTTGAAGACATTTGCTGTATGTCTCGTCCCTTCTTTTGGACCTGTTTCCTGTATGAAAATTGTTAATAAATGTCACCCTCACCGCAAATTCAGTTTGTTTTTGTCTTTTTTTTAAAGGTCATGAGTGTCCAGTCCCCAAGGCCCTGCAATTTTATATGTGGTCTTGCTCCAACACAGCTGACTCTGAGATACGTCCTTAGCATGTAACTTAACTATGCAGAGACCTGCTAATGACCCAGTCATTTGATTGAGGTATGTTGAAAAGTAGCAGCATCTAAAATATGATGAAAAATGGCCCTTGCTAAGTTTGAGGTATATCAAATTGTTAAAATAACCAAGTACAAGTCCAGCCCGACTTGAAAAAGAATTGAAAATGTATGGCTACAGACATTTAGACTGAGCCAGTGCTATTTTGCAAAGAAGAATGATAAATATTGTCTTTACATATGAAAAGGTGATGGCAGCTGTATACGTGGTTCTACAAACTATTGACTCAGGGGAAAAATTACATATGAGTGACGTATTTAATTCCATTAAAATCCAATGGACTTTGTGGTTATAATATCATGAAATGTGAAAAGGTTCTTGGGTGTGAATATTCTTTTCAAGGCAAGGCTTTATTTAGTGTCCTTTATATAAAGGACATGTGACTTTACGTGACTCAAATGTTTTGTGTTACACTGAGAGTAGGATACATTAATTTTCTGCCAAATGAAAAGAGAGGAAAGAATATTTTTTTCACAAAAGTCCACCTATTAATTTAGCTGCAGTGTCTCTAAAGCACAATTAAATGACACAATTTAAAAAAAGTTGCTTTATGTAACAATTATTTCTCACTCTTTAGATTAAAACTCTGCATAGCCTGTTGAGGTTTGAGTTACAAATGTTGTAGATGAATTTTACCTTCAACTGAAAGTAATGATTGCTGAATCATGAATGATGAACAGACTATATGGACCAATGAAGGGCTTCCACTGAAAAAAAATAAAAATAAATAGATCTTGCATACTTTCTACACAAGTAATGGTGGGAAATTTTGTTTTATTGTTTAGGGTCTTGTGTCACTGAGCTATTGTGTTAAGCAGTGAGAATCTTTTGAAAAAAAATTATTCACACAACTGTTTTAGATGTAAATATAAATGTTTGCAATTAGTGTAGAGGGTTGTGGCAAATATGAAAATATGATCCAGTAGCTTCTATAGAGAGGCAAAAATTAAGACTAATCAAGCACAAGTAGAAGGCACGCAAACCAGAAATAAACAACTGAAAAAGAACCATTAAGTAAGGCCACGGATATTCACAGTTTTACTTTTGTAAAAATATCTAACAAACTGTAACACACATGTGCAACAGTCTCTTTAAATTTGCAAAATACATGCCTTTCCACTTTATGAGGAAGTCTGAATACCCAGGAATACTCATGATGAGAATACCCAGGACATACACTTTCAAAACTCTAATCAGAGACACAGAGGTGTGCCATCCTCCACCTCATAGTGCATATAAAAAAGTATATGACACATCACGTATCACTTAACCTGACTCTCGCCAGATGTATTTCATTCCACAGAGCTCCACACATCCATGTGGGATTGCTGTATTGTATGTATTTCAGAAGGAGGGGCCTGAAACCACTTGTGCGTCATTTTTACTGATGTTCTACTTCAACCACTCACATTGAAACCAACCCGTTACGCTGACGAGAGCGATGCAGAAAACCAAAATACACCACACACAGAGAGAGAGAGAGAGAGAGAGAGAGAGAGAGAGAGAGAGAGAGAGAGAGAGAGAGAGAGAGAGAGAGAGAGAGAGAGAGAGAGAGAGAGAGAGAGAGAGAGAGAGAGAGAGAGAGAGAGAGAGGCGAAACAGTTTAAAATTAACTCAAAATGGCAAAAACATTCAGCCAAGATTTTAACTTTTGATATCTTACCTTTAGGGTGACTTTTCAGCCGCAACGTACATGATCCAGTCAGTGGGAAATCAAAGACTGTCTGGCCAAGTAATAACGCAGCCGAGCCAGTCGTAACACTGCCGTCTACCCTGCCAAGCTCGGCTGTCAGCGGGTCTCTGCCGCTCCTGAGAAGTCTGAGCAGAATTAAAATTGGCTCCTAATCCTGATGAATTGACTGCACAGATTAAGTTTGAAGGTGTACGTTCTCGCCTAAAATCATCTTAAAACAAGTTTTTGTGATAAATTAAGGTTATAAAATTGATAGATTTGCAAACACCACATCTCCTTAGTCCACCCTTGAGGTGGACAATTTTTCTTACTGCACGCAACCCCACCCACTCAACAAGCCGAAAGCAGAGAAGTACTGGGTCGGTTGGGGGACCAAAGCTCAGGGAAAGTAAAGCGCAGGTAAATGTGTGAGGAAATCATTTGCAATGCCCCAGGCTTCACAAAAGCCCTAGGCCCCAGCCTTTTGAGCGGCAATGGAAAATAAGATAATGTTGCCACATGCTTCCTCGCTGTGAGCCGCCATTGTTGTCTGAATCCAAACAGTCGCTTCTCTGATACGTCTATGAAAATCCTGCTCAGCAATCCTGATTGACTTGTCCATTTTATGTGGTATTGAAATCCCTCCCAATGGCAGCGAGTCCAGATGGATGTGTGGAGCTCAGCGGAACTACATCTATCTGGTGAGAGTCAGGTTACATATCACCAAAGTCAGTCACTACCATGTGACATGGAGAAACTTCCAGAAAAATCGCCAACTCTACCTTTAATATGTAACATTTAGAAGTTATAACAAGACATGTGAAATGTACATTTAATATTAACATTTTAAGTTAAATAATTGTATTAGGCCTTATTTCTTGATTATAAGACCAAAAAAGTCTATATATTTACTCAGTATCCTCTAATGGAACTGATGTAGAAAACTCCAGTGCCCCTTGTAATACTCATTAATTTTTTTTCTTGTTGTCTGACATAGTGTTACATAAATGAATTAATAACAATATTTGAAGAAGAGAAAAACAGGGTGCCTGTTTGTGCAGTGCCATAAGAATTTTTAAATAAGTAAATAGACTGTTTTTCTTAAATTAAGCTCTATTTTTAAGACATAAAAAAGAAAACGCCATATAAATTACTTTTAGTACATGAATAACCCTTTGATGGTTAGGTCAATCCAGTTCTTATCAGAGTTATTCTTAGTGGGGATTAAAGTTTTGAAATGTGACAGAATATCAGTGGGACATAAACATCATGTCCTCTGAATGCAGCACCCCAGAGGGCAACAAAACATAAGAAAGCACTCACATTACCCGTCTCCAATAATAGCTTGAGTCATTTACCCCTCACTATGCAATTGCAAAAGCCATACAAAGTAAACAGTGTCACACTCTCAGGTCTAGGTGCAGGTTTGGGTTTCTCTCTCTCCTCCTCTTCAGGGCGTGATGGGCAGGTGCTCCACATCATCACTAATTGGAGCCCTTCATAAGGAGCCGGATCCAGCAGGAGGGCATCAGTTCTTTCTCGCTTCCAGCATGGTACTTGACCAACCTAGATATCTTGTTCTTGTTTAATCCTAGCCTGGACCTAATCTAGCCTTTAGGTCCAGCCTTCTTTTCCCCCTCCCAAGAAACCTGGACTCCAGCCTCAGAAACTCCAAGCCGGACCTCCAAGAATCAGAGAAAACCTTCGGATCTCTTTTCTGGTTTAGTTTTCCTGCCTGTGCTCACCTGCCTGTCCACCCTCCTACACCACCATACTGGAGAGAACTCACCAGACCTGTACCTACAGCCTGGACCCTGGACATCACCCTTCCCGGACAAAACCTAGCCTCGATCTCTGTGAGTCATCCCCCCCCCCCCCCCCCCTCATTATTCTCATCGGCACCTTCCTTTGCTCACCAGTCTCCCCATCTTTCCCCAGCAGAACCTGGACAGTCTGATCAGCCAGAACCACCACAGAACCAACTACACCTGTTTTCAATAAACTCCCTTACCGTACTGTCTGTCTCCGTGGTTGCTCTTATTCAGAGTCTCACTTTGTTAAACAAGACAGAACTGACCAAACTGACTCTTACAAGCTTTAAACATGCTAACCCACGAACTCCAAGATGTTAAGTCACTGTTGAACATAACATAACCTACCTCCGTTTCTTCCCCAGCAGCCCGTCCTTCTGCTGATCCCGTGTTGCCTTCTATACATGGTGTCTGGGTTTCCACTCCTGAGTAAGTCCAGGGGATTCTTATTACAATGCTCCTTAGTATTTAGTCGTGCTCCTTAGTCCTTCCCAGACAATGCCTCCAAGATTTCTCACATTATTGGTCTCCTCAGAGACAGAGCCTTGAGTTGGGCCGAGTCTTTTATCGATGAGGCAAATATTCATAGTTTTAGTTATGCTGACTTCCTGACCCAATTTAAAAGAACGTTCTCCTCCTCCTTGAGCGAGGAGGAGGCAGCCAAGAGACTATGGTCTTTTAAACAAGGAAGTCGATCGGTTGCCGATTTTGCTGTCGAGTTCCGTACCTTAGCAGCTCAGACCGGATGGAACGTCCTCGCTCTTAAAGCGGCATTCCTCTGTGCCCTCACCGAGAGAAGGATGAGCTAGCCATTCGTGACAAGCCCAGAAACCTTGAAGATCTTATCAATCTCGCTATTCGGGTGGATGAACGGCTCCGGGAGAGAGCTCAACGCCCCTTTCCTCCTACCTCGGTCACGTCTCTCAGGTCTCGACCGGCCCCCTCTGAAAGCCAGCCTGTTGACGAACCCATGCAAATAGGAAGAACACAACTGTCACCAGAAGAAAAGGACAGATGTATGAGGGCTAAACAGTGTCTCTACTGTGGTTCCTCCAGGCACTTCCGCCTATCCTGTCCTATTCGCCCTTAAAGATCCAGCCCGCCAGTAGTTCAGGGGATACTGGCGGGCGCATGTACTGAGAACCCCAGTCCTCGGTTCCTGTTACAGGCTGTAATTTGCCTACAGGACTCTCAACACCCAGTTTCTGTCTTAGGAGATGCGGCCCTGGATGGCAGTCCTCTGGCCACCATTACACAATAGACGCTTCCTTTTCAGTTTATTGCTTCGGGTAATCACCATGAATCCATATCCTTTTTTGTTTTTACCACTAAACACTTGCTGTTGTTTTAGATTACCCTTGGATAACAGCTCACAATCCCCATATAAATTGGAGAAACTCCCATATTGAGACCTGGAACTCCAGTTGCCTGGCTTCCTGTCTGCAATTGGCCCTCCCTCATTCTTCAGCTGGACTTGCCTCCCCCGAGATTCCTCCCGACCTGTCTCAAGTTCCACCCGAGTACCATGATCTCCAGCGGGTATTTAGTAAAGATCTGGCCCTGAGCCTTCCGCTGCACTGCCCCTATGACTGCTCTATTCAATTAAATTTATTTAAATTTTATTTATATAGCGCCAGTTCATGAAACATGTCATCTCAAGGCACTTTACAAAGTTAAGTTCAATCATATTGTACAGATTGGGTCAGATTATACAGATTGGTCAAAAATGTTCCTATATAAGGAAACCAGTTGATTGCATCAAAGTCCTGACAAGCAACATTCACTCCTGGAGAAGCATAGAGCCACAGGGAGAGTCGTCTGCATTGTACATGGCTTTGCTGCAATCCCTCATACTGAGCAAGCATGACCTTCTTCCAGGGGCTCCTCTGCTGTCAGCCCACCTTTTTAAACTGTCACAGTCAGAACAGGGTGCAATGGAGAAGTATGTCAATGAGTCCTTGAAAGCAGGCATTATTCGCCCGTCATCCTCACCACTCGGGGCAGGGTTTTTCTTTGTAGAAAAGAAAGATAAAACGTTACGTCCCTGCATAGATTACCGTGGTCTAAATCAAATAACAGTTAAAAATAAATATTCTCTACCCCTCTTGGCATCGGCCTTTGACACAGTTCGTGGCGCCACCATTTTCACTAAACTGGACCTCCGCAACGCATATCACCTGGTTCGTATTCGGGAGGGAGACGAGTGGAAAACAGCCTTCAGACGTAGCCGACGTAGACACTGCCTGCCCAGTGTGTGCTAAGAACAAGGGGTCCAGCAGACCCCCTACAGGTCTTCTCCAACCCCTACCCAGACCCAGCCGTCCCTGGTCTCACATAGCCCTGGATTTCATCACCGGCCTACCTACATCCAACCACAAGACCGTCATCCTCTCCATTATTGACAGGTTCTCCAAGGCATGCCATCTAGTGGCTCTGTCCAAACTCCCATCCGCACATCAGACCGCCAGACTCCTATTCAACCACATGTTTAGGCTCCATGGTCTACCTATGAAGATTATTTTTGACTGCGGTCCACAGTTTATTTCTAAGGTCTGGTGAGATTTCTGTCAGTGCCTAGGAGCCAAGGTCTCTCTCACCTCCGGTTTCCATCCCCAGTCTAATAGACAGTGTGAACGGCTTAATCAGGAGCTTGAGAACACCCTACGCTGCGTCTGCTCCCATAACCCCACTCTGAGTTGTCCATAGCCTTGCGGCAATCCTTCATACTGAGCGATGGTAGAGAGGAAAACTCCCCTTTAACAAGAAGGTAAAACCTCCAGCAGAACCAGGCTCTGTGTGAACAGACATCTGCCACGGCCAACTGGGGGTTAGAGAAGACAGAGCAGAGACATAGAAAAGATTCCTGGATCAATGTGTGCATCTGTGCTTTTTGTGTTACAGGGTAATGGCAGATTATCTGCCCCCTGGATCGTGTCACAGCTAACAGAACGCCAGACCAGGTGTACCTGGGAAGAGAAAAAAGACAGAGAGAAAATAAAGTTAAAAGTTGAAATAACAACAAACAATGCAAATTGGAGAACAGTAGGAGAACTCAGCAGTGAAAGAAATAATCTAAGTCACACTAACTAAGCTTTGTCAAAAAGGAACGTTTCAAGCGTAGTCTTAAAAGTAGACAGTGTGTCTGCCTCACGAACCAAAACTTGTTGCTTGGTATAGGAAAAAAAATAGTTTTTTTTCAATTTTTTAGCTGAGATCTACACAAAAAAGTGTCAGAAAGACGTGCCCTTTTCTACAGGAGCCTGTATGCTGGAGCACAAATACTCCATAGAAATCTCTGTGGGGAGAGGCTGAACAGACCACAGATCTTATCATTTCCGGATTAATATATTTTCAATCGTTACCATTTTTCCCTGCTGTCAATAATTTAACATAATGTTGTCAGCTAGCACATGCCTCATACAACACAATAAGGGCAGCAAGTAAGTTTTGAGCAAATTCTTTATACTACAATTTTTAGGCCAACAGATGCTTTTTATATAGCTTAGATGATTCAGACTTTTTTTCTGAGTCAACTGTGTTGCACCAGTTACTATAGAGTTTTCCCTAGTCCGTGACCCATAAGACTAATTAAAGAACCACACAGAATTGCAGCTATCAGTAAAAGCAATATATTATTAGGTATCATATTTTGAGACTTCCAGCTGTAAGTTTCTATTCATATATGTTAGGTCTAATTGGCTGCATAGATGGCATTCGCATTCCTATCACTGCTCCTTCACTGAATGAAGATTATGTGAATAAAAACTTTTATAGCACTAATGTGCAGGTAGGCCTAAATACACTTAATCAATGTGAATGTAGTTGACAGTGCACCTAATTATAGTTTTGTACAGTGAAGATTATATGAGATGCTCAGTAACAGGGTTTTTTGGACTAACCCTGTCCTAATGTTAAGCTGAGACTTGCCACAAGGAGGTACTGGACAAGGTGTGTCCTTTTCTGAAGAAACCTGTAGAAGCTGGACCGCAAATGCTCTGCTGAAATCTATGCCAGGAGAAGGTGATCACACCACGATTAAATGTCTTATCCTTTCCATTACATTCCAGTATAGTACCATTACCGTTTTTTGCTGCACTCAACACTATTACCTTAATATTTTCATTCCGCACATTGCTCGTATAACACAATGAGGGGACACTCTCAGTTCTAAATAAAATAAACCTCTTGGTTACATCAGCTTACATGGATCAGCAAGGATTGGTCCAGGGATATCCACGTCTCCATTCTGCCCCGAGATAAATGTCCATTTGCTTACCAATAATCAGCATGAATAATTCACAAATCAACATTTGTCACTCATTTGTCACTCATTTGTCACTCAGGACCGCAGTTTCAGCATTTATCTACATTTTGTAGTTCAACAAATTAAGTAAATGCTGTTTTAAGTTCCTATGTGCACATCATTCTAATTTTACATTAGACTAGGTAAGCTAAGCCTGTTCACTAACAAGGTCAAACTTGTAACATCACTTATGGATAATTAATCAATCCAAGGTTACTAATCTCCTAGTCACAGCATGGGACGTTAAATGCAGGTTGAACCTTCCGCAATGGGAAAATGTCATCTTTCTAAAAAATGGTAAACACCCATTGCCAGTTCCAGGGAGAGCCAGCTCTCTGTCAAACTGAGCCAGAAGACCCCATATTAAATCTGTAAATTGCCATTACCAAGTATTTTAAGGATCTTTAGTGCAAATCAGATCCTGGTTTTTCCTATGTCAAAGCAAAAGATTGCATAAATCATAGGTCTTGGTGTGTGAGCCTGAATCAGACCGTTTCCATTCTTTATCATATAACTGTAATGATCAACATAGTTCAGCATCACAGTACGACTGTCATAACACATATATTTAAACAGGATCATGTAAGTTAGTGCAATAGGACAGTTAAAATAAAATAAAACAGTACTATAATATGTAAACAAGTCAGTAAGTCAAGGATGCAATGTAAAGCCTTTGAGCCATTTGTTCTTATGAAGCTCCTCATTCACTCACCATTTATTCAAAACTTCCTTCAAGCATTGTCACAACCATATATTCCTATTTGCAATTACTTAGCTCTTAGCTTTAAAATTCTGTTTTGTAATCAGTACATGCAAGTAATCCGACTTAGAAATGTATTTTTAGCAGTATTTCTTAACATTAACCATCCGAGGTGTGTCTTACCTTTCAATGCCTGGCAGTTGAATGTTATCCGTAATATAATTTTCCCATCCTGCCTATTCGATCAAGAGTCAAGAGTGTTTTTATTGTCACCACGTGTTACCGTGACGATACTTCTCTTTGGCTACTCCGGTTCACATTGCAGACATTACACATAATGAAGGCAAACTTACAAACAAACAGGTAATTAAAAGTGGTTACAGTTTTTTTTTTTTTTGTAGCGTTCAGGGGAATCACAAGATAACAGATAATGAGGTAGTAGGGTGCTTATTGAGTAATGATGATTTGAGGCTTTGTTTAAAGCAATGTGCATTTAGATATTCTGAGATGACAGTGTGTAAGTAGGCAGTAACATTATGGTGATTGTAACGTATGTTGGGTTACTAACAGTGGGGTGATTTTTAACGTGTTGGACTGCAGTCTCCCATCAGGGGGCGATTGCCCTCACAGCTCTTGGGAAGAAGCTGTTTCTAAGTTTATTTGTTTTGGCTTTGAGGCTTCTGAAGCGTTTACCTGATGGGAGAGGGGCAAACAGCGCATTGCCTGGGTGGGTGGGATCAGCGGAGATGCGTCTGGCCCTTCTTTGGACTCATTTTGCATAAACTGAGTCTAGATCCTGCAGACGGCATCCCACAATCCCCTGTGCTGTTCTCACCACCTGTACTAAATCCTTCCTCTCCTGAACTGTGCAGCTCCCATACCATACAGTTATGCTGAGACATAAAACACTCTCTATGGTAGCTCTGTAGAAGTTCTTTAGCAGTTTAGTGGAAAGTCCAGACCTTTTCAGTTTCCTGAGGAAGAAAGCCATTGTTGGACCTTCTTCACCAGGTGGGAGGTGTTCGCAGTCCAGGAGAGGTCGGAGGAGATGTGAATGCCGAGGAACCTAATGCTGTCCACGTGCTCCACCACCTCCGCCTGTATGTAGAGAGGAGCGTGTTCAGTCCTCCTGGACCCCCTGTAGTCTATTATTACCTCTGTTGTCTTACTGGTGTTCAGGATCAGGTTGTTCCTGGAGCACCACTGTGTGAGATTGCTGACCTCATCCCTGTAGTGGGACTCATCATTGTTGGAGATGAGACCCACTACTTCGGTGTCATCCGCAAACTTCACCACTGTGTTTGTGGGGTGAACAGCAGAACAGTCCTGGGTGAATCGGATGAAGAGAGCAGAGCTGAGGACACAACCCTGTGGCGTTCCTGTGTTGAGGATCACTGAAGCAGATGTGCGTTTCCCTATCCTCACCACCTGGGGCCTGTTGGCGAAGAAGTCACTGATCCAGGAGTAGAGAGGAGTGGATAATCCCATGTTGTGGAGCTTCAGAGCCATCATGTCTGAGAGCATGGCGTTGAATGCTGAGCTGAAGTCTATGAAGAAAAATATGGTATGAGATAATATTGTATTTAACATTTCAAAATCAACTACCAGCACATTTAGGATCATTAAAAGAAAAGAAAGATTGCACAAACCAAATGATTTTTTTTGGTTATTTGTTTTTATTGGTCTAGTTTTTTTTTTGACTGGAAACGGTTAAGATAATAAGGACAAAACATTAGAACTCCCTTTGATAAATTGAAACAAATTGTGAGAAAATGATTAAATGATTAAAAAAACATTTTGTATGCCTAGCTATGTTGGTGGAACTGGCACAGAAAGCAGTGGCGGCTGGCCAGTAGGGGGCGCTCGGGCGCCGCCCCCTTTAAATCGTTTAGATAATAAATGATTTCTGAACTGCAAAGTACTTAAAAATGTATTTATTCATACTGTGTGTCCAATAGACATATTAGAACTTATTAAAATAGTAAATACATAATTCTATTTAATTGCTCACATTGTGCACACTTCCTTTCCTATGTGCGGGGCGCCGGTCTAATGAGAATGAATGTAGGCGCAGCAACTTGGGCAAGCACGTGATCTGAGGCTGACTTTTAATTGGTTATCTAGGGTTTTGCATAGGGGCGCAGCGCTCTGCGTCCCGGACACACCCATTCTGTTGTGTCATTACTGGTAGAGTGTCAGTACTGGCTAATTTTTTTAAAAACATTGGGTGATTGGACAATCCCCGATTCGACTCAGCGCAGCTGCAGTTTGTTAGGTTGATTCACGTTTACGCTTGCAAAGTGGAGTAGTTTCAAAATGAGAGAAAATTCTGTTTTGTCTTTACAAAAAAATGCTTTTACAAAGCGTTCACTTGAAGAAAAAAACAGGATAAAGGAGCTTGGACCGGATCGTCTTAATTTACAAATTCAGCAGCAGGCAAGTGATCTCTCCACTCCATGGTTGGACAAAAGCAGTGTAGGTAGTAGTCAGCCAGTGAAGAAGCGTTGGACACTCAGTGTAGAAGACCATGAAAGGATTGCTGCAGAGGTGAGTTGTTGTGGAAAATCACTGTTACACTGGTTTATAGTAATGTTCTTTAATATATTAGGAAGATGTGCTTTGTAGTTAGAAATACCTTTAGTTGTGTCTATGCTGTGTAGATATGTTGATATGTTTGTCAGCAAGATATTTTATTATTTAAGTTATACTGAAGTTTATGGGTAATGGGGAATAAAACATTTTGGTTACTGAATTTTGTATAATCTTGTCCCACAAAAATGCTGTAACACATTTCATAACACAGCCTTAAAAAATGGCAGCAAATGTTATTAAAATCAGGAAAACAATCTAGAAGAAGTCTTTTCAGAAACTGTCACGCTCTTGAAGATCTTCATCACCACACCCATGACCACAGCAGAAGCTGAAAGGTGCTTTTCAACTCTGAAAAGAATCAAGACTTTTCTGAGAAACTCAATGACTCAGGACAGGCTGAATGCATTGGCCATGTTGTCAATGGAGAAAAGACTAGTCACAGAGATGACTGACTTTAACAAGAATATAATTGAGAAATTTGCTGGGCAGAAGGAAAGGAGGGCTAAATTTATGTTCAAATAGTGCTATTTTTTAAGATATGTTTTGTTTGTTTTTCATTTGTTTGCTTGTGTGCGCCCCCCTCAGTTTTTTTACCACCAGCCGCCACTGACAGAAAGATATTTTTCCATACAAATGTTAATACAATGCTGCTTGTCGGGACTTTGAAGCAATCAACTGGTTCCCTTATATAGGAAATTTTTGACCAATCTGTATAATATGATTGATTTTGACTTTGTAAAGTGCCTCGAGATGACATGTTTCATGAATTGGCGCTATATATATTGAAAAAAATACAGTGCTGATACTTAAGTCTAAAGTATAAAACTTGTAAAAAAATGCATATGTTTTTATACAAGTTTTCAACTAATTTGTCATTCTTTGTTTTGCCCTGCATTTATTAATGTGTTCTTATCATGTCAACTCTCTTGGCTTTTGGAAACAATATTAATTTAAAGTACCTATTTTTCTACTTCTTCTCCATTCTTAACACTTGGCATCCTCTCTATCTTTCTGCAGACTCTTCAGGGCATCTGTTACAGCTATTCTTCCATCCATCAGTATTCTCTGTACCTCCCTTAAAACTCTTATTTACAATTTCTTTGCTTCAAATGTTTTCCTTCATTGCCCTATCCTTACATCAAAGCACAATATAATAGCATGCTTTTGTGTGTTTGGCTCATAACCGTTAAAATAAAATGCATGCAAGGCTGTGATGGGGTCATGTTTTCCAGCTCTTTGAACCTCTTTCCTTCTTTTTGTTTCTTCTTCTGACATAGATTATCTTTCAAATTCATATGCGGCATAAAAAAATTATGCAACACACCAGCAGCATGTTTGAATAAATGAAATATTTGGAGGAGTAGGGGCATGCAACAATATGTGGCACATAAAATTAAGCTATTGTTACTTTTAAATGAAAAGTAGGTACTTTGAAGTCAGGCATTTTTTTCTCTAAATGTCTCCTATTGTTTGATAAAGCTGTACCAAGCCAAGTAAACTCCTCGCTTTTTTATTTAAGGTTTTCGCAAGTGTTTTGTTGATAAATGGAGAACACACATTAAAGCCTGATTACTGTTTGCTTTTACACTTATTTTTTCTCCATGCCTTTGTTCACTGTCTCCTTCAGCCTCAGTATGTCAGCAATAAGTGAAAACACAAAAGAAGCTTCAAAGAAAACACCAAGGCTCTGCTTGGTGTTTTTTTTTTTGATGAACAGAAAGGAGAAATGTTTGTGTGTTTTGGATGCTGATCTAATTTTAATGCACATGTGGGCTTGTTCAGTACAACCGATTTGAAAACGATGCTGCTTGTTTAAGCCAATGTGATGCAGTTGAGTTTTGTATATTATACGTGCGATGGCCACACCTGCAGCTACACAGTCGGTAACCCCGTGACCAGCGGCATTTCATTTTGTTTTCACTCACTGTAATACCAAGATAGGTTTTCATTTATTTGGCAGTATTGAATTGCATCAGTTGTAATTGTACCACACGCATTTAGTGAACTTTTGTATATTTAATTCTGTTAAACACCTTTTAACATTTGTTTTCCTGTTTGCCGGTGCTATGGGGTAGTCCATGGACTGAAGGCTGAAACCAGGAAGGACCAATAGATGGAATCTGGCAGGCACACTCTGACCCAGGCAGTGCTGATTGAGTCATACCATTCAGGGATCCTCCATGGGGAAAGACTTTTTTAGTCACTTATTTTGATATTTGTATAAGTGCTTTTGTTTTGTCATTTGCTTATTTGGATCAAATTATATTTAGTTATTAGTCATTTATGTTACATTTTAAGCTAACTGTGTGTTTAGTTTATTTTGTCAGTTTAATTTGTCAGTAGACGTTCCCCTTTCCCCTTCCCAAGTGTGTCAGTCTGGTCTGATCAGTCAGTATTTAAGTCCCCTATGTTGTTTGTTAGGTCAGTTTATTTTGTTTCAGCTATTAGTTTAAGGTTTTGTGAAATCATGAGTTTGTGCTTGAGTTTAGTCTCTTTATTTGCCCTTTTTAAGGGCCCTGTGTTAATTGTTTGAGTATATTATTTTGGGAAATGAACACTGTCAACATGTTTGACTGGCTTGGTCCCTCACAATGCATGTTGTACCCAAAGTTTAAAGCAGAGAGCTTTTGAGTCTCTATAAAAGTTTTTGACATGATTAATAATGCGTTCTGTATCAGGAGGACCCTAAACAGAATGCTGTTTTGGTGATTATTTAAGGGTGTGTGTGCAGAGGGGTGCATCTGTGATGAACTGGAGACCAGAGTGTAAATCATCTCTTGTATATTAACAGCCCGGATAAAGCCAACCTCACCTTGCAACCTAGGACATTCAAGTTATGTTCCAAATCAAGTTTTTCCCATCTTGAAATTAGATGGCTCTTTCTTTTTAATTTTAAAGTTTTTTTCGAGGATAAGTTAAGGTTAAGCATTTTCCATATATAGAGGCATAAGAAAAAAATCCCCTAATTTACCTATTTTGAGAATCAGTGAGTTTATTAGGGAAATGTCTTAAAGGTATCTTAAGTCCTAGATCTCCTTTCCTTGATTCCTTCAAGATTATTCATTACCATATTGTGCTTCTGGCCACACTCTTTCCTCTCTTTGATTTCATATCTGCTTCTTCGTCTTCAGTCATATTCTTAATATTTGTCTTATTTACTTCACAATAACTTATTTTTATTTCCAGTAAGTACTTCAATGCCTATGTATACAAGACTTTGATCATATGAAGCATTTCATCCATCTTCTAACACACTTTATCCCTTTTTGGGGTCGCGCGGGGTGCTGGTGCCTATCTCCAGCTGTCAATGGGAGAGGCGGGGTACATCCTGGACAGGTCGCCAGTCTGTCGCAGGGCAACACAGAGACAAACAGCCATTCACGCACGCACTCACACCTAAGGAGAATTTAGAGAGGCCAATTAACCTAACAGTCATGTTTTTGGACTGTGGGAGGAAGCCGGAGTACCCGGAGAGAACCCACGCATGCACAGGGAGAACATGCAAACTCCATGCAGAAAGACCCAGGGCAAGGGTATAACTCGAACCCAGGACCTTCTTGCTGCATGGCAATAGTGCTACCCACTGCACCACTGTGCAGCCCATGAAGCATTTCCCTTTATCCAAATACATTTTCTAAGAGGTTTACACTATACACAGAACTACCATGTACAGTAAAACATCTGACCTGTATGGTGGCCGAGAGGTAGCCTGGGTGCCATTCCGAACTTAGTCCCACCCACAACGTTTTAGGTCGGGAAGTTCGGTCTGGCATTGCTCAATACTAGCGCGAGTATGCTCGCCCAATATCTGGCGGGCCAATCAAATTGTCAGGGCGGGCTTTATACGATGATGGACAGATGATCAACAGTAAAATGGGTTGAATTCGTTTCGTGAAAGATGCAACTGAAATAGGCATCACGGCGATGCAACTCGGCGTGAACGACGAGGTGGATATAGCCAGCGGTCGTTGCCAGCTCCTTTTCGGAAGCCCGGAATCCTGGCTGCTGAACAACAAGTGGAGGGACATGCTAGGCTCCGATGTTTTTCAAGCCAAAGTTATGGGTATCGTCGTTCATCTAACTTACAAATGGTAAGAGATCATCTGACTGTCTGACTTAGTAAATAACTCTGTCAGGGTTCTCTGTGTTGTTCTGCTCTAACTCTACTCCTCAGGTGTGCCTAGTTGGATGAGGGGGCGTGGCCCACCCCTGCAGCTCGTTGCAGGCGGCTTCCTCTGGCTTCTTAAGAAGAGTGCTGACAGATGGAAGACGCCAGAGCCTTAACCAGTCGTGGTACGACGTGGCCTCTGACCCAACTCCTGAAAACCTGCTTGTGAGTTTTTCGTCTTTGAACTTTGACTAATTTTGGATCTCCCTGTTTTTGTCACAGTTTTTGGTGCTTGGATGCACTCACCTGTCTTGACGTCTTGTCCGAAGAAACAGACCTACAGAATCCTCCTGCTCAGATTTTGCTCTGGCTCTCCCCTCATACTCCCTGGATGTTACCTAGCGGGGCCTGAGATTCCCCCTCCCGGATTCTGCTGGTTCTTCCCTCACTCTGGTCAATCCATCTGTCACCCACAGCCAAGGAGGCTCGCTCTGGATCCCTCACCAGTAACATCAGCCACCCTCAGCCACTAGCCGCCAAACACCAACAGGGGTAGGATCAGAGTTCCCTCGGCGCTACTTCTCCCCGGTTAGGTCCGCCCAGCTTTATGGTAAGCAGCGCAGCTTCTAGTAGTTCTCCTGGTTCACCTTTCAGAGTCACTTACTCTTCTTCTCTTTGCAGTCTCTCCAGCCGTGACGTTCTGACCCTGCCGAAGTTGCCTGTAGTCCCGTCCGTTATATCGGCCTGTTTCCTAAATAAACATCTTAAAACTGTGCTTTGCTTCCCGATCGTATCTGCATGTGGGCTCGTCATCTGAAAACCATGACAAACTCGCAATGTCGTGATATGAATCCCATGTTGTAAACATAGTAGTATGCGTCGCTTAACATACGGCGCACACTCCGTTGCTTTTATTGGTTGTAGGTCTATCCGATTGAGTGCAGAGGAATTTTTTTCCTGGTTCGTTCGAAACACGCCCCATAATCACAGCTCCATGGAGCAGTATCAGACTCAAATTCTGACTAGAATTGAGTATGACCATGTCAGGCTAGCCGAGAGGTGCAAACACACTTCAAATACATAAATGTGCTGCAAACACAAAAAGTACTCCAAACACAAAAAAGAGGCTAACACACAAAACACATGCAAAGGCAAAATGCTGCAAGTATCAAAAACATCCATCCATCCATCTTTTAACATGTCTATCTCTTGTGGACCCGCACCAGAACCAACGCACCCCTGCGCTTGTTGTCTTTTTTCCGCACCAAGAAGTACAAAAGAAATGCAGTTGTTTTATGGAAATGAATCAACTCTGCTAATGTCAGAGAGTTTCTATTTTGAATAAAGCTAGGTGCAAGTAACCACACGTCATGGTCAGATTATTTGATTTTCAGCCCATATAAACAGTGCATTGGGAATACTTTTCTTTTAATCCGAACACATTTTAAGCTCATCCTGGGAAGTTACGCATGTAAGCAAGCTCCTGTCATTAACCAGCTAACTCCGGCTCGCTGCGTTTAGGTCACTCTGTAACCAGTCAGTCAGTTCGCATTCTTCTTCTTCTTCTTGAGTTTATTGGCCGTTAGCAAACATCTTTTCAGTGTGCATTTCCGCCACCAACTGGTGAGGTGTGTGTGCCAGCTAGCATTGACGACCGCCTGCATAAGGTAAACGGCTCCGCGACATGGTGAGTGACACAACAAATCGATAACGAAATTCATCGCCAACACTTTCGATTGTCGATTTTTATCGATTTTATCGATTCATTGTTGCAGCCCTAGGAAATATCCCTCACATAGTTCAGGCAGCCTTGACATGAGCCAAAACAGCATCCGAAGTTTTCCGAATATCTCAAAAGCTCCAAAAAACAGAAATCCAGTTATCATAAATCCAGTTTTGAACACATTTTCAAAATCCTTGACTGACAAAATGGACATACACACAATCCTCCTCCCACTGTGTGTCCAGCTGCACATGTCCTGTCGGGCACACGGGCTCTCCTTCACCCAGTCTTCTCGTTGAGAAAATTTTATCATTTGCGTTGAGTCCAGCTTACCAGATCCATAATTTACAATTGGGAAGATATGTAAAAAGGCTCCAAAAAAGATTGATACAAACAGGCAGTGAAACAGAGGAGGGGGAGGGAAAAAGAGAAGAGAAAAGAAAAGTGTCTGCCTTCACTGAGAAGCAGGAAGGAAAAACATTGAAATGTTGATCCATGAAACTGGATTTAAAATATACATGTTCACTGTTATTTACCTCACGTAGATTTTATTTTTAACATAAAATCAACAATATAAAAACTTACAGTATAAAAAAGAACCGATTGGAAATAAGTAGTATACCTTATCCCTCCTCTGAGACATAGCTCAGATGAAATTGAAAAGATGTGATACATTTAGTTAGCTTTTGTGTCCCTGTGTTGATAAGTGCCCGCTCTGCCCTCTCTGAGAATGTATCGGCAATGTAGTCTGGTCTTCTGCCTGTCTCTGCTGTCATCACCTGGTCAACTGTTTCAATCATCTCCTGCCATCACCAGCCTGTTTTGCCTTCCTGTCATCTACACCCTCTACAAAATATCTTTCAAGTCACAGCTCCGTGTCCGATTTGAATATCGTGTTCCCAGTGTACAATGATTATAGTAGCAAGCAGATTGGGAGATCTATGTGAAACTTCCTCTAAATGTGCCCCCTGAATACTATTAATTTTTTGTACTTTACTGAGCATGTTCATCCAGTTGTGATAAATAAACACTGAGAATGTCGCTACTGACACTGAAGCAAGTCTTCTGGAAAAAGCAACAGGGTTTAATAATTTTTTTAAAACCTGAAGTGTTAGAGTGTCTGAGAGAAGAAGTTAGAGCTGAACTTTATGGCTATTTAATGAAAAAATCCAGGGGTCTGCTAACTCATAGATGTGGCAGATTGAGTCTGACAATGGCCATGAGTCAAGTGAACAACACCTAGGGAACTGAACAGTTGACCATCTGGACACAAGCTGTGGTCTGAGAAGCCTCAGCTGCGTCAAGGACTCTATATGTCGTGAAAACACCAATAAAAAACAAATCCAGGATGACCACTGACTACTTCTCTAGAATGTCTTCTTTTTTTTTTACTTTTATACCTTCAACATATTTTTTTATGAACTTATAGTAAGAAGCCTTGCAAATTTGACATTTGTATTATATTGCCTTTTTGGAAAACTTTCGGAACGAATTTCAAAATACTACATATAAAAAAAATGTGTGTGTATTTACACACACACACACACACACTATATATATATATATATATATATATATATATATATATATATATATATATACTACCGTTCAAAAGTTTGGGGTCACCCAAACAATTTTGTGTTTTCCATGAAAAGTCACACTTATTCACCACCATACGTTGTGAAATGAATAGAAAATAGAGTCAAGACATCGACAAGGTTAGAAATAATGATTTGTATTTGAAATAAGATTTTTTTTACATCAAACTTTGCTTTCGTCAAAGAAGCCTCCATTTGCAGCAATTACAGCATTGCAGACCTTTGGCATTCTAGCTGTTAATTTGTTGAAGTAATCTGGAGAAATTGCACCCCACGCTTCCAGAAGCAGCTCCCACAAGTTGGATTAGTTGGATGGGCACTTCTTGCGTACCATACGGTCAAGCTGCTCCCACAACAGCTCAATGGAGTTCAGATCTGGGGACTGCGCTGGCCACTCCATTACCGATAGAATACCAGCTGCCTGCTTCTGCTCTAAATAGTTCTTGCACAATTTGGAGGTGTGTTTAGGGTCATTGTCCTGTTGTAGGATGAAATTGGCTCCAATCAAGCGCTGTCCACTGGGTATGGCATGGCATTGCAAAATGGAGTGATAGCCTTCCTTATTCAGAATCCCTTTTACCCTGTACAAATCTCCCACCTTACCAGCACCAAAGCAACCCCAGACCATCACATTACCTCAAACTTGGATTCATCCGTCCACAACACTTTTTTCCAGTATTCCTCTGTCCAATGTCTGTGTTCTTTTGCCCATCTTAAACTTTTTCTTTTATTGGCCAGTCTCAGATATGGCTTTTTCTTTGCCACTCTGCCGTGAAGCCCAGAATCCCACAGCCACCTCTTCACTGTAGATGTTGACACTGGTGTTTTGCGGGTACTATTTAATGAAGATGCCAGTTGGGGACCTGTGAGGCGTCTGTTTCTCAAACTAGAGACTCTAATGTACTTATCTTCTTGCTCAGTTGTGCAACGCGGCCTCCCACTTCTTTTTCTACTCTGGTTAGAGCCTGTTTGTGCTGTCCTCTGAAGGGAGTAGTACATACCGTTGTAGGAAATCTTCAATTTCTTAGCAATTTCTCGCATGGAATAGCCTTCATTTCTAAGAACAGGAATAGACTCTCGAGTTTCAGATGAAAGTTCTCTTTTTCTGGCCATTTTGAGCGTTTAATTGACCCCACAAATGTGATGCTCCAGACACTCAATCTGCTCAAAGGAAGGTCAGTTTTGTAGCTTCTGTAACAAGCTAAACTGTTTTCAGATGTGTGAACATGATTGCACAAGGGTTTTCTAATCATCAATTAGCCTTCTGAGCCAATGAGCAAGCACATTGTACCATTAGAACACTGGAGTGATAGTTGCTGGAAATGGGCCTCTATACAACTATGTAGATATTGCACCAAAAACCAGACATTTGCTGCTAGAATAGTCATTTACCACATTAGCAATGTATAGAGTGTATTTCTTTAAAGTTAAGACTAGTTTAAAGTTATCTTCGTTGTACATTGAAAAGTACAGTGCTTTTCCTTCAAAAATAAGGACATTTCAATGTGACCCCAAACTTTTGAACGGTAGTGTATATTCAAAAAACAAGTAACTCCAAGTCAAAATACTACATATAAAAAAGGTGTGTGTATTTACACACACACACACACACACACACTATATATATATATATATATATATATATATATATATATATATATATATATATATTCAAAAAACAAGTAACTCCAAGTCAATCACATATCAGTGAAATCAAACTGTCCACTTAAGAAGCAACACTGGCTGACAATCAATTTCACATGCTGTTGTGCAAATCGAATAGACAACAGGTGGAACTATGGGCATTTAGCCAGGGTGTAAGGGTGTATGTATACACACACTACTGAGCCTCATTTGACTTGTTTTAAGGACATTACATCAAAGCTTGATCCGCCTGTAGTGTGTTTTTACACTTTAATTTTGAGTGTGGCTCCGAAGCCAGACGTCCATAAACTTGATTTCCATTGATAATTTTTGTTTGATTTTGTTGTCAGCACATTCAACTATGTAAAGAACAAAGTATTTAATAAGAATGTTTCATTCATTCAGATCCAGGATGTTATTTTAGTGTATATAGATACTACAGCAATATAAAGCACTAGATAGGATGGGTGAGCATATACAACCACACTCCAGTGACTTTAGTGATAAAACAAATCTTCACTGTAAGGAATAAAGAGTGGCAGAAAAGAACCACTACGTTTACTATTGTATTTTTTTAAAAAGCACACTAGCAAGGAGAAAAAGAGGAGGAATAGTAGAGAAGAAGACAGAGAGCATGAGCTGAGTGCTCAGAAAGTGAAGTTTGAGTAGATGGATGACCCTGAATGTAATTCATTGAAACTCCACTCATAAAATCCAGTACCTTCATCCAACTATCTCTTTTCTCAATCTGTCTGTGGTCAGAGAGCATATTACCCTTCGGCGTAGTCTCTATATTTTCTAGCTACTGTATTTGTCTTGACATCATGGCGCTGCTTCTGCCATTATTCGGAAAACACTCCCCTGAATCAATGCTCGCTAATAGTTTATAGCCTTTATAAGTACAAACAAGGATACTATGAATTAATAGGTGCCGACCACAGACAGTCAATGTTGCTATAGTTGATGTTTCTGAAGTGGCTGTCTGTCATGCGTAACAATCCAGCAGCTGAGTTTTCAGATTTGTAATGTGATTGCTAAGTTTGTAAAATTGAAAAGGAATGATGGATTGATTTAAGATGACAGGATGTGTGGATTAACTTTTTGCCGAGTCAGCAGGTCTGCCTGACAGCCTCGCCGTCTCCTTCTTCACTTACCCCATTTCCTGGGTTTCCAAAGCGGATGGGGTGGAGCCTCTGTACTCCGCTGCAGATCGGGGTGAATAAAGTCCTGATTCCGCGGTCGGTACAGTGTGTGAACTCCCGGGTTCGGTTGCAGTTCCAACAGCTTATCTCTCTTGTATTGTATTAGAGCTTGGAGTGGTGATAACATGAGTGAAAAGACAAAAACAAACAAAAAAGCCCAGAGCACCTCGGCTGCTGCAGGTCCCTGCGCCACCATCTTTATCTTCCAAACAATAAATTATGTATCTGGTCAGCTAGACTCTCAGACTGGGCGAATTCTGATAAATGTTGGCAGCTGTTTTCGGCCTATGAACTATGCTGCCTGAACTATGTGAGGGATACCAGCATTAAAACTGAAATGCTGTGTAAGCAAAACTACAGGCCAGCTTGGATTTTTGAACTTGATGGCAGGATGGCAACGATCTTGGAGACAGCTGGAAGCTGGACTCTAGCAGAACGACCACAATTTTGGCTTTTTTGAATTGCCATTGAGATGTACCAGTGAGACTTTAAGGCAGATAGAAAAACAAGAGTCTGCCTGCCCACAGCAAATGCTGCTATCCGAACTGGCTCCCCTGCAATATAATATTAATTTCTCCTGGATGTTATTGACATCTGTGACCTTCAACACATGTGGCGACAGCCACATGTGTTTTTAGATCAAAAATCCCCAAGAATATACTTAGCTTATTTCTTATTATTAATCGACACAATTAAGTCTTTCTGTATGTTTGTTAATGTATGAAAGAAGTCTAGTCAAGGATTTACTTAGCTTATTCCTTTGTTTTTCCTATGTCTATAACTACTTTCCTATGTCTATAAAGTTTTTCTGTTCCTGTACAGCACTTTGGATTGCTTTGTTACTGAAAAATGCTATATGGATAAACTGTCATGATCAGAGACAGAGGACCCAGAATTCAGCCTAACAAGCTGAGAATGTTTTAGACAGTTTATTAATAAGGCAAGCAATGGTCGGAGTCCAAAGTCAAAGACAGTCCAAAGTCAAACCAGGTGATCAGATGTGCAGGAATGTCCAGAGCAGAATCCGGGAGCAGAGTCAGAGCGTCAAAACAAGTCTGTAACCGGCAAGCATCTAGATCCGACAGGGGCAAGGCAAGCTCAGAAAAACAGAAGACAGAAATGGATCGGATTACGGGCTGGCAGGCAGACAGAAACGCTAGATATAACTCACCGGAGGATTGTAATGATCTGGCACTGTGGAGTGGACTGAGAAGGGTATAAGTAGAGGAATGAACATGTGATCGGAGTTGAAAACTAATTAGCTGCAACAGGTGGAGCTGATCTAAAGCAGGTTGGTGACTGGAAGAGGACTGCACTGATTGGTTAGTGACTGATAACTGAGAGGTGAACTGAGCTGACTGGTTAATGGCTGGTGACTGATAGGTGCAACTGAAATGATCGGATAATGACTGGTGACAGAAGAGTGACATGCTAAATAAGGAATAAGTCTCAAAAAGTCCAAACTAAAACTAAACCAAAACCCAAACTATGACATAAACTTGTCTTGCCTTCAGTCACTAAGGAGGTGTGAGAGAGGATGATAACTCAATAGACCTCTGAAAAATTGTCCCCTTTACTTCTGAGATGATGTCTACTCCCCTGACTATAAGTACAAAATGTCAGGCTTTGATTTTGTGTTGGACCAAGGTGCAGACACGAGACTGGGAGCCCCATAGTGAAGTAAATATTTATTAGGAACCAAGGCAACAACTTACAGACAGGGCAGGTGATGAAAAGGTCCAGGAATACAATGAGGAGCTGTCTAGAACAAGTGATAGCATAACAGGCGACCCAACGACAGGCGAGAGGAAACTGGCAGGTTAAATAGTGGAGAAGACAGAGGGAATGGCAGGTGAGAGTAATCAGCACAGGTGATAGATATGAGAGTGATTGAACTGAAGGAGAGGGGGAGCTGTGGAGGGGGCTGAGGCACAGAGGAAAACTTAGACTTAGACTTAGACAACTTTATTTGTCATTTTGTATGCACAGAGTGCGTGCAGGACGAAATTTTGTTTGCATACAGCTTGAAAATTACAGTAAGTTACAGTAAATTACAGGATAAGGTGCAGCAGTGATTTAACAGTAAACAATTGAAATGTAAACAATGCAGGAGAAAGAGACAGTGTGCGATCACAGTGTACAGGTGAGTATTTTTAGAAACTATTTGTATGTGCAGAAATGATTGTGCAAAGGGCATTTGTGCAAGAATGCATTTTAGAAACTGAATGTTCGGCAGCATTTGTAATGCACATGACCCAACAAGAATACAGAAACCACAAGGAAGGAATATAAAGGACCTAGCTAAACTAAAGACAAGCATGCTGTCATATTGCTAGTTCATCGACTCTGAACAGGCAACAACCACAGAGACAGAAGGTAAATTAAATAGTTTATTGAAGGAGGAATTTGGACAGATTAACATCTGGTCCTGGCCCTGGGTCATTCAGTTCTACAGGAGGGAGACAGAAGTATTTTAACGGCAAACTTGATAAGATCTGACTGGAATGAGGGAGAGGAAGGAGCTGGCTAAACGGTTGGAGATGGTTGGAGCCTGGATCCAGGAGAGGGTGCATGTTGATGGAGACTGAGATTGACAGGGACTTTGTCTGCTGAAATCTGGTCTCTCTTGCTGTCAGTATAACGACTGGCGGGTGAATGGTTCGGTGAATGGCAGATGGTGGACAGGTAGGCGGAACGAGGAAACCACAGAGGATCCAGCATCCAGGAACTGATCTGCAAAACCAGTCAGGAGGCTGATTCCGCTTGGAAGCATCTCTCAGGGCTAAGGACTGTTTGGATACAGGAAGGGAATGATCAGGATCAACCAGAACAGGAGGAAAAAAAACATACAAAGGTGAGTACACACTCGGGCTCAAAAGAGGAACAAAGAGAAAGCTCAAGGAACTAGGTCAGACATCATGCTGGAAGAGCTAAAGAACTGGCACTCTCTTCTTCTTCTTCTGCTGTTTGTTTGTGGTTGCCAAACATCTTTTAGGTGCATTACCATTACCTTTCAGTATGGTGTGTGAGCCGGGAAAGCTCCTAATCAATCAAATGCTTTCCACTTCGATTCTAAAAAATAGTCCTGTCGTTTTGTAAAACCTTACAATCGCTTTACATACGGGCCTACCTGCCCAAGAACACCTCTGTAATATTGACTTCAAGATAAATGGGGTTTTATTTTCTTTCAACTGTAATCTGAAGATGTCTCTGCTGTTCATATCTCATGCAATGCATAAGCACATGTTCAATCGTCTCATCTTCCCCACAATATTCACATTTCCCAGTTAGATGTCTTCCTATCACTTTCAGTGTATTATTAAGTCCTGTGTGTCCCAGTCTCAAACGTGACATTATACCCTCCTCTCTCTGGCTAAGCTCAGCTCTATACACAGTTGCCTCTGTTCCATGAATCAAATAATAGAATTGGCCTGTCATCCCATCATCCCAGTCTTTTTGCCAAATTATCTTCATATTTGTTTTAATACTCTTAACTTCAGCTTTCCCATACTTGAGTGGAAAATCTATTATTTCTTTTCTTGCACCACGTTTTGCACATCCATCAGCCCACTCATTACCCTCTACTGCAATATGGGCCGGCACCCAGAGGAACAGTAGTTGTTTCCCCAACATTCTCACTCTGTTCATTACCTCTGCTAGCTCTAATACCGTGTCCATCCTTGATTCTGAGTCAGTGTTCTTCATGCTAGAATCAGAAGCAATTAAAACTGCCGCATTTTCTTCCACCCAGTACAACGCTAAAAGCAATGCTAGCAGTTCTTCTGTTTAGAGTGCCAAACTGTCACTTGTTTGTTTATTAATTTTAATGCCAATATCCGGAATAACATGCCCAACCCCAATCCTACCATTTTCCATTTTTGAAGCATCTGTATAAACCTTTAAATTGTCAGGGTACTTCTTCACATATATCCAACAACAATACTCCTGTTGATGTCTTTCTTTCCCAGTAAACTTAAATCTATATTTGGCTCCACCATTAAGAAGGACTACTAATCATCGTGGATGGAACACACCCACGGATAACCTGTCTGTCACACCCTTCAGAGAGGGAGAGAGAGAGAGCAGTCCAAAGGAAAACAACCTGTGCCCAGTTCCGTGAGTATGACACAGGCAGAAAAATAAGAGTCCGTCAGAAACAAGAATAAACTAAGAGAATCATAATGAGCAAAAACTAATGACAGGGAGGAAGAAACCAAATCTACAGACTAATAACAATACTAAACAGTGAAGACTGACAGATGCATGATCCTCAAAACCTAAAACTAAAATAATCAAACCCCTTAGGATCATGACACAAAATGATGTTTCATTAAATGTCCACAAGCCATGCTCATGTTGTGCACGTTTCTTTGTATTTATAGTAAAATCTTGTGCGTGTGAAAGGTTATTGGTAAAACTGTATTATGGTGTTGTGATTTTTTTACTTACTAACCACATACCACGCTGATAAGCAAATTCAAACCAGTGTCTCAGGACATGAAAAGTGACCATTTAACATTGCTCCTGATGAGTAAAGTTTAAAGTTTCCATAAATTGGAAACATTTTTGATTTTGAATGTTTTTAGATTTCTTGTATAGACATGTGACAGGCATGTTTTTTACTAAGGCTGGAAAAAAATCTAACTATTATTTCAATTTTAATTCAAATAATCTGAAAAGCAGTGTAATAATGATTATGATCTTTTTTTCCAAGTTCGACTTTGCAAGCATACTATTTTGCTCCTCAATTGTGTTAAGTTCATTATCTCTCAAACCCAATCATGTTAAATATTAGCAATTTTAGTATTGAACAAAATAACTGTGATTATGATTTTATTGCATAATTGAACAGCAATATTTTTTGTCCCAAGATATAACCCGAATTAGTCAACTCTTACTGATTTACTTGAAATGACCTTCAATTGGATATTAGATTAGCTAAAATGAAAAGTTAATATAAAAGAAACAAACCTAATTTTATGGTTTACTATAGACACTGATTATTCCAGGTAAACTAATCAATTAGTCCTGAACTCCAGACTCCAAGTTCTGTCAAGAAACCCTGTTTTTTTTCTCCATGATAGGGTGATGCATGGAGTGATGGTGACATAATGATAAAACAAAATCACCACAAACAGGTTGATCACTGACTCTGTTTTTGATAATCTCAGTCAGGAAATGACATCAAATTTGTAACTTAGAGAGAAAAGTGGAATATACTTAAGACACATGGACACAACAGCAAACAATCTTAAATTCGAAGGTAACCGGACTTTGGCTCAGTTTGTTTGAAAACCTTTTGACACCTATCCAACAGTCTGTCAGTTCTGGCAAGTGGCACTTGAGCAATCATTAGTTGGAGCGCTGCTGTTTTTGAGCACATGGAGGCCCATTCTCCTAGGCTCATTCTAAGTCAGGTGCAAATCGATGACCCACCCGTCACTGTCCTGTATCATTAGAAGCTGTTGATTGGTGTGAGTGGAGTACTTGGTCACCTGAATTATGATGAGACTGGTTATGTAATCACTTTGGAGTGTTTTGGAGGACCAATCTGTAAACACTGGGGAGTTGGAAGCATAATCCTCCCCCTCTGTTCAGTGTGGCTTTTCTCTTTGACAAAACATGGCTTATTTCACCCCCTCGTTCAAACCATGTTTTCTCTGTCCAAAATCTGGACATCATTGTCATCAAAAGTGTGTCCTTGCTCCTTGAAGTGCAAGTGGATGCTGAATCTTTCCTCGAGCTGCTGGCCCTACCTTGCAGCATAATACTGGGCACAGTATTATGACTAATTAGCTGTGCAAAAAAGAAATATTTAGTATTAGACTATTTTTAATGGTTCTTAAAGACCTCTATTTAAAGATCACTCAAAAGTTGGATTTGTTTCTTTTTAGGAAACTCAGCTGACAAAACATTCCCTCTTTTTAAAGACAACTATGGTGTGCTGTTATTTTAGCTTTACTTAACTCTAGCATGATCAGCAAACAAAGTTAGAATTAGGCAGAATGCATTAAGCTGAGACTTTATTCCTCCTTTTTTCTCTGTAGTCCCTGGAAACTGCCTTAGTCCATCAGACTCCTAAGTAACAACAGAAAGTACATGCAATTTAAATGATTATGGCATGATTTAGTTAATATTCTATTTGAAGCACAAAGAAACTTGTTCTAGTAAAGGTTAAAGTGAGGACCGAAGCATACATTATCAATAATTGGTCATCAAAGACAGGAGTATGTGTGTAAAGATACACACACACATTTAGAAATAAAAAACACAATAGTCACCGTATTTAACTACAAGGGTAAATATTAAAACTGTTTATCTTCAACAACCCATATAGTTGTTTAATGAAGTCAAGTAGAGCTTTGATCAGTTCATGTTTATCATGTAAAAAACAGCATCGTAAATTAAAAACTTTTGAAAAGGTTAACACCACTCATAAACACATTAATTTGGACATGTCCCTGCACAGCATTGATTATCCCATATGTGCTCCTGGTATTGTGTTTACAAGGGAATGTGTGATAAAAGTCTATAAGGAAAATTTAACCTGATCGCATGGCAACTTGAGGGATAATATCAGGTCATTTGACTCAAATCAATCTAGAAATTATCAGCTATTGGAAAACTGCATCAGGATGTAAAGTTCTTTCTTATTCATCATGCACTATGGCAACAACCTTTGGGAACTTTGATGTTTCTATCTAAAACTTGTATGTTCCCACGCTGCTCTGATCAGCAGGATCTAAGAGTCTATTTTGACATTTGTCACATCGTCATAGCAGATTTCGAAAGGAGCTTATGACATGTAGCATCAGAACTCCGCTCTGATTTGCGGAATGTACATCCAATTAGAAGAAAATGGAAAATAATACACATCAAATATTTCTGTGTGTGTATCCATTCATACACATGTAATGTATATATATATATATATATATATATATATATAATATGTGTGTGTGTGTGTGTGTGTGTGTATTACTACTGGCCTTACTGTTCATACACCTGCATTTCCCAACTGGGAGCAGTTGGGAAATGCATATATATATATATATATATTATATATATATATATATATATGTATTTCGGTTTGCTATACCGGACAGATGTCAATGAGCTCTGCTGCCAGGGGTCTCCTATGTCATAAGATTATTCCATGCAGTCATGTTTACACATGACCATTTATCATTATAGTACATTAGAATTCAGTATAAATAATTCAAGTCATTTAGATTTAATTTTACACAGTAATACCTGTAAAGATACAATATTTTAAATCCTGACCAACCAATATTGGCTATTCTTATGTTGTTTTTCATATATTTATCTAGTGCTGTGAAAACAGTACATTCTCCCTTACAGATTTCTTCCATTTTGCTTTGTTGTCAAACTTAAATGTTTTATATCATCAAACACATTTTTATATCAGAGAAATATCACATGAATATGTACAAGATTTTTCATTTTTCTCCATTTATTAGGAGGAAAATAGCTCTCCAAACCAACTAGACCACATGGGAAAAAGTATTCACCTCCTAAACAGCAGCAATGAAGCTTTGTATGATAACTGCCAATTAGCTTTTAACATCATTGTAGAGGGATTTTGGCTCACTCTTCTTGGTAGAATTGTTTTATTCAGTGACACTGAGGAGTTTTTGAGCATGAAATGTAAAGTGTAAATCCAGACTTTGTGAATCCTCTCCAATGCCTTTTTTTCTGAAATACTGTGCTAGTTGTACACCACATGTAATAGGATTTCTCTTTTTCAAAATTTTCCACTTTCAGGTAAATAATTTTTGAGCACTTAGTCACATTTTGCTCTCACTTATGTTACCTGTAGATTTTTTATGTGTTCAACTGCCTTGAAGATCATGTTTGGATTTCTGACTTTAGATTTCCCCCAAATCACAGATGCTGGATCTTCAGAAAGCAGTTAATTGGGAAACAACAGATAACTCCTGTGATGTGGCATGCATAAATAAATGGACACGTGACTATTGCCGGAGCCAGGTGATTTTTACACTCTAACACTGACATGAATCCCAAAGACGACATGGGCCTGCAGTGATGTGTTCAATAAATTGGCATAACCGAGAGTTTATTGCTCTCGCTTCGGGATTTTACCCTTCTTGTATCGTGTTTATGTATGAGGGTCAAGTACTGAAGCAGTGTCATTCCTCTGGCTTGTTAGATTAAATAGGTTAAAGTAAAGTTTCTGTTTCAAGAGTCATTCTCTTACCAAAGAAGTCTACAATAAATAAAACCACTTTTACAGGGAAAGAAATGGGAAGACAGCAACAGTGTATGGTTAATTCTTTACACTACAAAGAACAAACAAACAAACAAACAAACAAACGAAAAGTAACAGTTAGGCCAGTGGTTCCAAAATATTTGCTGTTGCGCCCCTCTTTGATTAATGAAAAAATTTCAGCCAAACAAAATTGGTCAGAAATGTAACTTTAATTGTTTTCTCCCTTAAAGGTAGAGTCACCAATTTTTCCCGAAGTGTCCCAAGTCCCTTTTTTAATAACTGCGCATGCACAAGACCATCTTACCTGCTTTTTATCCTGACACATCCCTGCAGTTAAAACAAATAATCAAACTAAACACAAACCTTGAGGAAGTAAACAGGTTTGAATATGCATGTTACAAGTGTGCAAAATGTTTGGGCCACTGTGGGTTACGTCATGAACTTGCACCTCTGTGTCATTACCGCAACACTAAAAATTATGGTATTGTCACTGTTTTTGCAATTTTTACTGCTAAAAATGATTAAAATTGCAACAAGCAAACATTTTTGAGAGGAATTAAGTAGCAGGAAGAAAGATTTCAATAGAAATAAGCATTTTTGTTACTCAGTATTTAATGTCAAAATAGCACAAGAGAGACTTTTTAAATTTTTAGATAAATAAAAAACAGATGCAATTTCCATATTTAGCACATAAAAATGTATTAGATAATTTCTCTCCATATAGTGTAGATTGATTGGGATACAAATCTATGCTCTTCCAACCATCCATTCAGAAGCATCAAAATAAAATATCTTTTTAAATCCCAAAAGTCTTAAATAATAATCTAAAAGTTAAATAAAATAAAAGATCTTGTAGAAGGTTGGAAGGATCAAGCCACCCACGGTGAATTATCAAACCTAGAGCTGTTCCATCTTCTAAACAGTCCCATCATAGGAATTGCATGCTAATCTAGTGCCTGAAGAAATCCTGTGATATATCCACGTCTTTTCCCAAAATAGAAATAATGTTTGGCATTGTGCTGTCCCCTCTAATGCCCACAATTATCTCCATTCTCTGGTTCAAACTAGTCCACCACCTCCATGTACTCTGTGTCCCATTCATTATTGAAATACCTCTGAAAGGTCATGAGCACAAACATGTAGACTGCCCTGGGAGTGTACAGGAAAAGAAAAGCTTTGATAAACACTTTGATAAAAGACAAATCAACATTTTATTAAGGACTTGAAAAGAAGTGCTGCACATTTCTGTCACCCAAGTGCTTGTTTAAACAAACATTTTAGCCTCACTTGTCCATGACAAATTGTATGTTGTTTTGATGTGTTTTTTAATGCTCCTTTAACTGTAGTTATACTGTAAAACACTTGGTGACTGCTGCCTGAGAAAGATGCTATATAAATGAAATGTACTTACTTACAAAGTACTTATTGTTTTGGCCATTGCTTAAAAGCAGGTGCAATCAAAGAACCAACCATAAACTACACTGCTTGCTTTTGAAATTCCGTTTAAATTGAGCATCAGCTTATATTTGCTTGTAGAAAAGGCCATCATGTATACCAGAGATTTACAGATGATTAAGTGCTAGAGTTTTCTCAAAAGATTTGTCCTAAAACAGTTTACAGTTAATGTAAAACGATATAGTGACCTGAATCACACTGTTACAACTTTTGCCCATAATCATCCCCAACCCCCCTTTCTAAGGCTGTCATTCCTCAACACTAATCCCGAGAAACATCAGTTTTGTTTTTTTGGGTTTTTTTGGTTTTGTGCGTGTGCTTGTGTGCCTGTGTGTTTAGAACTGAAGACACCAATGCAGCTTTATGTTTTGTGTCTGTCCCCTGTTTTGGGAAGTCACAAAAAAGCCCCCATGGATTGGCAATCAGCAGAACAAAACAAGTGTTAGGAAAAAAAGATGAATAGCTGTGGAAATAACACGAAGAGTTAGAGAGGGAATGTTGGCAGCTCTAATTAAAATCCCGCCCATTAGCTCAGTGTTAATTGGATGATTTATTTTCCCTGGGGCATTGACTGACAATCAAATTATGCTGCTGGTATTAAAATGAATGTGGAAACATGTATTCATGATTGTGATGTAAGGATGGCTAAATGAAAGCTGTAGTAGTTTTGATGTCATTAATTTCTACAACTCATCATCCAATGTGAATTATTGAATCAGAAAACAGAAAACGAACGCTTGTGCAATTAATGAGTGCCTTGCTATAGAACTGGTACCTAGATCTGGTTACATTCAGTTTTGTATTACAATTCTGAAGCATTATTTGTTTTAGCCTTATTTGCACACAAGATTATTAATCAACTATTCAAATAGAAAACTTCTGTAAATGTGTATTGCTGCCTGTCAGTTGGCGATGATCCTCATCACTCTTAGGGACACTACTCTTGATATTTGGTTTTCCAATTAGAACTTGAAAGAGTAAGGAATGAAATAAACTTCAGTGGTGAAAATTTTGCATCGTTTAGCTTAATGAGATTTTTTTGTGCACAGGTACATAAAGCTTTCTGGTTAGCTGAATTGGTCCATGGAAGTTTTCCAGTGGGAAAATCTGCATTTTAGTATTCGGTATTTACATGGACTTTTCCCAAAACCCAACAGCCTCCTGATCCCACATAAAAGTGGAATCTATATGTAAAGCAGGTGGTGTAGTTGATGTATTTAGATATTGTGTGTATATAAGTTTGTGCATTCGCCCAACCCCTCAGGCTGAGTTATTTAGATATCCCCCTAGTCCTTCAATAGAGGACTTTAAATTGATTTAGCTGAATTGCCTTTCAAAGCTACTTCAATTTCACCCCTATGCAAATTTACACTCCTCTCTGTCTCTCTATCACTTTCTTTTCCCCTCACTCAACCAACCCCTCTATATCCATCTGTAGCACTCACCCCACTCAACTACATTTATTTTTTTGTCCCATCACTTTTTAAACTCCTCCTTTTTCATTGGCCTTTGTCATCTGTTCTTTCCTGTCCCCCTTTTTTTTTGGGGGGGGGGGGTCTTTCTTCTCCATCTAACCTTTCCCTCTGTGACTGCATATTCTCTCCAAATAATAGTTTACAGCAGCCAAGACTCAGTGTGATTATGTAAGTTTCACAGTCAGTTAGTCAGCTTGTCAGCGGAAGTGTGTGTGTGTGCGCGTGCGTGTGTGTCAGACGAGCTAAGAGACCTTGGCAACATCAACACAATTGCAAGTCCATAAACGGCAGCAACATTTTAGCTTATCTACCTGAAAATTACTTCTGGCATAAACCTCATGTCAGAACACACACACGCTCTAATAGTGTCCTGGGTCTTGCTCAGAGGCACTGTGACATTGCCATGTTGACAGTGAGTGCAACAACCTCATGAGCACACAGGAACGATTCCTTCTGTGTTGTGACATCTACATATTATGGTGTATTTTCTTTTAGCTGGATTACGATGTGCTGGATGCAAATACACAAACATACACTGTATGCACAGAAATCTACACACACACGCACAAGTTCTCCGGTGTTGCGCCGATGCATCTTTTACTGAAGAATCGTTACATTTTTTTGATGGATTCAGCAGTAGGAGGTCGTACTGAGATAGTGTCTATTGATTTTATATTTGGCAGACTGCACCGTGGCCACTTAGTCCTGCAATATACCTTACTCTCCCCCTGTCTTTTTCTTACTGTCTTTCACATGCAACACCAGGCTCTCCTCTTTACTTGTCCGATTGGTACTAGTGCACATCCAATTCCAACTGTAGTTTTCCTTCTTTATATGGTGTACTTGCTTATTTTATGCATCTAAAATGTGCATTCTTTTTCCAAATCATTCCTCAGTCATCTCATCTTGCCCGTCTTTACTCTGTAATTGACTGTTTTCATCCTCACCCTCTTTTTAAGGGGTTCTTCTCCTTCTACTATTACCAGAGTTGGTCAGCCCTTTTCACTGTTCTTTTCTATTACGTCCCCTCTCCTTTTTTCTGTTTCTTACCCTGTTTTTAACCTAATCTATCCACTCTCCCTCTCTCTCGTCATTGCTTTTTTCTGCTGCCTCATCTTTTCATTGCCTTTTCCCAGAATTGTTGTATTGTCTTTTTCTCACCCTTCTTCTACTCTTCCCTTGAGATTTCAAGCACATATTAGAATGGTTCTTCTTCCCAAAGATTTTGCTTTATTTCCTAAAATATTAAAAGGACTTGTCCATTTTTCATGAGCCTCTTTAATTTATTTTTTCTTGTGTCTTAACTTTTTGGCCTTTCATTGTCTCTTGAGGGGAGTGGAGGGTTGTTTGTGTTGTGTACAAGAGAGGGGCATACCCAGGACATGTTGAAAATCCACCACGGCGCAATAGAGACAGATTCTTTAAAACGCTGCATATAATCTGGCAAATCTGTACTTTTAAGAAAGCAAAAAGAAAACTTCCCTCTATGGTTTCAAAGAGAAACCACAAAGAAAATTTGCTTCTGCATTTAACCTATCCCTAAGAGAGCAGTGTACGGCCATCAGTGACGCATGCTCCCATGGATTTTGTTCAGGGATCCAGAGTGACAAACTGAGTTTCAAACCGCCAACCTCTGGAGCCTCTGTAGGACGCAAATGCCCGGCTCTCTAACCACCAGTCTAACACTCCCACTTTTACTTTGAAAACAACAAAAACATAGATTCCCCTAAAAAAAATTTTGTTCAGTTTTATCTCATTTTTTGTGAATTCAATATAGTGAATTGTCTCACTAATAGTGTCATTTAGTGAATGCTGGTTAAAGCAGCTCAATGAATGCATGCATTTTTTTACTGCTTTTATAACCCCCTTATGCAACTCTAGTTTAAACACATTATAAGCATTTTTTTAGATCATTTAATGTTTTTTTTTCTAAATCCTGCTTGAAATGTGTGTAACTTTACAGTGCCATTTATAACTACTGATAACGCTGGTGTCTCTGTGCGTTTGCTATGGTCTAAGAGCTGGTGTGAGACGTTCAGGGTTAAGATCTGGGAAAACCCCTCAATTTGCCATTGAGTAGATTAAACAAATTAGTTAACATTATTAGATGGTATCGAAGCTGCACTTTGGTAACCAGCTGGCTTCCTGACTTCCTGTTTGCGGTAAGGCGTATTGTGTCACTTCCTGTTGTTGCTGTGTGAACGACGGATTTTTGCTCCAGGCTCTCTCGCTTTTTATCTTTAAACCTCTTTGTTGTAACACCTGTTTCCAAACATAAGCACTTTTAAAACATTTTCTGTGGCTGCTCATCACGTTTGGGAACTCCTCGTGTTTCACACGGTTTGTTCTTTGGCGTGATAACAGGGCGCTAGCCTAGCTTTAGCCTAGCGTTAGCCTAGCGCTAGCCAAGCCTTAGCCTCATAATGGCTTCTCCGTCTCTGACTAAGTCTCCTATCTGCTGCTCTCTGTGTCAGATGTTCAGTTATTCCTCTGCCTCCTTTAGTGATAATGGTACATGTAATAAATGTAGTATTTTTGTAGCTTTGGAGGCGAGGGTGTCAGAACTGGAGACCCGGCTCCGTGCTGTTGAAAAACCAGCTGATAGCCGCTCCTTTGCTAGCGCGGAGCCACAAAGAGTAACTTCACAAAGAGTAACTTCACGTAGCGAACAAACAGCCGCACTCGAACAGCCGGTTAAGCAGGCCGGCTGGGTGACGGTTCGTAGTAAGCATAGCTCTAGATTTCAGCCCCCAGATCACCACCAACCCATCTGCGTTTCTAATAAATTTTCCCCTCTGAGCGACAGTCTCGCCGAGGAGCCGACCTTAATTATTGGCAGCTCTGTAATAAGAAACGTGGCACTAGAGACACCAGGGACCATAGTTAAATGCCTACCAGGGGCCAGAACGGGCGACATAGAATCCTACCTAAAACTGCTGGCTAAGGATAAGCGTAAATACAGTAAGATTGTTATTCACGCTGGCGGTAATGACACCCGGTCACGCCGATCAGAGGTCACCAAAGTTGGTGTTGCTTCGGTGTGTGAGTTTGCTAAAACAATATCGGACTCTGTAATTTTCTCTGGTCCCCTGCCTGATCTGACCAGTGATGACAAGTTTAGCCGCATGTCATCATTCAACCGCTGGTTGTCTAGGTGGTGTCCAGAAAACGACGTGGGCTACATTGATAACTGGAGAACTTTCTGGGGAAAACCTGGTCTGATCAGGAGAGACGGCATTCATCCCACTTTGGATGGTGCAGCTCTTCTTTCTAGGAATCTGGCCGGATTTATTAGTTCTCCTAAATGCTGACAACCCAGGCTCCAGACCAGGAAGCAGAGCCGTAGTTTAACACACCTCTCTGCAGCTTCTGTACTGTTACCCACCCATTACCCTATTGAGACGGTGTCTTTCCCACGGCCAAAACTTAACAGATCAAAAACTGATCTAAAGGGAACAAATCATAAAAATCTAATAAAAATCCATACGGATCACTTTGAACCAAAAAATAAAAGAATTAAATGTGGTCTATTAAATATAAGGTCTCTCCCTCCAAAAACTTTGTTAGTTAATGAATTGATTTCTGATAATCAGATTGATTTGTTTTGTCTCACAGAAACCTGGCTACAAGAGGACTACGTTAGTATAAATGAGTCAACTCCCTCCAGTTATTCAAATTTCCACATTCCCAGATCTGTGGGAAGAGGAGGAGGAGTGGCAACCATCTTTCAGTCTGATTTATTAATTAGTCCCAGGCCAATTAATAATTACAGTTCTTTTGAACAATTAACCCTCAGTTTCCCTCATCCAAACTGCAAAGCAATAAAACCTCTTCTGTTTATTGTTTTGTATCGTCCACCAGGCCCTTACACTCAGTTTTTGGATCAACTGTCAGACTTCTTATCTGATTTGGTGTTAAATACTGACAAGGTTATTATAGTGGGTGATTTTAACATCCATGTTGACACTGAATGTGATAACCTTAGTGTAGCCTTTAAAACTATCCTAGATTCAATTGGTTTTGCTCAAAATGTGCATAAGCCAACGCACTCTCGGCTCCATACTTTGGACCTTGTGCTGATGTTACCGGCCTCAGACCTAGGGGAAATCTGGGTCGGCACAAACGATACACAGGCAGGATGCGCTGTGGATCTGTGAATGATGAGGAACGGACACGTTAATACGTTGTGCCTGGCTCTGCTGGCAGCGGTTTATTATCGATTCAACAATCTTAAACATTCAGTCATTCCATTTAAACACAACTATCAAACTATCCTTGCTTTGAGAATATCACAAAACATCATAACATGGGGATAGTATTCATATCAAAATACACTGTCATAGTCTTTAACTTCAAAACAGCTCAAAATACAATTGACCTCTTGGTTTACAATATTGTTAATAACCTGAGTAATACAAACAAATACTCTTGTAAAATAAAATAAAGTGCAACGTAATAACCCATTACATGTGTCTGTCTCTGAGTGTATATGTCTTTCATTGCAAAATAAGCTTAATGTTCATCAAAATAATAACTTCCCATCACCAAAGACAGTAATAAATCTAATGCCCATTCATACCTTCAGCCATTGGCTCAGATACAAAAAAGTAAACATAAAACGGACACTATATTCTCTTTCACGTGCACATCGGTACATCCCGTGTGCTCTCTGTAATTCAGCCGTTAAAGAACTACTAACGGTAGCCGTTATTCGACTCGGCAAAACAAAACAGATACTTATCAGAACTCGGATCAAGTTCTCTCAAAATGTTACTAAAATGTCACAGACAGTTCACATTACTTTCAGCCATTGGCTCAGATACAAAGAAGTAAACATAAAACGGACACTATATTCTGTTTCACATGCACATCGGTACATCCCGTGTGCTCTCTGTAATCCAGCCGTTAAAGAACTACTAACGGTAGCCGTTATTCGACTCGGCAAAACAAAACAGATACTTATCAGAACTCGGATCAAGTTCTCTCAAAATGTTACTATAATGTCACAGACAGTTCACATTACTTTCATCTTTAAGAATGTTTAGGAATAGTTACAAATAGTACCTGTGAATGATGAGGAACGGACACGTTAATACGTTGTGCCTGGCTCTGCTGGCAGCGGTTTATTATCGATTGCGCATGCGCGGGCAGAGACTCTAGAAGTTTCCTCGTTTGTTCATTCACTCACAGTAGCGCCCTCTACTGACTAGGTGGTCATCGACGTGAGTCAGTTAATGTTAGAAAGTTGTCCCAGTCTCAAACGTGACATTATACCCTCCTCTCTCTGGCTAAGCTCAGCTCTATACACAGTTGCCTCTGTTCCATGAATCAAATAATAGAATTGGCCTGTCATCCCATCATCCCAGTCTTTTTGCCAAATTATCTTCATATTTGTTTTAATACTCTTAACTTCAGCTTTCCCATACTTGAGTGGAAAATCTATTATTTCTTTTCTTGCACCACGTTTTGCACATCCATCAGCCCACTCATTACCCTCTACTGCAATATGGGCCGGCACCCAGAGGAACAGTAGTTGTTTCCCCAACATTCTCACTCTGTTCATTACCTCTGCTAGCTCTAATACCGTGTCCATCCTTGATTCTGAGTCAGTGTTCTTCATGCTAGAATCAGAAGCAATTAAAACTGCCGCATTTTCTTCCACCCAGTACAACGCTAAAAGCAATGCTAGCAGTTCTTCTGTTTAGAGTGCCAAACTGTCACTTGTTTGTTTATTAATTTTAATGCCAATATCCGGAATAACATGCCCAACCCCAATCCTACCATTTTCCATTTTTGAAGCATCTGTATAAACCTTTAAATTGTCAGGGTACTTCTTCACATATATCCAACAACAATACTCCTGTTGATGTCTTTCTTTCCCAGTAAACTTAAATCTATATTTGGCTCCACCATTAAGAAGGACTACTAATCATCGTGGATGGAACACACCCACGGATAACCTGTCTGTCACACCCTTCAGAGAGGGAGAGAGAGAGAGCAGTCCAAAGGAAAACAACCTGTGCCCAGTTCCGTGAGTATGACACAGGCAGAAAAATAAGAGTCCGTCAGAAACAAGAATAAACTAAGAGAATCATAATGAGCAAAAACTAATGACAGGGAGGAAGAAACCAAATCTACAGACTAATAACAATACTAAACAGTGAAGACTGACAGATGCATGATCCTCAAAACCTAAAACTAAAATAATCAAACCCCTTAGGATCATGACACAAAATGATGTTTCATTAAATGTCCACAAGCCATGCTCATGTTGTGCACGTTTCTTTGTATTTATAGTAAAATCTTGTGCGTGTGAAAGGTTATTGGTAAAACTGTATTATGGTGTTGTGATTTTTTTACTTACTAACCACATACCACGCTGATAAGCAAATTCAAACCAGTGTCTCAGGACATGAAAAGTGACCATTTAACATTGCTCCTGATGAGTAAAGTTTAAAGTTTCCATAAATTGGAAACATTTTTGATTTTGAATGTTTTTAGATTTCTTGTATAGACATGTGACAGGCATGTTTTTTACTAAGGCTGGAAAAAAATCTAACTATTATTTCAATTTTAATTCAAATAATCTGAAAAGCAGTGTAATAATGATTATGATCTTTTTTTCCAAGTTCGACTTTGCAAGCATACTATTTTGCTCCTCAATTGTGTTAAGTTCATTATCTCTCAAACCCAATCATGTTAAATATTAGCAATTTTAGTATTGAACAAAATAACTGTGATTATGATTTTATTGCATAATTGAACAGCAATATTTTTTGTCCCAAGATATAACCCGAATTAGTCAACTCTTACTGATTTACTTGAAATGACCTTCAATTGGATATTAGATTAGCTAAAATGAAAAGTTAATATAAAAGAAACAAACCTAATTTTATGGTTTACTATAGACACTGATTATTCCAGGTAAACTAATCAATTAGTCCTGAACTCCAGACTCCAAGTTCTGTCAAGAAACCCTGTTTTTTTTCTCCATGATAGGGTGATGCATGGAGTGATGGTGACATAATGATAAAACAAAATCACCACAAACAGGTTGATCACTGACTCTGTTTTTGATAATCTCAGTCAGGAAATGACATCAAATTTGTAACTTAGAGAGAAAAGTGGAATATACTTAAGACACATGGACACAACAGCAAACAATCTTAAATTCGAAGGTAACCGGACTTTGGCTCAGTTTGTTTGAAAACCTTTTGACACCTATCCAACAGTCTGTCAGTTCTGGCAAGTGGCACTTGAGCAATCATTAGTTGGAGCGCTGCTGTTTTTGAGCACATGGAGGCCCATTCTCCTAGGCTCATTCTAAGTCAGGTGCAAATCGATGACCCACCCGTCACTGTCCTGTATCATTAGAAGCTGTTGATTGGTGTGAGTGGAGTACTTGGTCACCTGAATTATGATGAGACTGGTTATGTAATCACTTTGGAGTGTTTTGGAGGACCAATCTGTAAACACTGGGGAGTTGGAAGCATAATCCTCCCCCTCTGTTCAGTGTTGGCTTTTCTCTTTTGACAAACATGGCTTATTTCACCCCTCGTTCAAACCATGTTTTCTCTGTCCAAAATCTGGACATCATTGTCATCAAAAGTGTGTCCTTGCTCTTGAAGTGCAAGTGGATTGCTGAATCTTTCCTCGAGCTGCTGGCCCTCCTTGCAGCATAATACTGGGCACAGTATTATGACTAATTAGCTGTGCAAAAAAGAAATATTTAGTATTAGACTATTTTTAATGGTTCTTAAAGACCTCTATTTAAAGATCACTCAAAAGTTGGATTTGTTTCTTTTTAGGAAACTCAGCTGACAAAACATTCCCTCTTTTTAAAGACAACATGTGTGCTGTTATTTTAGCTTTACTTAACTCTAGCATGATCAGCAAACAAAGTTAGAATAGGCAGAATGCATTAAGCTGAGACTTTATTCCTCCTTTTTTCTCTGTAGTCCCTGGAAACTGCCTTAGTCCATCAGACTCCTAAGTAACAACAGAAAGTACATGCAATTTAAATGATTATGGCATGATTTAGTTTATATTCTATTTGAAGCACAAAGAAACTTGTTCTAGTAAAGGTTAAAGTGAGGACCGAAGCATACATTATCAATAATTGGTCATCAAAGACAGGAGTATGTGTGTAAAGATACACACACACATTTAGAAATAAAAAACACAATAGTCACCGTATTTAACTACAAGGGTAAATATTAAAACTGTTTTCTTCAACACCCATATAGTTGTTTAATGAAGTCAAGTAGAGCTTTGATCAGTTCATGTTTATCATGTAAAAAACAGCATCGTAAATTAAAAACTTTTGAAAAGGTTAACACCACTCATAAACACATTAATTTGGACATGTCCCTGCACAGCATTGATTATCCCATATGTGCTCCTGGTATTGTGTTTACAAGGGAATGTGTGATAAAAGTCTATAAGGAAAATTTAACCTGATCGCATGGCAACTTGAGGGATAATATCAGGTCATTTGACTCAAATCAATCTAGAAATTATCAGCTATTGGAAAACTGCATCAGGATGTAAAGTTCTTTCTTATTCATCATGCACTATGGCAACAACCTTTGGGAACTTTGATGTTTCTATCTAAAACTTGTATGTTCCCACGCTGCTCTGATCAGCAGGATCTAAGAGTCTATTTTGACATTTGTCACATCGTCATAGCAGATTTCGAAAGGAGCTTATGACATGTAGCATCAGAACTCCGCTCTGATTTGCGGAATGTACATCCAATTAGAAGAAAATGGAAAATAATACACATCAAATATTTCTGTGTGTGTATCCATTCATACACATGTAATGTATATATATATATATATATATATATATATATAATATGTGTGTGTGTGTGTGTGTGTGTGTATTACTACTGGCCTTACTGTTCATACACCTGCATTTCCCAACTGGGAGCAGTTGGGAAATGCATATATATATATATATATATTATATATATATATATATATATGTATTTCGGTTTGCTATACCGGACAGATGTCAATGAGCTCTGCTGCCAGGGGTCTCCTATGTCATAAGATTATTCCATGCAGTCATGTTTACACATGACCATTTATCATTATAGTACATTAGAATTCAGTATAAATAATTCAAGTCATTTAGATTTAATTTTACACAGTAATACCTGTAAAGATACAATATTTTAAATCCTGACCAACCAATATTGGCTATTCTTATGTTGTTTTTCATATATTTATCTAGTGCTGTGAAAACAGTACATTCTCCCTTACAGATTTCTTCCATTTTGCTTTGTTGTCAAACTTAAATGTTTTATATCATCAAACACATTTTTATATCAGAGAAATATCACATGAATATGTACAAGATTTTTCATTTTTCTCCATTTATTAGGAGGAAAATAGCTCTCCAAACCAACTAGACCACATGGGAAAAAGTATTCACCTCCTAAACAGCAGCAATGAAGCTTTGTATGATAACTGCCAATTAGCTTTTAACATCATTGTAGAGGGATTTTGGCTCACTCTTCTTGGTAGAATTGTTTTATTCAGTGACACTGAGGAGTTTTTGAGCATGAAATGTAAAGTGTAAATCCAGACTTTGTGAATCCTCTCCAATGCCTTTTTTTCTGAAATACTGTGCTAGTTGTACACCACATGTAATAGGATTTCTCTTTTTCAAAATTTTCCACTTTCAGGTAAATAATTTTTGAGCACTTAGTCACATTTTGCTCTCACTTATGTTACCTGTAGATTTTTTATGTGTTCAACTGCCTTGAAGATCATGTTTGGATTTCTGACTTTAGATTTCCCCCAAATCACAGATGCTGGATCTTCAGAAAGCAGTTAATTGGGAAACAACAGATAACTCCTGTGATGTGGCATGCATAAATAAATGGACACGTGACTATTGCCGGAGCCAGGTGATTTTTACACTCTAACACTGACATGAATCCCAAAGACGACATGGGCCTGCAGTGATGTGTTCAATAAATTGGCATAACCGAGAGTTTATTGCTCTCGCTTCGGGATTTTACCCTTCTTGTATCGTGTTTATGTATGAGGGTCAAGTACTGAAGCAGTGTCATTCCTCTGGCTTGTTAGATTAAATAGGTTAAAGTAAAGTTTCTGTTTCAAGAGTCATTCTCTTACCAAAGAAGTCTACAATAAATAAAACCACTTTTACAGGGAAAGAAATGGGAAGACAGCAACAGTGTATGGTTAATTCTTTACACTACAAAGAACAAACAAACAAACAAACAAACAAACGAAAAGTAACAGTTAGGCCAGTGGTTCCAAAATATTTGCTGTTGCGCCCCTCTTTGATTAATGAAAAAATTTCAGCCAAACAAAATTGGTCAGAAATGTAACTTTAATTGTTTTCTCCCTTAAAGGTAGAGTCACCAATTTTTCCCGAAGTGTCCCAAGTCCCTTTTTTAATAACTGCGCATGCACAAGACCATCTTACCTGCTTTTTATCCTGACACATCCCTGCAGTTAAAACAAATAATCAAACTAAACACAAACCTTGAGGAAGTAAACAGGTTTGAATATGCATGTTACAAGTGTGCAAAATGTTTGGGCCACTGTGGGTTACGTCATGAACTTGCACCTCTGTGTCATTACCGCAACACTAAAAATTATGGTATTGTCACTGTTTTTGCAATTTTTACTGCTAAAAATGATTAAAATTGCAACAAGCAAACATTTTTGAGAGGAATTAAGTAGCAGGAAGAAAGATTTCAATAGAAATAAGCATTTTTGTTACTCAGTATTTAATGTCAAAATAGCACAAGAGAGACTTTTTAAATTTTTAGATAAATAAAAAACAGATGCAATTTCCATATTTAGCACATAAAAATGTATTAGATAATTTCTCTCCATATAGTGTAGATTGATTGGGATACAAATCTATGCTCTTCCAACCATCCATTCAGAAGCATCAAAATAAAATATCTTTTTAAATCCCAAAAGTCTTAAATAATAATCTAAAAGTTAAATAAAATAAAAGATCTTGTAGAAGGTTGGAAGGATCAAGCCACCCACGGTGAATTATCAAACCTAGAGCTGTTCCATCTTCTAAACAGTCCCATCATAGGAATTGCATGCTAATCTAGTGCCTGAAGAAATCCTGTGATATATCCACGTCTTTTCCCAAAATAGAAATAATGTTTGGCATTGTGCTGTCCCCTCTAATGCCCACAATTATCTCCATTCTCTGGTTCAAACTAGTCCACCACCTCCATGTACTCTGTGTCCCATTCATTATTGAAATACCTCTGAAAGGTCATGAGCACAAACATGTAGACTGCCCTGGGAGTGTACAGGAAAAGAAAAGCTTTGATAAACACTTTGATAAAAGACAAATCAACATTTTATTAAGGACTTGAAAAGAAGTGCTGCACATTTCTGTCACCCAAGTGCTTGTTTAAACAAACATTTTAGCCTCACTTGTCCATGACAAATTGTATGTTGTTTTGATGTGTTTTTTAATGCTCCTTTAACTGTAGTTATACTGTAAAACACTTGGTGACTGCTGCCTGAGAAAGATGCTATATAAATGAAATGTACTTACTTACAAAGTACTTATTGTTTTGGCCATTGCTTAAAAGCAGGTGCAATCAAAGAACCAACCATAAACTACACTGCTTGCTTTTGAAATTCCGTTTAAATTGAGCATCAGCTTATATTTGCTTGTAGAAAAGGCCATCATGTATACCAGAGATTTACAGATGATTAAGTGCTAGAGTTTTCTCAAAAGATTTGTCCTAAAACAGTTTACAGTTAATGTAAAACGATATAGTGACCTGAATCACACTGTTACAACTTTTGCCCATAATCATCCCCAACCCCCCTTTCTAAGGCTGTCATTCCTCAACACTAATCCCGAGAAACATCAGTTTTGTTTTTTTGGGTTTTTTTGGTTTTGTGCGTGTGCTTGTGTGCCTGTGTGTTTAGAACTGAAGACACCAATGCAGCTTTATGTTTTGTGTCTGTCCCCTGTTTTGGGAAGTCACAAAAAAGCCCCCATGGATTGGCAATCAGCAGAACAAAACAAGTGTTAGGAAAAAAAGATGAATAGCTGTGGAAATAACACGAAGAGTTAGAGAGGGAATGTTGGCAGCTCTAATTAAAATCCCGCCCATTAGCTCAGTGTTAATTGGATGATTTATTTTCCCTGGGGCATTGACTGACAATCAAATTATGCTGCTGGTATTAAAATGAATGTGGAAACATGTATTCATGATTGTGATGTAAGGATGGCTAAATGAAAGCTGTAGTAGTTTTGATGTCATTAATTTCTACAACTCATCATCCAATGTGAATTATTGAATCAGAAAACAGAAAACGAACGCTTGTGCAATTAATGAGTGCCTTGCTATAGAACTGGTACCTAGATCTGGTTACATTCAGTTTTGTATTACAATTCTGAAGCATTATTTGTTTTAGCCTTATTTGCACACAAGATTATTAATCAACTATTCAAATAGAAAACTTCTGTAAATGTGTATTGCTGCCTGTCAGTTGGCGATGATCCTCATCACTCTTAGGGACACTACTCTTGATATTTGGTTTTCCAATTAGAACTTGAAAGAGTAAGGAATGAAATAAACTTCAGTGGTGAAAATTTTGCATCGTTTAGCTTAATGAGATTTTTTTGTGCACAGGTACATAAAGCTTTCTGGTTAGCTGAATTGGTCCATGGAAGTTTTCCAGTGGGAAAATCTGCATTTTAGTATTCGGTATTTACATGGACTTTTCCCAAAACCCAACAGCCTCCTGATCCCACATAAAAGTGGAATCTATATGTAAAGCAGGTGGTGTAGTTGATGTATTTAGATATTGTGTGTATATAAGTTTGTGCATTCGCCCAACCCCTCAGGCTGAGTTATTTAGATATCCCCCTAGTCCTTCAATAGAGGACTTTAAATTGATTTAGCTGAATTGCCTTTCAAAGCTACTTCAATTTCACCCCTATGCAAATTTACACTCCTCTCTGTCTCTCTATCACTTTCTTTTCCCCTCACTCAACCAACCCCTCTATATCCATCTGTAGCACTCACCCCACTCAACTACATTTATTTTTTTGTCCCATCACTTTTTAAACTCCTCCTTTTTCATTGGCCTTTGTCATCTGTTCTTTCCTGTCCCCCTTTTTTTTTGGGGGGGGGGGGTCTTTCTTCTCCATCTAACCTTTCCCTCTGTGACTGCATATTCTCTCCAAATAATAGTTTACAGCAGCCAAGACTCAGTGTGATTATGTAAGTTTCACAGTCAGTTAGTCAGCTTGTCAGCGGAAGTGTGTGTGTGTGCGCGTGCGTGTGTGTCAGACGAGCTAAGAGACCTTGGCAACATCAACACAATTGCAAGTCCATAAACGGCAGCAACATTTTAGCTTATCTACCTGAAAATTACTTCTGGCATAAACCTCATGTCAGAACACACACACGCTCTAATAGTGTCCTGGGTCTTGCTCAGAGGCACTGTGACATTGCCATGTTGACAGTGAGTGCAACAACCTCATGAGCACACAGGAACGATTCCTTCTGTGTTGTGACATCTACATATTATGGTGTATTTTCTTTTAGCTGGATTACGATGTGCTGGATGCAAATACACAAACATACACTGTATGCACAGAAATCTACACACACACGCACAAGTTCTCCGGTGTTGCGCCGATGCATCTTTTACTGAAGAATCGTTACATTTTTTTGATGGATTCAGCAGTAGGAGGTCGTACTGAGATAGTGTCTATTGATTTTATATTTGGCAGACTGCACCGTGGCCACTTAGTCCTGCAATATACCTTACTCTCCCCCTGTCTTTTTCTTACTGTCTTTCACATGCAACACCAGGCTCTCCTCTTTACTTGTCCGATTGGTACTAGTGCACATCCAATTCCAACTGTAGTTTTCCTTCTTTATATGGTGTACTTGCTTATTTTATGCATCTAAAATGTGCATTCTTTTTCCAAATCATTCCTCAGTCATCTCATCTTGCCCGTCTTTACTCTGTAATTGACTGTTTTCATCCTCACCCTCTTTTTAAGGGGTTCTTCTCCTTCTACTATTACCAGAGTTGGTCAGCCCTTTTCACTGTTCTTTTCTATTACGTCCCCTCTCCTTTTTTCTGTTTCTTACCCTGTTTTTAACCTAATCTATCCACTCTCCCTCTCTCTCGTCATTGCTTTTTTCTGCTGCCTCATCTTTTCATTGCCTTTTCCCAGAATTGTTGTATTGTCTTTTTCTCACCCTTCTTCTACTCTTCCCTTGAGATTTCAAGCACATATTAGAATGGTTCTTCTTCCCAAAGATTTTGCTTTATTTCCTAAAATATTAAAAGGACTTGTCCATTTTTCATGAGCCTCTTTAATTTATTTTTTCTTGTGTCTTAACTTTTTGGCCTTTCATTGTCTCTTGAGGGGAGTGGAGGGTTGTTTGTGTTGTGTACAAGAGAGGGGCATACCCAGGACATGTTGAAAATCCACCACGGCGCAATAGAGACAGATTCTTTAAAACGCTGCATATAATCTGGCAAATCTGTACTTTTAAGAAAGCAAAAAGAAAACTTCCCTCTATGGTTTCAAAGAGAAACCACAAAGAAAATTTGCTTCTGCATTTAACCTATCCCTAAGAGAGCAGTGTACGGCCATCAGTGACGCATGCTCCCATGGATTTTGTTCAGGGATCCAGAGTGACAAACTGAGTTTCAAACCGCCAACCTCTGGAGCCTCTGTAGGACGCAAATGCCCGGCTCTCTAACCACCAGTCTAACACTCCCACTTTTACTTTGAAAACAACAAAAACATAGATTCCCCTAAAAAAAATTTTGTTCAGTTTTATCTCATTTTTTGTGAATTCAATATAGTGAATTGTCTCACTAATAGTGTCATTTAGTGAATGCTGGTTAAAGCAGCTCAATGAATGCATGCATTTTTTTACTGCTTTTATAACCCCCTTATGCAACTCTAGTTTAAACACATTATAAGCATTTTTTTAGATCATTTAATGTTTTTTTTTCTAAATCCTGCTTGAAATGTGTGTAACTTTACAGTGCCATTTATAACTACTGATAACGCTGGTGTCTCTGTGCGTTTGCTATGGTCTAAGAGCTGGTGTGAGACGTTCAGGGTTAAGATCTGGGAAAACCCCTCAATTTGCCATTGAGTAGATTAAACAAATTAGTTAACATTATTAGATGGTATCGAAGCTGCACTTTGGTAACCAGCTGGCTTCCTGACTTCCTGTTTGCGGTAAGGCGTATTGTGTCACTTCCTGTTGTTGCTGTGTGAACGACGGATTTTTGCTCCAGGCTCTCTCGCTTTTTATCTTTAAACCTCTTTGTTGTAACACCTGTTTCCAAACATAAGCACTTTTAAAACATTTTCTGTGGCTGCTCATCACGTTTGGGAACTCCTCGTGTTTCACACGGTTTGTTCTTTGGCGTGATAACAGGGCGCTAGCCTAGCTTTAGCCTAGCGTTAGCCTAGCGCTAGCCAAGCCTTAGCCTCATAATGGCTTCTCCGTCTCTGACTAAGTCTCCTATCTGCTGCTCTCTGTGTCAGATGTTCAGTTATTCCTCTGCCTCCTTTAGTGATAATGGTACATGTAATAAATGTAGTATTTTTGTAGCTTTGGAGGCGAGGGTGTCAGAACTGGAGACCCGGCTCCGTGCTGTTGAAAAACCAGCTGATAGCCGCTCCTTTGCTAGCGCGGAGCCACAAAGAGTAACTTCACAAAGAGTAACTTCACGTAGCGAACAAACAGCCGCACTCGAACAGCCGGTTAAGCAGGCCGGCTGGGTGACGGTTCGTAGTAAGCATAGCTCTAGATTTCAGCCCCCAGATCACCACCAACCCATCTGCGTTTCTAATAAATTTTCCCCTCTGAGCGACAGTCTCGCCGAGGAGCCGACCTTAATTATTGGCAGCTCTGTAATAAGAAACGTGGCACTAGAGACACCAGGGACCATAGTTAAATGCCTACCAGGGGCCAGAACGGGCGACATAGAATCCTACCTAAAACTGCTGGCTAAGGATAAGCGTAAATACAGTAAGATTGTTATTCACGCTGGCGGTAATGACACCCGGTCACGCCGATCAGAGGTCACCAAAGTTGGTGTTGCTTCGGTGTGTGAGTTTGCTAAAACAATATCGGACTCTGTAATTTTCTCTGGTCCCCTGCCTGATCTGACCAGTGATGACAAGTTTAGCCGCATGTCATCATTCAACCGCTGGTTGTCTAGGTGGTGTCCAGAAAACGACGTGGGCTACATTGATAACTGGAGAACTTTCTGGGGAAAACCTGGTCTGATCAGGAGAGACGGCATTCATCCCACTTTGGATGGTGCAGCTCTTCTTTCTAGGAATCTGGCCGGATTTATTAGTTCTCCTAAATGCTGACAACCCAGGCTCCAGACCAGGAAGCAGAGCCGTAGTTTAACACACCTCTCTGCAGCTTCTGTACTGTTACCCACCCATTACCCTATTGAGACGGTGTCTTTCCCACGGCCAAAACTTAACAGATCAAAAACTGATCTAAAGGGAACAAATCATAAAAATCTAATAAAAATCCATACGGATCACTTTGAACCAAAAAATAAAAGAATTAAATGTGGTCTATTAAATATAAGGTCTCTCCCTCCAAAAACTTTGTTAGTTAATGAATTGATTTCTGATAATCAGATTGATTTGTTTTGTCTCACAGAAACCTGGCTACAAGAGGACTACGTTAGTATAAATGAGTCAACTCCCTCCAGTTATTCAAATTTCCACATTCCCAGATCTGTGGGAAGAGGAGGAGGAGTGGCAACCATCTTTCAGTCTGATTTATTAATTAGTCCCAGGCCAATTAATAATTACAGTTCTTTTGAACAATTAACCCTCAGTTTCCCTCATCCAAACTGCAAAGCAATAAAACCTCTTCTGTTTATTGTTTTGTATCGTCCACCAGGCCCTTACACTCAGTTTTTGGATCAACTGTCAGACTTCTTATCTGATTTGGTGTTAAATACTGACAAGGTTATTATAGTGGGTGATTTTAACATCCATGTTGACACTGAATGTGATAACCTTAGTGTAGCCTTTAAAACTATCCTAGATTCAATTGGTTTTGCTCAAAATGTGCATAAGCCAACGCACTCTCGGCTCCATACTTTGGACCTTGTGCTGATGTTACCGGCCTCAGACCTAGGGGAAATCTGGGTCGGCACAAACGATACACAGGCAGGATGCGCTGTGGATCTGTGAATGATGAGGAACGGACACGTTAATACGTTGTGCCTGGCTCTGCTGGCAGCGGTTTATTATCGATTCAACAATCTTAAACATTCAGTCATTCCATTTAAACACAACTATCAAACTATCCTTGCTTTGAGAATATCACAAAACATCATAACATGGGGATAGTATTCATATCAAAATACACTGTCATAGTCTTTAACTTCAAAACAGCTCAAAATACAATTGACCTCTTGGTTTACAATATTGTTAATAACCTGAGTAATACAAACAAATACTCTTGTAAAATAAAATAAAGTGCAACGTAATAACCCATTACATGTGTCTGTCTCTGAGTGTATATGTCTTTCATTGCAAAATAAGCTTAATGTTCATCAAAATAATAACTTCCCATCACCAAAGACAGTAATAAATCTAATGCCCATTCATACCTTCAGCCATTGGCTCAGATACAAAAAAGTAAACATAAAACGGACACTATATTCTCTTTCACGTGCACATCGGTACATCCCGTGTGCTCTCTGTAATTCAGCCGTTAAAGAACTACTAACGGTAGCCGTTATTCGACTCGGCAAAACAAAACAGATACTTATCAGAACTCGGATCAAGTTCTCTCAAAATGTTACTAAAATGTCACAGACAGTTCACATTACTTTCAGCCATTGGCTCAGATACAAAGAAGTAAACATAAAACGGACACTATATTCTGTTTCACATGCACATCGGTACATCCCGTGTGCTCTCTGTAATCCAGCCGTTAAAGAACTACTAACGGTAGCCGTTATTCGACTCGGCAAAACAAAACAGATACTTATCAGAACTCGGATCAAGTTCTCTCAAAATGTTACTATAATGTCACAGACAGTTCACATTACTTTCATCTTTAAGAATGTTTAGGAATAGTTACAAATAGTACCTGTGAATGATGAGGAACGGACACGTTAATACGTTGTGCCTGGCTCTGCTGGCAGCGGTTTATTATCGATTGCGCATGCGCGGGCAGAGACTCTAGAAGTTTCCTCGTTTGTTCATTCACTCACAGTAGCGCCCTCTACTGACTAGGTGGTCATCGACGTGAGTCAGTTAATGTTAGAAAGTTGTTCTAATCATCTTAAAATAAAATAATCTTTTCAAAAATGGGGGTGTCTGTTTTAGTAAAACATTAATTTCTAGACCCACTATACTCTCCCCCACTTCAAGAGATGTCTCCAGACATCTAGAACTACACCAACAAGAAATAACCTAGACAGGTAACAGTCTAGGAGAAGCCATCTGTCTAATGAGTCAACACACTCGGAGTAGGGTAGTAGTCTGTTCCAAGTAAGATGGGGTACGGAGTCATGGGGTAAGGAACAAATGAGAACATAGCATTCACTCCGTGTCCCCAGGGCTGGTATGATGGTTGCCCAAATTGGTCATAAGTGAATCTCTCTCTGGGTTGAACCCTGCGGGTGGACCTCCTTAAGAGCTCTCCACCTTGTGACTCTCTATCAGGCTCAACCATCCCCTCTGGCATTCCTTGACCTGTATCATCTGCTCGATCAACTGTTCCAGTTTGTTCATGGACATTCTCAGCAGACGGTGTGTCATCCTGTAGTTGTGCTGGTGCCGATGCCGGTACGACAATGGGAGCAGATTCCATTTGCTGGTACTCAGCACCTGAAGCTGATGCAAGTCTTGGAGGTTGGAATTCTTGTGCCCCTACTCTGAGATTGCTGAATGTATCAGATGAAGGCTTCTGATATCTGATTGTTCTCCTTGTGTACACAGGCAGCCGTCGGGGATTGTACACATATCCCTCCTCGTCAACAGAACCATCAGAATCTTGCTCATCTACTTCTCTGCTGCTCGTCTGTTTGTGTCTCTGCTGTATTTGTTGCCGTGGTGCATGACAAGATTGCTCATCTTCTTCGAATGGCAAGTCATTAACAGATAAGAGAAGGTTACGATGGAGTACACGGGTAGTTTGGTCACCCTTTTCAGCTTGAACTTTGTACACAGGGCTCTCCCCCATCCTTTCAATAACTCTGTGCACTGTCTTCTCCCAGTAAGCACGGAGTTTGCCAGGGCCACCTCTCTCTGAGAGGTTCCTGATAAGCACGCGGTCTCCTGGCTGAAGTGCAATTCCTTTAACACCACGGTCGTAGTATTTTTTTCCTTTAGCTGAACTGTTACGACTATTCTCTGAGGCTATCCTGTAAGCCTCTTGCATTCGAGTAGCCCATTTCTGTGCATATTCCTCACGACTTGGCACTTCTTCCTCTGTCCCCAGGTCAAAGACTAAGTCGATGGGCAGGCGTGGGGCTCTTCCATAGAGGAGAAAGAATGGTGAATAGCCGGTGGCTTCATGTTTCGTACAATTGTACGCATGGACTATATGGGGCAAATAATCCTTCCACTCAGTTTTCCTTTCCTCTTGGAGAGTGCGCAGCATCTGTAACAGCGTTCTATTCAGCCGTTCGACCGGATTCCCCTGCGGGTGGTATGGGGTAGTACGAGAGTGAGCAATGCCAGACAGCTGTTGGAGCCGCTGGAATAGATTATTCTCAAACTCCCGTCCCTGGTCATGGTGCAAAATCTGAGGGTAAGAGAAACGGGGAATAAAATCACTGAAGATTTTCTCAGCTGCTGTCTTGCCTGACTTGTTCTTAGTTGGGTACGCTTGCGCGAAGCGTGTAAAATGATCGACCAAGACTAATACATACTCAAATCCTCCCTTACTTGGCTCCAGATGAAGGTAATCAATAGAAACGAGCTCAAATGGAGCACTAGTTGTAATTGACCCCATAGGCGCTTTTTCTGGGACAGTGGTTTTTTTTTTTTTAATGCAGGAGCACCGGCGAATGACATGGTCTTCTATTTCCCGCTGCATGAATGGCCAATAGAACCTTTGTCTTGCTAGGTGGATGACTTTGTCAGCTCCGACATGTCCCATGTCATCATGCAGGTGTTTGAGCACGGTTGCCTTTAGCTTACTTGGGAGAACGAGCTGTTTCCATTTTCCTGTCTGTCTGTACAGAATTCCTTTGTCAAGTTTGAGTTTGGTCCATTCATGTACAAGTCTCCTTGTCTCTTGTCCCATCCGTCTTTTATCTTTACCATTGGGGTTCCATCCACTCCTCTTCAGTGTCATCACCTCATTGATCGATTCATCCTCCATTTGAGCAACTCGGATGTCTTCTGGGGTGATGATGGGGACTGTCACAGAGGGGTCGTCTTCATCACCAGAATTGAGATGAAGTGCAGCCATCCATGGCACATCCTTCTCAGCAACAGCCTTGCTCCCTTGCCATATAGTGGAAACAACTTCAGGGGGCAGGGTTTCAGTGTACTCTGATACATGACCCTTCAGCTGTACTGGATAACGTGACAAGGTGTCGGCGTCAGCATTCGCCTTGCCTGGCCTGTATTTTATGGTGAAGTGAAAATCTGCCAACTCACCCACCCAGCGATGTCCAACCGCATTGAGCTTGGCTGTACTTATGACATAAGTAAGGGGGTTATTATCTGTATACACGGTGAATGTAGGTGCATAATAAAGATAATCCCGAAACCTGTCACAGATTGCCCACTTCAAGGCCAAAAACTCAAGTTTACCAGAATGGAGGTGGTAATTTTTTTCAGCTGGTGTAAGTGTTCTGGATCCGTAAGCAATCACACGAAGTTTGCCTCCCTGCTGTTGGTAGAGCACAGCCCCCAGCCCTTCATTGGATGCGTCAGTGTTCAGTACAAAGGGCAAATTATAGTCGGGGTAGGCCAAAACAGGTGGATTGGTTAGCATGTCCACAAGGCGAGTAACAACAGCAGTGTGTTCATAAGTCCACTGGACAGGTGTATTGGAGAGGAGCGGCCCAGGCTTCAACACCGTTTGTTTAGCTGGGGTACTTTTACCTTTGACAGGTTTTTTTCTTGGCTGCCTGGTACCCTCTATGAGTTGAAACAGAGGTCGTGCAATTCTTGAGAAGTCTTGTATGAACGATCTATAATAGCTAAGGAAGCCTAACAGACCCCTGACTTCCCCCACATTCTTCGGTTCTCTGTCTTTAAGTTGTAACACTGCTTCCAGGTCTTTAGGATCTATCTGGATGCCTTCACTTGTCACTAGGCGCCCAATGTATCGCACTTGTCGTCTGAACAGCTCGCATTTCTTTGGGCGTAGCTTAATGCCATGTTCCCGTAGCCGACGGAGCACCCGCCTCAAGTCCTCCACGTGGTCATTGAATGATTTGGAAAAACAAAGTACATCATCCAGATAAGGGGAGCAGCATTCGTCCCTCATACCATTAAGTACACCCTCCATACATCTTTGAAAAGCCGCCGGGGCGTTGGTAAGGCCAAAGGGGAGGCGAAGCCACTCATATAATCCCCAAGGGGTACTGAAGGCGGTCAGATGCCTGGAACTCTCATCGACAAAACCCTGGTGATAAGCACTGCCCTGGTCGAGTATGGAGAACCAGGAGTAGCCCCCCAGGTTGTCCAGCAGGTCTTGAATGCGCGGGAGCGGATGACGGTCTGGGACAGTTTTTAGATTTAACGCCCTATAGTCGACACACAGACGTAGGCTCTTATCTTTTTTTCGTACGCAGACCACGGGGGATGAGTACGGTGAGGTGGACTTTCTTATCCAGCCATGGTCAAGTAATTTCTGCAAATATTCTTTTACTTCTCCATACAGAGGTTTTGGGATCGCATTATAGCGCTTTTGGACAGGTGTCTCATCATTAAGCTGGATTTTGAGTTTCAAATTTGGAATGCAACCGATGTCAGCATCATCCTCGGCAAAGACATCTGATTCCTCATATAACATCTCTCTGGCAATGTTTTGTTCATCCTCTTCGAGGTGTGACAAGTCAATAGGTGGATGCCATTTTTCTCTTATCAGAGCAGAGCAGGTTTGAGCAGTGAAACTGGTTGTCTGCTTCGGGTTGCTGGGAGAATGGGTAATTGGTTTTACCTCACTAATTCCCTCAATTGTGCCCAATATGGTTCTCTGTGGCAGATAGATATCGTGTTTGGTGAAGTTCTGAAGAGGGATTTTTGCAATTTTTGATGAGCCTGAGGGGACATCGACTAAAGTAGGAAGGGGGTCTAAACCCTCAGGACAGTTGTTCTCTAGGCTGGGCTCAAATAGCATTGTTCCACCCTGTGGCCATGCTCTGACTCTGCACCTCACCTCACAGATTTGACCAGCAGGGATTGTTAGTCCTTTCTTTCCGACTCGCACAGGGCAAGGGGAAGGTGTTTCATCAGGGGACAATATCTGGAGGATGGAGATCAGAGTTTCCACTGTTTGTTCACTGAGACTCATGGCTTCCTTCAGTATGGCAGTAATATCTACCTGTTCTTTGTTTTCCTTTATCATCTCTGCAATGACATTACTACCTAAAAGGGGACCATTAACACAACTCTGACTTATTAGTATGGGTACTTGAATGTCAATGTGTCCATGGCTCTTACTGCGTATCTGTAAGTCAACATAAGCCCATCCATCGAAAGGAACCGTGGTGCCATTAGCTGCAGATACTTCAAGCGGTTGGTCTGGGAATAGGGATGAGAGTGGCTGTATATTAACAGTGGGTAGTGCTTCCTCTATCCATGCTCTCCCCACCATGGTCACCTGAGCCCCTGAGTCAAGCAGCATTTGGAGTGGGACTCCATTCATTGCACATGAGACCATACATCGCTTGCCAATTAATTGTGCTACCCGATTTCTAGATGTGGGCTGGGACAGCAGTGTAGTTAAATCTACTGGGTTTGTGGTTTCAACTGAGTTAACCTGTGCTGGAGGCTTGTTACTGGCAACGGTCACAGGCAGCCTCATTCCTGTGACCTCCTCTCGTTTACCGACACCTTTCTCTGCAGACATCCAACTGCTCTATGACCTTCTTGGCCACAAACAAAACAGTGTGGGCAGCTCCTAATGTTCTTTTGCACACACTCCTGACATCTGCCTCTGTTCTCAGCTGATATCTGGAATCGATTTGAGGGCCGGGTGAAGGGGGTACAAGAGCTCCCATTGGTCACCGGCTCTAAAGGTTTGACAACGCGGGCAACTTGTTGAGCGATCGAGTTCACCTGTGCAGTCAGTTCTAGAATAGCAGTGCGGTTAGCCTGTAATTCAGCATCAACAGCGGTTGGTTTAGTCTGGTCAGTTTGAGCCACATTTACAGACACTGGTCGGTTTTTAGTCATTGTACCAAGGCGTTTCAACCTATCCGTCTCCTCACTAGTGGACTTAGTGATCTGTTCTAAGAGAAGGTCATCAGTAACCTGTAAGTTTGTGAGGAAAGGTTTCAGGTCACATCTTACATGGCTATTTTTCTCATTTAACCCTTGGTAAAGAGTGTGAAGAAATGTGCCTTGGACAAGTTTTTTTTCATAACAAAAATCTGCACCTGGCTGTTGTGACTCAAAAATAATCCTCTGTTTTAGACCCATGATACGATAAAAGAATTGCTGTGGGCCCTCTTTGTCTTGCTGTCTAGCGGTACTAAGCTCTTGAAAAAGTTCGGTCCCGTTTTTGTCTCTAATATGAGAGCGGAGAAACCTTTTTAACTCACTCATAGTAAGATCATCTTTGCTAGTCAACATCTCCCTGAACGTACCAGGTTTAGTTATCTTAAACACAGTGCGAATAACTTCTGTCTCACTAAACCCTTCCAGTAAACCTTGATCCATCTGTTTACAGAGGCTGCTGTAGGACACTTCAGACCCGGTGTCAGAAATCTGACCACCATGAATCTTAAACTCTCTACGTGGAAACAGAGCAGCTACATCAGTGAGTTTTACAACCTGCTCACCAACACTGGAAGACAGGCTGGCACGGTCAGGAAGGGCGGCAAATGCGCTGTTGGTGGTGGACTTAGCTGGCGATGTGGTGGAAAGGTTCCTGGGAGGTCCATTATTTTCTCTGGCTGTGGTCGGTTGAGGGCTGGGAAAGTCTCTTTCTTCAGATGATGACAGCAGGTGGTAGCCCATGGATGCAGTAGTCGAACTGATCCGTCGACGAGTGTCTGTATCCTCCTGCTGGGAGGGTGCAGCCTCACTGACTTCTTTCGCTCCCCCGACTGTATCTTCTTCATTCGTGTCTTGTAACAGGTGATCGAGCATGTCGTCAAGGTGAAGAATCTGAGACATGCCTTCATCTTCCATGCCGCTTAGCTTCTCGCTTCTTAAGAAATCGTCAATCAAATCAAACAGTTCTGGTTCACTCAGTGCCATAAGGCCCTCAGCGTCCGGCTCCGATCCGTCATCAATTGCACTGGCGATGACCTGTAGTTGACTGCTACTCAATGCAAGCAGTCTCTTTCGGATTTTGAAAACCAGCATCCTTCGAGGGGTTTTGGTAGCCATCTTTAACCTCTGTAGCCTCTACTCTCTGGATGACGCACAGCACTGCAGCCTTCCTGAAGCTTTGGACACAGGTCTTCTCTGTAGCAGTTCCCACTCTCCCAACTAGGTGGCGCTGGTGATCCCGGACGAGCCCCCAATTGTTACCGGCCTCAGACCTAGGGGAAATCTGGGTCGGCACAAACGATACACAGGCAGGATGCGCTGTGGATCTGTGAATGATGAGGAACGGACACGTTAATACGTTGTGCCTGGCTCTGCTGGCAGCGGTTTATTATCGATTCAACAATCTTAAACATTCAGTCATTCCATTTAAACACAACTATCAAACTATCCTTGCTTTGAGAATATCACAAAACATCATAACATGGGGATAGTATTCATATCAAAATACACTGTCATAGTCTTTAACTTCAAAACAGCTCAAAATACAATTGACCTCTTGGTTTACAATATTGTTAATAACCTGAGTAATACAAACAAATACTCTTGTAAAATAAAATAAAGTGCAACGTAATAACCCATTACATGTGTCTGTCTCTGAGTGTATATGTCTTTCATTGCAAAATAAGCTTAATGTTCATCAAAATAATAACTTCCCATCACCAAAGACAGTAATAAATCTAATGCCCATTCATACCTTCAGCCATTGGCTCAGATACAAAAAAGTAAACATAAAACGGACACTATATTCTCTTTCACGTGCACATCGGTACATCCCGTGTGCTCTCTGTAATTCAGCCGTTAAAGAACTACTAACGGTAGCCGTTATTCGACTCGGCAAAACAAAACAGATACTTATCAGAACTCGGATCAAGTTCTCTCAAAATGTTACTAAAATGTCACAGACAGTTCACATTACTTTCAGCCATTGGCTCAGATACAAAGAAGTAAACATAAAACGGACACTATATTCTGTTTCACATGCACATCGGTACATCCCGTGTGCTCTCTGTAATCCAGCCGTTAAAGAACTACTAACGGTAGCCGTTATTCGACTCGGCAAAACAAAACAGATACTTATCAGAACTCGGATCAAGTTCTCTCAAAATGTTACTATAATGTCACAGACAGTTCACATTACTTTCATCTTTAAGAATGTTTAGGAATAGTTACAAATAGTACCTGTGAATGATGAGGAACGGACACGTTAATACGTTGTGCCTGGCTCTGCTGGCAGCGGTTTATTATCGATTGCGCATGCGCGGGCAGAGACTCTAGAAGTTTCCTCGTTTGTTCATTCACTCACAGTAGCGCCCTCTACTGACTAGGTGGTCATCGACGTGAGTCAGTTAATGTTAGAAAGTTGTTCTAATCATCTTAAAATAAAATAATCTTTTCAAAAATGGGGGTGTCTGTTTTAGTAAAACATTAATTTCTAGACCCACTATACTGACATATGGCATTGATTGTGAAGAACTAACAGTATTCTCTCACAACCCTGTCCTATCTGATCATTTTTTAATAACATTTGAGTTTAATCTAACCGATTTCTCCACCCCCAAAAGAGGGTTCCATTATAGTAGATCTTTATCGGATAATGCTGTATCAAAACTTAAAGAGTCTGTCCCCCTCTTAATATCCTCAGTATTGCAGAAATGCCCTGTAGATGGCAGCAATGCTGTTTCTTCCCATTCACAAATAGATAAATTTGCTAACAGTGTGACTTCCTCATTGCGTTCTGCATTAGATAATGTAGCTCCCTTGAAAAAGAAGGTGATAATTCACAGGAAGCTGGCTCCCTGGTTTAATTCAGAGCTGCGTTCCTTGAAGCACAATGTTAGGAAATTGGAGAGAAAATGGCGCTCTACACACCAAGAGGAATCCTACCTAATCTGGAGGGACAGTCTATTGTTGTATAACAAGACCCTTCGCAGAGTTAGAGCAGCATATTTTTCATCATTAATTGAAGAGAATAAAAATAATCCTAGATTTCTCTTTAGTACAGTTGCCAAACTTACTCAGAGCTGCAGCTCTGTTGATCCAACCATTCCCTTAGCTCTTAGTAGTAATGATTTTATGGGATTCTTCATAAATAAAATTGATGCCATTAAAAATAAAATAATTGGCATCCTCCCAAACATGATTACCTCGTCCCCAGTAAGTAAGGCAGCATTGGAGGAATCTTTAGAACCTGCGCTGTGTCTGAACTGTTTAGAAGCAGTAGAGCTTTCTGAGCTATCTAAAATCTTAGCTTCATCTAAACCTTCGACCTGTATGTTAGACCCAATCCCAACCAAGTTGTTTAAGGAGGTATTCCCTTTGATCAGTGGTCCTATTTTAGACATGATTAATCTATCCTTAGTAAATGGATATGTACCACAGGTTTTTAAAGTAGCTGTTATTAAACCTTTACTTAAGAAACCTTCTCTTGATCAAGATGAGCTAGTAAACTACAGACCTATATCTAATCTTCTTTTCTTATCTAAAATTCTTGAGAAAGTAGTTGCTAATCAACTTTGTGAACATTTACAAAGCAATGACCTACTTGAGGAGTTTCAGTCAGGCTTCAGAGCTCATCATAGCACTGAAACGGCTCTGGTGAAGGTCACTAATGATATTCTCATGGCCTCAGATAATGGACTTGTGTCTGTACTTGTCCTGTTAGATCTTAGTGCTGCATTTGATACAGTTGATCACAATATTCTCCTACAAAGACTTGAACATACTGTAGGGATTAAGGGGAAAGCATTAGGCTGGTTTAAATCTTATCTGTCGGACAGATTCCAGTTTGTTCATGTTAATAATAAATCTTCCTCAAACTCTAGGGTCACCTGTGGAGTACCACAGGGTTCAGTCCTTGGACCAATTCTCTTTACTATATATATGCTTCCGATCGGCAAAATTATCAGACAGCATGGGATTAATTTCGACTGTTATGCTGATGACACTCAGCTATATCTATCCATAAATCCTGATGAATCCAATCAATTACTTCGACTGCAGTCATGTCTTGATGACATCAAAAGCTGGATGACTTTAAATTTCCTGCATCTAAATTCTGACAAGACCGAAGTTGTAATCTTTGGGCCAGAGTCCTCAAAAAATAAACTTCTTAACCAATCACTTAATCTGGGTGGCATTAACTTGGCCTCTGGTAATAAAGTAAAAAATCTTGGTGTTATTTTTGACCAAGACATGTCATTTAAATCCCATATTAAACAGGTTTCCAGAGTTTCCTTTTTTCACCTCCGGAATATCGCCAAAATTAGAAACATTCTGTCCAGGAGTGATGCTGAAAAACTAGTCCATGCATTTGTTACTTCAAGGCTGGACTATTGTAATTCTTTACTATCAGGAAGTCCACAAAATGCAATTCAAAGTCTTCAGCTTATCCAAAATGCTGCAGCAAGAGTTCTGATGAAAATCAACAAGAGGGATCATATTTCTCCAATTTTAGCTTCCCTTCATTGGCTTCCTGTTAAATCAAGAATAGAATTTAAAATTCTTCTTCTAACGTATAAAGCCCTTAATAATCAAGCTCCATCATATATCAGAGCTCTGATTACCCCGTATGTTCCTAACAGAGCACTTCGCTCTCAGACTGCAGGTCTGCTGGTGGTTCCTAGAGTCTCTAAAAGTAGAATGGGAGGCAGATCCTTTAGCTATCAGGCTCCTCTCCTGTGGAACCAACTCCCAGTTTTGGTCCGTGAAGCAGACACCCTGTCTACTTTTAAGACTAATCTTAAAACCTTCCTTTTTGACAAAGCTTATAACTAGAGTGGCTCATGTTACTCTGAGCTACCTTTATAGTTTTGCTGCTATAGGCTTAGGCTACTGGAGGACATCAGGGCCTACTTTTCTCACTCTACTGATTTTTACTGTTTTCCAGTCTACTGTTCTCCAGATTTGCATTGCATTACATTGAAATGACTGTTGTCATTTCAGCTTTTAACTTTTTGTTCTCTCTCTTTTTTCTTCATAGTAGGTACACCTGGTCTGACGTTCTGTTGACTGTGAAATCATCCAGGGAGGACAGATCACCGACTATTACCATCTAATGTAGAACAGATTACTAGATCAATGTGTGCTTCTGTGCTTTTTTGTCTCTCTTGTTGTGTCTCTGCTCTGTCTTCTGTAACCCCAGTCGGTCGAGGCAGATGACCGTTCATACTGAGCCCGGTTCTGCCGGAGTTTTTTTTTTTTTTCCCGTTAATGGGTGGTTTTTCTTCCCACTGTCGCTTCATGCTTGCTCAGTATGAGGGATTGCAGCAAAGCCATGTACAATGCAGACGACTCTCCCTGTGGCTCTACGGTCCCCCAGGAGTGAATGCTGCTTGTCGGGACTTTGATGCAATCAACTGGTTTCCTTATATAGGACATTTTGACCAATCTGTATAATCTGACCCAATCTGTATAATATGATTGAACTTGATTTTGTAAAGTGCCTTGAGATGACATGTTTCATGATTTGGCGCTATATAAATAAAATTGAATTGAATTGAATTGAATAGATGTGTAAGTCAGAGAAATGTTTGCGTTAGCAGGATAATGAGTGTCAGAGGAGTTCCCAACACTAAACAGAGCAAGTGCCATCAGGAACTGAGGATAAGGGCTTCTCTCTACCAGTGCAAATTCAGCTGTCTTTAAAGGATTTTGGGAGCACTGGCTCCAGGTGCCTATAAGTCAGCATGATTAAAACAGCTAAACAGAAGAGACACCAGCACCATGTCCTAAAAAAACATAGAGGTCCATTACACACTGCATTTTTTATTTGAGTGGTGATATTTAATCACCAGTGAAGTAAAATGAAAGTGAACCCCTGTTTAAGGGTTTTAACTTTTTTGTGTCTTTATATTGGCTTGTTTATTATCACACCCAGACCGTACTCTGACACTCCGAGTCCAGTTCTTTTCTTCCACTAAGGACACACACTTTAAATAAACACCTTCTAAGGATGACTCAAACTCAAAGTTAGACATTTTAACACTTTAATCTAAATGTGGCAGAGAAATGATTACAAGTTTCAGCACTGAACTCCTTGCTGCTCACTCCACGAACTCCACAAGCAAAAGGAGACCAAACAAAGGATTCAAAAGTATTTCTCTCCTCTTCCCCCTCCTTCTCCTTCTCCTCTGGTAGACGGCACGCTAACAGTAAGATGTGTCATCGCTTGGGCGTTTAGCTGTATTTTGCATATGAATCCTTATTTGGGCTTAAAGTGTCTAAACAAAAGTATGCATGTAATCCACACAGTACAAATGTTCCAATAATCAAACCCATTTTATCCCACTATCAATTGAACCAATTCTTACCTTTAACAGCCAAAATAATTCCTGTATTTAATGAACAAATTAACAGTCTTCACCTTTGTTTGATAAATAATGACATGTATTATTAAGGTTCCTGTAATGTTCTGGCTTTTTGTTTATTATTTGGTTAAGTTGGCTCTTCCCTGCCTCAGGAGTTATTTGTGTTTTTTGTTTCTGGTTCTGGAGTCCTGTTTATTGTTTGTTATCTGGTCTCTGTATTTGTTCTGTTTTTAGTTCTTATCCCCGGTCTTAGGTTTATTTTCCAGTTCATGTCAGATCTGTAATTGCTCCCACCTGCCTAAGATTAATTAGTTTGACTCCGCTCACCTGTTTGTCCGTTTATTTAAACCTCACTCAGTCCTCAGCTACCTGTCGGTTCTTCACCCTTTATCTCTCTTGCGTCCACGAGAGCATTCCCTCATTTGGTAAGAGTTTCCCAGCACCTTGATTCCGTTTTTAGTAATCTGTTCTGTCTGCTCGTTTCCCTGTTCAAGTGTTGCCTGGATGTCTGCCTTTCCCGTAGTGATGGTGAAATGAAGCCTCATGAGACATTGAACCACTTGAGCCAACTGGTTCGAGAAAGGGTTCATTTCTTGACGCTTCATGTGCACACGACACCACCTACTGGCGAGGTGTATAATCACAGCCAGCTGTATCTTAACACGTGTGATGCATTGATTTTTTGTCTATTATGGCTCTTGGGAATGACTTCACAAAAGGTGTAGGACGAAATCATTTGTCTACATAAATTTTGTATACACATATGTGTATAATTAAATATTGTTTGAATGTATTCTCTGTGTGTAATTATTCCCAAAATAGTAGTGTCATGTGATATGGCATGTTGTGTAATAATGTTTTTCCGTGACTCTAGAAAAATGGCATGGGCTTAATCAGGCAGAGGACAGTGAAAGTGCTTATGGAACTAGGGAGGGGGTAATGAATAGGCTAATGCTTGTGTAACTTGGATGATTTCATGCATTTTTATTAAGAAACAACAATTTCTCCACAGTTTTTGGTTTCAAACGATTTCTCTTTTTTGACACTACTTCTCCAGCCTTTGAAAAGACACGCTCACAAGGCACAGATGATGCCGGGGTGCATAAATAAATAAGTGCAAGTTTGTACAGATTGGGGTACAGTGACCGATGATTAGCCCAGTACTCCAGGGGGTTCTCCAGCCTGTCCTGAATCCAACGTCATCCACAATAGTGAAAGGCTGGGTATCCTTCACTATCATGGAGACTAGAGCTTAATCCAGCTCTTGTTTTCTGGTGGCTGGTTAAAAGGGAATAAATACAGTGTCTGTTACCTGTCTTTATTTGCACAACAAGCAAACATCAGCATGCAAAAATTGTGATAGTGTGTTTGTAATATAGTAATGCGCCAGTCATCCGCGCGGTTACTGGCGGAGGGGGGGGGGACGTCGGTGAAGTCGCTTCTCGCTTCAAAGTATCCATGTATTTTTGCCTGTCTTTTCCCTGCCATTCCCTATATGTACGCGAGAAAGCAATAGCAAAAAAACGTGTGTTAACGTCAAATAAACATGCAAGAGTTACTTTTTTTTTTTTTTTTTTTTCCCGCAGCACTATGTTGGCGAGGCGGCCGCCTCGCCAACATAGTGCTGCGGGAAACACTGCTGTGGGGTTTCTAAAGCTGTCAAACCCTGTGCCGAAATCTGAACCACTTCCCGAAGCAGTCACGTGGTACAGCCGGGCAGCGAGGCTTCGGACGTCATCGTTTTCGGCTCCTCCCCTAAATGAAGCAAGCCTCGATACGCGCTTTACGGAAACGCCCCCTCCATTACTCGACACACGCCTCGAAGCCTCGGGACATAACGTAACATCACTACTTTCCCGTCATTGGATTTTTGTTCTGTTACCTGCCTGTCTGCCACTCATCATCAGCTCCTTTAATAAATTTTGAGCATCATATTTTTGTATTTGGTTGAATATCGGGTTTGTCATGATTTGTCTTTGGATGAACCCGGACACAGCACGCATGCACAGAGCTTGTTCTTGAAGTGAGTTTTATTGTACAGAATGGAGGGTTAATGACGAGAGGAACCAGAGTCTTTATGGACGGAGATGAAGGGTGCAGAAGCTGGCTGACAGGAGGAGCGCGAGGAGACTGACCGGGAGGAAACTCAGGAGCAGAGGACTTGAGACCGTGGAACAGCTGCGGGACCGGAGAGCGTGGAACAGAGTTGCAGAACTTGAGAGCGTGGAACCGAGTTGCAGAACTTGAGAGCGTGGAACCGAGTTGCAGAACTTGAGAGCGTGGAACCGAGTTGCAGAACTTGAGAGCGTGGAACCGAGTTGCAGAACTTGAGAGCATGGAACCGATTTGCAGAACTTGAGAGCGTGGAACCGAGTTGCAGAACTTGAGAGCGTGGAACCGAGTTGCAGGACTTGGGAGCGTGGAACCGAGTAGCAGGACTTGAGAGCGTCCGATGGAGCAGAGCTGAGCAGAGTCTGAGAGAAGTGACTTGAACAAAAACCAAGTAGAAGCAACGTTCTTCAGGCTGACTGCAACAAAACAGAGCTGACATCGAATACTGGCTGAGACTGAGCAGGAGTGAACACTACGGACCGGCGACGGGAGCAGAATGAGGTGAGTTTTAAATAAGGGTGGAACCAGGTGAGAGCAGTGAGGTTTGATTGCAGCCTGACAGGTGGAACCAATTATTCTGAGCAGGGAAGGGAGAGAGGCAGCGAGGCTCAGACTGCAGCCTACAAGCTGCATCCTGACAGGGTTCATCTCATCAGTAATTCATTACAGTTCCATTTAAATAATTTAACAAAATCCCCAAACTGATTGGAGAAATAGATTCAATAACTGTAAGATTTGTGTACATCTGTTAATTTGATCCACGGAATATTAAGGGTCAAGCATTTACTGGAAGAGTCTTTTGACTCTTCCAGTAAATGCTTTCCTCCCCCCCCCCCACAAGGCCGGACACCGGACGGCCCAGAACCTCCCACACTGGGTGGGCGGAGGGGGCCCAGGAAGGTGGGCAAGAATCAGGCTGAACACTGGGGACCAAAGAGCCAGCGAACATGGGGAACCGAAGGCTAGATAACAAGGGGAACCAAGGAGCTAAAGAACACTGGGGAACCAAGGAGCCAGGAAACACGGAGGAACCAAAGGGGCCAGGAAACACGGAGGAACCAAAGGGGCCAAGATAAACGGAGGAACCAAAGGGCCAAGAGAACACAGACGTGCCAAAGCACAACCAGGGCGCGGCACATCAGGGAAAGGTACGGGCGCTTGACAGCGCCAGGGGAAAGAGCGAGCGCAACACAGCGCCAAAGGGAAGGAACGGGCGCACGACAGCGCCAAAGGGAAGGAATGGGCGCACGACAGCGCCAAAGGGAAGGAACGGGCGCACGACAGCGCCAAAGGGAAGGAACGGGCGCAACACAGCGCCAAAGGGAAGGAACGGGCGCACACAGCGCCGGAGGGAAGGAATGGGCGCACACAGCGCCAAAGGGAAGGAACGGGCGCACGACAGCGCCAAAGGGGAGGAACGGGCCAACGGCAGCGCTAAAGGAAAGGAACGGGCGTACAGAAACGCCTAGGGAAGGAACGGACGTAAACAACGCCAAAGGGAAGGAACGGGCGTACACGACACCAAAGAGAAGGATCGGGCGTACACGACGCCAAAGGGAAGGAACGGGCGTACACGACGCCAAAGGGAAGGAACGGGCATACTTAACGTCAGAGGGAAAGAACGGGCATACTTAACGTCAGAGAGAAGAACAGGCGTACGACAACGCCAGAGGGAAGAACAGGCGTACGACAACGCCAGAAGGAAGAACAGGCGTACGACAACACCAGAGGGAAGAACAGGCGTACGACAACGCCAGAGGGAAGAACAGGCGTACTTAAAACACCAGGGCTCAACAACAAACGCTGGAGCACGACTGGCGTACAGAAACGCCAGGGGATACCCGCCGGGGCATGAGGGAAACGCCGGGGCTTGGGGAAGAGAACCCCGGGGCGTGGGGAAACGCCGGGGCGCGAGGAAAGAGACCGCTGGGGCGCGAGGGAACCGCCGGGGCGCAAGGAAAGAAGGATCGCCGGGGCATGAAGAAAACGCCGGGGCGCTAGAGATAAGATCGCCAGGGCGTGAGGGAAACGCCGGGGCGCAAGGGAAAAGCTCGCCGGAGCGCGAGGGAACCGCCGGGGCGCAAGGGAGAAACTCGCCGGGGCGTGAGGGAAACGCCAGGGCGCTAAGGAAAAGATCGCCTGGGCGTGAGGGAAACGCCGGGGCGCTAGGGAAGAGATCGCCGGGGCGTGAGGGAAGCGCTGGGGCCCAAGGGATGAGATCGCCGGGGCGTGAGGGAAGCGCTGGGGCCCAAGGGACGAGATCGCCGGGGCGTGAGGGAACCGCCGGGGCGCAAGGGAGAAGTTCGCCAGGGCGTGAGGGAACCGGCAGGGCGCAAGGGAGAAGTTCGCCGGGGCGTGAGGTAAACGCCGGGGCGCTAGGGAAAGATCGCCAGGGCGTGAGGGAAACGCCGGGGCGCAAGGGAAGAAATTGCCGGGGCTTGAGGGAAATTTCTAAAATACCAGGAATCAGAGGGCGTCCTAACACGCCGGGAACACGAAATCTAAGCACTAGGAGTCAGAGGGCGTCCTAACACGCCGGAAACACGAAACCAGACACTAGGAGTCAGAGGGCGTCCTAACACGCCGGGAACACGAAGTCAAAACACTAGGAGTCAGAGGGCGTCCTAACACGCCGAGGAACCAAGAAAAACCTTAACACCAGAAACTACAGGGCGAGCTAGGCAGCAACAGACCGGGCGCGCCAGAGGGCACACACGGTGACAGGGATGCACCGGAGGGCTCTGGCAGCGACAAGCATGCGCTGGGCAGCAACTGACCGGGTACACCAGAGGGCACAGCCGACGATTAATAAAACGTCGGAGGGCTCTGGCAGCGGTCTCTAAACTGGGCAGCGACAGGCCGAGAGGACCAGAGGGCTCAGCCGGCATAAAGGTGCATCGGAGGGCTCTGGCGCCACCTCCCGGGGAGGGGAAGAAAACAGGAAAAGGTGATCGGAAACCAGAGACCTTGGGATGCCCAACTAAACGGAAACAGAGGACTAACCGAACTAAACCAGGGTACAACAAGGAAATAAAAGAAACAGGGAAGTCTAAAATGAAACTAATGGGGCTCGGAAACAACAAACTAACTAAACAGGGGAACTAAGAGTGTAGAGACTCTTAAGAGCGCAGGGAACCTTTAACAGCGCAGGGAACCTTTAACAGCGCAGGAACCCAGACACAGACACTAAGGGGATAAAACAACAAAACTAAGAACAGGTTCGGAACTAAGACCAGAATTGACAAACTAGACAGGGATCCACAGGACTAAACAGGTAACAGGGACTAAGGCTAGAAAACCGAAAACAAACCAGAACACTAGGATGGGGACCAAAACCTAAAGAATAACTATAACTAAGCAAAACAGGGAGACGAAGGCAGGTGCAGCTAAACTAACGAAAAACTAGATAACCTAAGCTAGAAAATAGAACACAAACAACAGAAAATCTAAGGGAAAAAACTAGAATTTAGAAGCACAACGCAAAAGACTAAAGGCAAACCTAGAACAATAGAACTGAGCTGAAAGAAATTAAACCCAAAGCAAACAGAAACTCAACTACTCTAAAGAAAACGAAAAACTCCTAAATAATTCTAAACCACAAAAAATCCTATGTAAACCAAAACTAAGGTTAAGCCTATATAAATTATCAGAAAGCAGAACAACAAACCAAACTAAAGAACTCTAAAGGAACACTGGAAAACTGTAAAACCAAAGAATGTTAAGTAACTCAAAACCTCGGGGCCAAAATAACTCAAAAACAACAACTGAAACTAGAGAACTAGATGTCTAACTAGAAAACGAGAATCAGAAAAATAAATCTGGAAAAATAAAGCTAAACTAGGAAACTAAAGATCTAAGGCAGGAACTTGAGCACGCAGACAGGAACTAGAGATCGCAGGCAGGAACTTGAGACACAGACAGGAAGTCGAGAGCGGGGATCTTGAGACGCGGACAGGAAGTTGAGCACGCAGACAGGAACCTGAGACGCTGGGCTGCCTCGGAGGCGGGCTCCGCGGAGAACGATCCCTCCAGCGGAACTCATCAGCGACGAAGGCACCCACGAAGACATTAACTGAGGCGGAGCAGATCCTGCCAGCTTCCGCACCTAGCTCTGTGCGTGCTCGGGTTCATCCTTTGGCCGGTCCGTAATTGTCATAATTTGTCTTTGGATGAACCCGGACACAGCACGCACGCACAGAACTTGTTCTTGAAGTGAGTTTTATTGTACAGAATGGAGGGTTAATGACGAGAGGAACCATCTCCGTCTTTATGGACGGAGATGAAGGGTGCAGAAGCTGGCTGACAGGAGGAGCGCGGGGAGACTGACCGGGAGGAAACTCAGGAGCGGAGGACTTGAGACCGTGGAACAGCTGCGGGACCGGAGAGCGTGGAACCGAGTTGCAGAACTTGAGAGCGTGGAACCGAGTTGCAGAACTTGAGAGCGTGGAACCGAGTTGCAGAACTTGAGAGCGTGGAACCGAGTTGCAGAACTTGAGAGCGTGGAACCGAGTTGCAGAACTTGAGAGCATGGAACCGAGTAGCAGGACTTGAGAGCGTCCGATGGAGCAGGACTTGAGAGCGTCCGATGGAGCAGGACTTGAGAGCGTCCGATGGAGCAGAGCTGAGCAGAGTCTGAGAGAAGTGACTTGAACAAAAACCAAGTAGAAGCAACATTCTTCAGGCTGACTGCAACAAAACAGAGCTGACATCGAATACTGGCTGAGACTGAGCAGGAGTGAACACTACGGACCGGCGACGAGAGCAGAATGAGGTGAGTTTTAAATAAGGGTGGAACCAGGTGAGAGCAGTGAGGGTTGATTGCAGCCTGACAGGTGGAACCAATTATTCTGAGCAGGGAAGGGAGAGAGGCAGCGAGGCTCAGACTGCAGCCTACAAGCTGCATCCTGACAGGGTTCATCTCATCAGTAATTCATTACAGTTCCATTTAAATAATTTAACAAAATCCCCAAACTGATTGGAGAAATAGATTCAATAACTGTAAGATTTGTGTACATCTGTTAATTTGATCCACGGAATATTAAGGGTCAAGCATTTACTGGAAGAGTCTTTTGAAATGTAATGACATCTCAAAAGACTTCGATCTGGGTAGATCTGGGCTTTTTTTCCTGTGTCAGAACCACGTCTCCAAGGTGCAGACTTAATGCAGTCAATTTGGCTTCTTCCTCATTACCTCGGATGTGTATATCGGATCCCGTTCAAGGCCTTCATGAGGAGTCTGCACCTGGGAGACGTTCCGACACAAGCAAAGAGCCCAGGAGCCTCATTTATAAGACATTTTGTAGACTTAATAAAAGTGTGTTTGCCAAAACATTGAAAATGGTGTACGCCAAATAAATTCTGATTTATAAAACGCACACCAGCACCCAATTTTCCTTTTTAGATATAGGTGCACTTGAATGTTTGTGTACCAGCTTCTTCGTCATGTTCGACCCTCTACACGCCCAGATTCAACCATAAATGGTCAATGCAAAGCAACTCATGAGTGGCAATGTCAGGTATGTGGTTCTTGTCAGCCGTTGTGTGTGTTGTTCTTACCTCTCTCCTGCAGCATGCGACTGGTGGATGCCAGCAGCAGATATTTCCCCATCTCCCGCTAATCAAGAGGAACATTTAAGGCGGCCGGAGACAGAAGGAAGACACCAGAGAAATAGCTCACCTGAACGGTACCTAACCTGATCCAAGCTCCTAGATCTTCTTAATTCTGTCTGTTAACTGTTAACCCATTGTGTTTCTCCTCTCAGATCCACTCCTATTCATGCTTGGTTCCAGTCATTCCTCTCTTGGTCATCTCCATCCTGGTCCTTTGACAAGTACAAATCCCTCGAGCCTAGGGATCCTAGAACCTGGCACTCCTCTTCTGCTGGTGTCCTGCTACCACCGAGACTGTTCACCCTCCGTTGTGGAACTCTCCATTCAGTTCCGAACCACACCTCGGTCTATCACTGATTGCTCTGTGTTTGTGGCTTCCGGGTCATCATGGAAAATCCAGCTGTGACAGAAAATGTGTCGGTTGATCTTTTTTTTTTATGGTGCAATGGGAACCACAGAGAAAAAGCAAAAAAAAACTATGAAAAAAATTCACAGAGAAGAGTTTATAAAATGCGTTAATCAGAGGTAAAAGTACATATAACAGGAAAAACAGGAACATGTCGGCAGATCACAAACGGAGATAACACAGAAAAACCTTCAATATCTGAGAAAATAGTGATTTTCTATTACTGCAAAATGTCCTAGTTGAAGTTACAAGGATACCACTCAATGCTTTAAATTACAGTTTTGAAGGTTTTAAAATGGTTAACTTTGTCTTTAAAATCGGCCTGTTTTCACCTTAAATCCCAGCCGGCCCGTATCTCCATATTAGGGAGGGGAAACCGACTATGGGGTGCCCCCAGGGACATATATCAAAATTAACTTCCATATATACATGTTAAATTAAACTCTTCCATATAATATAGTGAAAACCGTGCATAAACACTAGTGAAATGCTCTCACACACACTAGTGAAAACATTTACCTCTTATATAACCTACTGAAAACCGTGCACAAACACTAGTGAAAAGCTCTCACATAAACTAGTGAAAACATTTACCTCTTATATAACCTACTCAAACGTTCTCATACAAAGTAGTGAGAACTGTTCATATAAACTGGTGAAAAGCTTTACCTTTCATATACACTACTGAAAAGCTTTCATATACACTACTGAAAAGCTTTCATATACACTACTGAAAAGCTTTTATATACACTACTGAAAAGCTTTTATATACACTACTGAAAAGCTTTCATATACACTACTGAAAAGCTCTCACACACACTACTAAAAAGCTTTTATATACACTACTGAAAAGCTCTCACACACACTACTAAAAAGCTTTTATATACACTACTGAAAAGCTCTCACACACACTACTAAAAAAGCTTTTATATACACTACTGAAAAGCTTTTATATACACTACTGAAAAGCTTTCATATACACTACTGAAAAGCTTTCATATACACTACTGAAAAGCTCTCACACACACTACTAAAAAAGCTTTTATATACACTACTGAAAAGCTTTTATATACACTACTGAAAAGCTTTTATATACACTACTGAAAAGCTTTTATATACACTACTGAAAAGCTTTTATATACACTACTGAAAAGCTTTCATAAACACTACTGAAAAGCTCTCACACACACTACTGAAAAGCTTTTATATACACTACTGAAAAGCTTTTATATACACTACTGAAAAGCTTTTATATACACTACTGAAAAGCTTTTATATACACTACTGAAAAGCTTTTATATACACTACTGAAAAGCTCTCACACACATTACTAAAAAGCTTTTATATACACTACTGAAAAGCTTTTATATACACTACTGAAAAGCTCTCACACACACTACTAAAAAAGCTTTTATATACACTACTGAAAAGCTTTTATATACACTACTGAAAAGCTTTTATATACACTACTGAAAAGCTTTTATATACACTACTGAAAAGCTTTTATATACACTACTGAAATAGCGGTTTAGCGTTGTAGCATTTGACAGGATCCGGAACAGGGTCTCCGTTGAAGCCAAAATAAAGTTGAGAAATGCCCCTGCTTCTGTGAGGTGTTCAGCGGGTAGCTGAGCAGTAGTGTTGGGTCGATGAGGCGTCATGAAGTGTTTCGACACGTTGCCAAACTGTATTGATACTGTGCCGATACTGTGTCACTGAATACTGACACCTGCTGGACGTTAAAAATCCCTACAGGCAACCTAGTTGACAGCGTTAACTGACACTGATTAGATGACTTAGTATACACAATAATACAATTTAAGTCATTGTATGTTGCATTGTATTATTTCATATTTTCATTTGAATTTAAAATATCTTTGATTTTTTTTATACAGTCAATAAATAATGTGAACCTGTATCATAACGTAATAACCTCTAAGTAAAAATGTTGTGAATGAGGATGCTTGTGGACTGGCATTTTTTTTTTTTCACAAATTTTTATTCAAAAAAATAAGTTGTTTCGACGTTTTGATATTGAATATTGAATCTGTTACGCTTTTTTGAGATCACTTCTCCAGCAGTAGAAAACACCCGATGAAGCACAGATGATGCTGGAGTTCAGAGAAATTGTAATGAAAAGCGGAAGAGGTTTGGACAGACTGTCTTTTCGTTTTTCCAGTATATCATAGGATCTTGGGACCCTCTGCCAAGTATCTGTGCACCTCCTGGATGGCATTAGCTGGCACTTTTGGTCTGCCTGCCCACTTCGATGTCAAATGTTGCCAAATGTTATATGTAAAAAGAACAAATTGGCATTTTAGTACATGATTTATAAACAACAAACATGCCCAATAACATGCCTGAAGTAGGGGGAGACAGCTTTTGTGAAGATGGTCCTGGCTAGGGCTCATTTGGGGTCGTCAGATGATTTATTTCAATATCCTCAGCCGCACATCGCTTTTCTAAGACAACGAAGGAACGCTCTCACTTCTGAACAATTTCTTTGTGCTGCTCTTCATTTTTATGCCAACGGCAGCTTTTTAATAACGTAGGAGACACAGAAAACCTCTCAGAGGAAACTGTATGTTGCGCTGTCAGAAATGTTATTCAGTTACACTTTAAAGGTGTTCCATAGTCAGAGACCCACAAGATTAATAAAATAACTATGCAGAATGAAAGCAATAATTTATTCTGTATCAAATTTCGGCACTTCCAGCTCTAAATTTCCATTCCATATAGCCTATGTAGTTAATATAAAGTGAGATTGGCAGATTAAACATCTACAAGACAATCAGTGTCAACTCATTTTTAGAAGGATTGGTGAACAATGGCACAAAGATGAACATATCAGTTATTTCAATAACACACACCATCCCATCATTAATTGCATATGTTGAATATAGGCAATTAATGCTTTAGTTGAGTACTGTTAAACATAAAACTTTTAACTTAACCTTGCCTGGTTAAGCTGTACTTTATCATGATTTGCTGCCATGTCCTTTCAGTGCTTTTAGTAATGATTGCCCCCCCCCTCCACACACACACACACACTAGTGAAGTGTGAGAAAACAGCTTTAATTCTCCATCACATAACTTTCATATTGCGCATGCATTGACTTTTTCAACAATTACTATTATTATTATATATTACTTAATTTTCTCTAGCGGTTTTCAGCAGCAACAGCATTGTTTCTTATGGTTTAATATTGTCCATATGCCTTCTTTAAAGATTTCTAATTCTACTCCCAGGACATGCGCATTTCCAAGCTTATTTCCTGTCGTTGCCATGGTGAATCGCGTTATTTGCGTTCCATTGATCGGGCTTTTTTTCATGCTCGTGTTCACGTTCAACTCATGGTTGATCGGGCGCTGTGTTTAGTTACCTGACTTATATCATCTGTTTTCAAATCAGAAACGCTGAATATGACAGAGTGATGTACAACCCACTCAAGGTAGTTCAGCCGTTTTTTCTGACACAAGACTCAGAACAAAGACGCACAGCGCAACCTGCCCAACCATAAAGGCGTCTGCCAAACCCATCAGTGGTGCGCTCCGATCAGCACCTGGCACTCACAGAGCGAGACTGCGGAACACCATCTCACCAGAGTTGTAAAATGGTTAAAAAAAGAACGAACAGTTCAGCTTGGCTTTTATTTACTGCGCAGCATAGCTTTGATGTGCGTGCTGAATCCAGATGCGCGAATGCACACGCGCGCAGCTTAGAGGGAACAGAACACTGCTTATAAACACAGTTTGGCGCGTCCGTCAGTTCGAAACAGTTCCTGTATCGATCACGTGACTTTCCCCGCGTATCGACACGGGTTTTGCTCTATGAGCTCGACGCATGCGCCGATGCATCGGTGTTGCCGGACCCATCACTACTCAGCAGTAATCAATAATTTTATTCGGCCGGAGATTGCACAAAATGTACAGAGCTAACCGGAATGACCTCTGTTTATAATAACTTCCGGGTTAGTGACATTCCTTCCTGTTTCACTGAAATGCCTTCCGTTTCAAGTGAAATACCTTCCGTTTCAAGTGAAATGCCTTCCGTTTCAAGTGAAATGCCTTCCGTTTCAACTGAAATCCGTAGCTTTTCAGTAGTATGTATGAAAGCTTTTCAGTAGTGTGTGTGAGAGCTTTTCAGCAGTGTGTATGAAAGCTTTTCAGTAGTGTGTATGAAAGCTTTTCAGTAGTGTATATAAAAGCTTTTCAGTAGTGTATATAAAAGCTTTTCAGTAGTGTATATAAAAGCTTTTCAGTAGTGTATATAAAAGCTTTTCAGTAGTGTATATAAAAGCTTTTTCAGTAGTGTGTGAGAGCTTTTCAGTAGTGTATATGAAAGCTTTTCAGTAGTGTATATGAAAGCTTTTCAGTAGTGTATATAAAAGCTTTTCAGTAGTGTATATAAAAGCTTTTTCAGTAGTGTGTGAGAGCTTTTCAGTAGTGTATATGAAAGCTTTTCAGTAGTGTATATAAAAGCTTTTCAGTAGTGTATATAAAAGCTTTTCAGTAGTGTATATAAAAGCTTTTCAGTAGTGTATATAAAAGCTTTTCAGTAGTGTGTGAGAGCTTTTCAGTAGTGTATATAAAAGCTTTTTCAGTAGTGTGTGAGAGCTTTTCAGTAGTGTATATAAAAGCTTTTCAGTAGTGTATATAAAAGCTTTTTTAGTAGTGTGTGTGAGAGCTTTTCAGTAGTGTATATAAAAGCTTTTCAGTAGTGTATATAAAAGCTTTTCAGTAGTGTATATAAAAGCTTTTTTAGTAGTGTGTGTGAGAGCTTTTCAGTAGTGTATATAAAAGCTTTTTTAGTAGTGTGTGTGTGAAAGCTTTTCAGTAGTGTATATGAAAGCTTTTCAGTAGTGTATATGAAAGGTAAAGCTTTTCACCAGTTTATATGAACAGTTCTCACTACTTTGTATGAGAACGTTTGAGTAGGTTATATAAGAGGTAAATGTTTTCACTAGTTTATGTGAGAGCTTTTCACTAGTGTTTGTGCACGGTTTTCAGTAGGTTATATAAGAGGTAAATGTTTTCACTAGTGTGTGTGAGAGCTTTTCACTAGTGTTTATGCACGGTTTTCACTATATTATATGGAAGAGTTTAATTTAACATGTGTATATGGAAGTTAATTTTGATATATGTCCCTGGGGGCACCCCATAACCGACAGCTCATTTGTATAGGACCTTTGTTTGGCTCTGCAAAGGCTTTTGTTATGCGTGTCAGCCAATAAGCTGCGTACTTGAAGAAAACACATGGCTACTTAAACAGCTACTTACCAGTTTCTTATACATTTCTGAGTTTTTTGGTGGAAACATCTTCCTCCATGGCCACATTATTTTTCTTTTTATTTCATCTACTGTGAAACTAATGGTAGTAGTTTAGGCCCTTTTAAATGTGGACAATCAGGAGTTTAAAAAAAAAAAATCTGTTAAAAGCTGTCTCAAGTACCAGACCTCATGCAGCACTAAATGTTTGTGGAAAAAATCAAGTCAGTAATCTTTGAGTTTGGAAATGGGCTGCAGGTTTATTTTTCCTAAGAGAGGAAAGCCATGTCCTCAAAGAATACATTATATTAAAGGGAACCTTTCTTTCTAATGTCATTTAATAAAGCAGATACCTAAATCATGTAAACAGTTTTGCAAATTAAAGTTGTCTTCTGTGCAGCTTGCTGTATGTTTCTTCCATTAGTTGTAGCTTTTTTTTATATTTCACAAATATAAAAGTCAGGTGTCAAACAATAGGAGTGTTTAGTTTTAACACGAATGAATGAAAATAAATTTGCCATGTCTGTGAAGGTGTGTGTATTTAAAAGAGGAGGGTGTCCAGGGTTAATATTTGTTTTGCCTCTCTTTACTGCAGTTAACATACTGTGACGCCTGTTTGAACTAATTAACTAAGATGACAGAGGAGAAAAAGTCTATAATCCAATACCAATATAACAAGTTCTAAAGAGTAATGGACTATCACAGTGATCTTCCAGCTATTTCAGGAAATATTTAAATGAAACTTGTCAAGTTTCTGATATTTTTGTTCTTTCCAACATCTTTTTCCAACTTTATTAATCTTAAAAAATAACGTTTTATGCCTCTTTACTTTAGCACCTAAGATTTTGTTTTCAGAAAATATTTGAGTTAAAGTTTCAGATTGATAATTTTTTTTCTTTGTTTAATAACTTTAAGAACTTTTGCATTTGAGTAAAATGGCAAATACTTTTGTGTTCTCATCCCTTTCAAAATATTAACCAAGTCAGTTAGTGAAAGTGTTTTTCTTTGTCAACATTTAACAAACATAATCAGTACACCTAAATAAAATGCACAGTCCTGTCTGTAGAGCATAAATATAACCCCCTTTAACACATGAGCACTAGCCTTAGTTTTATTCATTATGGACAGGTTCAGACTTGGGTCAGGATTCAAAGATAGGACAGATTCTAAATTAAAATGGATAGAAATTAATGAAAACAAATTCAACACTTTCCAGGGAGATCAATATCTATTTTCTTGACCATGAACATCTTAGAGTCAATTATTAGTACCCTGATTGCTGCTTATGATACTGTTAGTGTGAGCATGACTCAGCCCTTGGGTAACTGTAAGCAGCCCTCAGAGTACTAACAATTGGTTGTTAGGCGGATGGTCCCTTTCTGTATGTGAGCAACCAGTTTTGATTGTCACCATTAAAACTTGTTGATGCACTATGCAAAATAATTGCTTATAAGGCTGAGTTTACCTGAAAATCCCCAGACTGAAGAAGTCTCTTGGAGAAGAGGCAACATGTTTCGACAAAGAAGAACCAGTCCCCAAGGACCTGCTCAACTTTTTTTGATTAATTTAGTTAATTTATATTACTATACACATAAGATGTATTTAAATATGACTATGTTTGGATTTGCTTTAAGCACAAGGGGTAATTACACCATTCCATAATTAAAGTTTTTTTTTTGTTTGTTTGTTTTTTGTTTTATCATACAGCGGCCTTTACATTTGTTGGCGCTCCAGGTGTTGTGTAAACCCCTTAAAATCTCTTAAAATAAATAATTAGTTTCTTTGCTGTAGTATTATCTCATATTGAAACATATTTAGAAGTCTAACTTTTAATCTGTCTTGTGTATGGGAGAGGCGGATCCATGTTAGCAAAATTTTCCCTTAAAGTTCTTAGAAAATAAACATACTGTAACTGATGCATTTTTTTAATATACCGTTTACTGTTTTGAGTTGATTAAGAGGGTTAAGGAACTATAAAATAGCAATCCACAACTTGCTGTTTCTTTGGGGTATAAAAGTGATGTCAATCGGTTTCTATTTCTTGTAGCCACTCTTCAGAATTGCAAAGACAGCGTGAACATTCAATAAACACGTGTCAAGAAATCGAAGCAATAGAACCATTAGAAACAAATTCAAAGTAAGAACTAAACTACCTTCTTCAAACAGCTGACAGCAAAACAAATGGTTAAGAAATAAGTTTAAAGAAATCCATTGCCATTTTCCTTAGCCAGTGTTTTTAGTCATCTTTGACAGGAGAGTTTTTTTTCTTATCACTATTTTGACTCCAGCCTCCTCCTTTGCTAGCTTCCCACTTCATACAATCCTCTCGTATGAGCGTGAGCAAAGAAATTTGCTACAGTCCGCTGGTTGTTCTTCATCATGCCTCAGACCAAACAAAGAAACACTGAGTCTGACAGAGCAATCAGGCAGCGACAACATAGCACAAGGGGAGTTTTTAGTCTTCAGTTTGTCTGCCTGGAACAAATGAAGCCGGCAGGAGCGTAGGCTTAGATCAGGGGGACAGCTTGTTGCAGATAAAGCTCTCATTTGGTGGGAAATTGACCCTGGGCACTGAATCCGCAGCAAGATAAGTCATTCTATCTGCAAAACATGTCGAAGTTTATTGGAACAAGAGAGACAGAGAGGAGGAGAGTTTGAAGATGGAAATAAGGATTAAACTGGCAATTTGCCCAAATGGTAAAAGGAGGTGTTAGTTGCTGACTACATCAAGCAAAACTTAACTGTGGTACTCATGCAAAAAGTAGTCTGTCTTTAGTGGTGTGGAATGAATGAATCTATCTAATCTACTGCAACAATTCCACTGTAACAGCAACCCCAATGCAATGTAAGAGGCTAAATATAGAGGATATGGGGTCTGTGGAATATTTGATATTCTAATACTACAATAACCAAGAAACACAACATCTACAATATCGGCTGTTGCGCTGGGCCCCGTGGCTCTGTCAGGGTCCCGATGGGGATAGGGGTCTATCCCTGTGTTGGTCCCTCTTGGGGCACCTTTTCTCTGGGGGGTCCTTTCGTGTGTCTGGGGTTCTGGTTTCCCCAGAGTCGCCTAGGTGCTCTAGGGGGCGGGTCTTTGGCTCCTCACATCCACTATAGAGCATTTTTCTTATGGATAAACCTTACATACTGTTACGACCTGGCTCGGCCAGGGAAAAGGGAAGTAACATTAAAGAAACCTTGGTGGTAAGGTTTAACAGTTTAGAGGGTTTACTGTTTGGGTTCAACAAAACAGAACAAAGGGAGGGTAAAAATTAACAATAGTCAAAATGTAGGGACTTACAACAAATGGGCACTAGACGAAACAACCGGTTGTAAACCAAAGAACTTAACCAAACAAAAATAGACTTTCAGAACAGGGTACACAAAACAAACTACAAATTATCTAACAGAGAATCAAAGATCCCTCCCAGGGACAAGGTGATTGACACAAGCTATCAAAGGTTGTCAGAGCTATCAAAACTAACAAGGGCTATCAGAGCTATCAAAGGCTATCAGAGCTATCAAAGGCTATCAGAGCTATCAAAGGCTATCAGAGCTATCAAAGGCTATCAGAGCTATCAGAACAAGTTTACAGCAGTCAAACACCTAACAAAGACACAGCTGCACTTTCTCCCAGGATGTCCTTGGTTCTTAAAGGGAGGCCTCATCAGTGATTGGTGGAGCCGGCAATTGATGACCCAATCACGGTAGGCCTCAGGATGTGGCACCGGACAAGCAGGGCAGCACCCACTTCCAGGTGGAGTCAATCTGATTAGCCACTGAAAACAACAAACACAGAAAAAGGCCACTGGCCGTAACACATACACAAATGCACTCTTGCAAACACCTACAGGTGCTTGGGTTCAGGTGATTACAGTTTCACTTCTATACAGAAAACCCCTATTATTAGCTTTAGTTGTCACTTTATAAATCTTGTATTAAATAATACTGTGTGTTTTTCTGTGATGTTATCAAGGTGTTGGTTGTTTGTACCTGTAATACTTTATTGATTTGTTTTGCTGTTCTTTTTATATCTCTCTATGCAGGTGTAGAATCAGACTCTGAGGATGTTATCTTGTTCTCTCTTTTTCCTCTCCTCAATTTTTTCACCTTTTCTCCCTTTTAGCATTTTGTCTCAAATTTTTCACTTCTTTTTTCTCTTCTACCTTCCCATTATTGTGTCCATTGAAATAGTCCCAGAATAAAATCTAATAAAGCTTTTGTGTATATATAAATCAAGTGGAGCACTATGGCAAAAGCAGTAAATGGCTTGTACTTGTATAGTGCTTTTAACTAGTCTTGACAACCTCCAAAGCACTTTACACTACAGTCTTAGTCATTCACCCATTCACACACACATTCAGCAGGCAATGCGGATGAAGTGTCTTGCCCAAGGACCCAATGACAGAGACAGTCAGAGCAGGGGATTGAACCGGCAACCTGCCAATTGCAAGATGAACCCCCTAACCTCTGTTCCACCATTGCCCCAATACTCCACTTGTGAAAGTAAAATCTGTTGGGCTCTCTTTTGCATTAAGACAGCAATTCTTAACGCTGCACTGCCATAAAGGACAGGTAAAGAAGAAAAAAACAAAAGATAGAGTGCATAAACCACCATCTAGACTTTACCTGTGAGTTGAGTTAATTTCATAAAAAATATGTTCGTTCTGAAAGTCTAGTTACGTTGGATTTGAGTATGACCACGAGTACAAATGTGAGCTTAATCATGTGTGTTTACAAGGTATAAATATTAAAGAAAAAAAAATATACATCAAGCACAGTCAATATTTTGTAAGGTTGTGGGGAAGATGAAACATATATGTATGTGTGTAGAACTTGAAAAGGAAATTAATTTATGCTATGATGTGTTCATGTGCAACAATATTAAGTAATGGGGTACAAAGTATATGATGTGAAATGCTGGCGTGTTTTTTTAAACGGGGAAGATGTAATTCACTGGACTTGTAAAATTGACATGAGATCTGAGCTCAATAACTCATGGGAAGAAGAATGTTGTTGTTGAAATTAAAAGTTGAATAAAGGAAGTGTTTTTTAAGAACTCCAGGTATGTCTGTGTGTTGTTAGAGGCCAGAAGACAATACAATAAATTTTTTTGTCAAATTGAACACTGACTTAAAAAGTAGACATCCAGAGGGTAGTGGTGTGGACTAGCTCGAATGTCACTTTTAGCAGCTATAATGCCAGTTTTTTCTTTGTTCATATGGATGCAAATATTCACATGAGTAGATGATATTTAACTAGTCTGTGTGGATTTGTGTATGTATGCATGCTGTTCAGCTGTGAATTCATAAAATTAATGATGCTATCCAGTATGTCATATTTATATTGCAAGCCAGATGTATTTTGGATGTTTGGTCAAGCAGATGGAGGTCCTTTAGGGCCCATAGCTCTGTGATCCCATTATTTTCTTTCACAAGGACACTAGCAGGAATAATTTGGGAACTTTTTTCTAATTTGCTCTTTATATACCAAAGCATTGCTAACTTTACATTATCTTCATAAACATGACCAGAGAAAAACTGAAAGTTTCAAAGTTATAAATTAAATAAAATACCAGATACAGACACACTGTAAACAACACCGTATAGGTAACCTGACTCTCGGCAGATGGATGTCATTCCGCCGAGCTCCACACGGCTCCACACATCTATCTGGAATCGATGCCATTGGGAGGGATTTCAATACCACATAAAATGGACTAGCCGATCAGGATCGCTGGGTGGGATTTTCAAACATGTGACGTATCAGAGAAGTGACTGTTTGGATTCAGACAACAATGGCGGCTCGCAGCGAGGAAGCAAGCAGTAACATTGATGCTGCTATTTCATCAGTGTTGTCTAATCTACCAAATATTAATTCTTAAAAAGAACACCAGAGAACGGCTTTGAAGGCTTTTATTAGTGGAAACAATGTTTTTGCGCTTCTCCCGACCGGGTATGGAAAGAGCTTGATCTTCCCTAAAGTCAGCGTCACAGGTTGGTTTGGATGTGAGTGGTTGAAGTAGCATGTCAGTAAAGATGACGGACAAGTGGTTTAACCAATTGTATGCAAGGGTTTTTGATAAGGCACCACCTTCAGAAATACATCTCTAACGGAGCAATCCCAGATGGATCTGTGGAGCTCTGCTGAATTAAATCCATCAAGCAAGTGTCAGGTTACCGTACGGGTACAGCGACTACAAACGTTGTAAATTACATCATTGAAGCCCTGGATGTTAATTCAATTAAATTTTATTTATATAGCGCCAATAGACCCCTTGCATCTGACGTCACAGTCACGTGATCGGGGGGGGCGCGCCTCCATCTTGGTGGGCACGCTAGCCTGACAGCCCGTCTACTACATGACAAAACGGGTGATTTAGAGCGTACTTTTAGTTAGTTTATTTTTGGAATCTAAACAATGCCTACCACTTGTTGTGCTCCCGGTTGCACACAGAGGCATTCCAAATCGTTGGATGTACATTTCTGTCGTTTACCAAAGGATGAGGAAAGAAGAAAGAAATGGATATTTTCAATGAAAAGAGCGCAGGCAGACACTCCAAATGGACTGGGGGATCCATCATACTCCGGTAAATACAACTTAATTCTGCTCTATTCATTGTTCTACTTAAATAGCGGCGGAGGGGAGGTGGCGATCGCTACACGGGCCGGAGAAGCGGAGTTACTGCTGCTTCAGACAGCCCCCGCTGTCTGAAGCAGCAGACAGCGGCGGCTTCTCCGACCGGTGTAGCGATCGCTACACCGGTCGGAGAAGCCGCTGTTGCTGCTGTAGCCGCCGCTGTCTGGAGCAGCACCCGCTTCCTGCTGCTCCAGACAGCGGCGGCTCTCCGGCCAGTGTAGCGATCGCTACACTGGCCGGAGAAGCCGCTGTTGCTGCTGTAGCCGCCGCTGTCTGGAGCAGCACCCGCTTCTTGCTGCTCCAGACAGCGGCGGCTCTCCGGCCAGTGTAACGATCGCCACCTCCCCACCCGCCCGTTCACGGGCATACACTCTACGAGTTTTTCAGTCGTGGTACTTATATTCAGCTACGGAACCGCGGGGTTTAAAAGATCACCGCTCACGACCTGTGTACGGCGCGACCGGAGTGCTCATACTGTTCGTGCCCCGGTGGGTGACAGGGACCCAGACCACGGGAGGCACCGGGCGTCAGGGGGAACGGAGGGGAGAGAGGAAAGACGAGACGCGCCGCCGGCCGCGCGGACGGCAGACCGCCCGGCCCGCACCCCCGTACGGAAAAAGACGGCCAGCGCGTACAGTGTACGCCCGGCTACGTTATGAGAATAAAAAACATTAGACTCACCCTTCCACGGACAACTGCTACATCATTCAGGTAACAAACAGACAGTTCACGTATCCATCCGGCAGTGAACTGTTTGTGAGCTTCCAAACTCTTGTAGGCCTTCATCTGATCGACACTGTACGTTGGGGTGGGTGACAACACAAGGTAGTTCACCAGATCCGCGTAGCAAACTGATGGCCAATCATCGGGATTACTAGAAAAAACCTTATCAGGAAGAGCCAAAGGGTCCGCATTACCGATCCTTGCACATTTAGCGAAGTAAGCTGCCTTATCAGAAGGCTGTAACTCATCCACGTAAGACTTTGTTTGCATGTTGGCGCGTTGTGTAGACAATGGCATGCCAACCAATATGGCCGCCACGCAAGGGGTTCTGGGTAACGAGTCACGTGGTTGCAAGGGGTCTATTCATGAAACATGTCATCTTGAGGCACTTTACAAAGTCAAATCAATCATATTATACAGATTGGTCAAAAATTTCCTATATAAGGGAACCAGTTGATTGCTTCAAAGTCTCGACAAGCAGCATTCACTCCTGGAGAAGTGTAGAGCTACAGGGAGAGTCGTCTGCATTGTCCATGGCTTTGCAGCAATCCCTCATACTGAGCAAGCATGAAGCGACAGTGGTAAGAAAAACCACCCATTAGCGGGAAGGAAAAACCTCCAGCAGAACCGGGCTCAGTATGAACGGATATCTGCCTCGACCGACTGGGGGTTACAGAAGACAGAGCAGAGACAAAAAAGCACAGACAAAAAAGCACAGAAGCATACATTGATCCAGTAATCTGTTCTACATTAGATGGTAATAGTGGTGATCTGCCTTCCCTGGATGATGTCACAGTTAACAGAACGTCAGACCAGGTGTACCTACTATGAAGAAAAAAGAGAGAGCACAAAAAGTTAAAAGCTGAAATGACAACAGTCATTTCAATGTAATACAATGCAAAACTGGAGAACAGTAGACTGGAGAACAGTAGAAATCAGTAGAGTGAGAAAAATAGGCCCTGATGTCCTCCAGTAGCCTAAGCCTATAGCAGCATAACTATAGAGGTAGCTCAGGGTAACATGAGCCACTCTAACTATAAGCTTTGTCAAAAAGGAAAGTTTTAAGATTAGTCTTAAAAGTAGACAGGGTGTCTGCCTCACGGACCAAAACTGGGAGTTGGTTCCACAGGAGAGGAGCCTGATAGCTAAAGGACCTGCCTCCCATTCTACTTTTAGAGACTCTAGGAACCACCAGCAGAAGTGCTCTGTTAGGAATATACGGGGTAATCAGAGCTCTGATATATGACGGAGCTTGATTATTAAGGGCTTTATACGTTAGAAGAAGAATTTTAAATTATATTCTTGATTTAACAGGAAGCCAATGAAGGGAAGCTAAAATTGGAATATGATCCCTCTTGTTGATTTTCATCAGAACTCTTGCTGCAGCATTTTGGATCAGCTGAAGACTTTGAACTGCATTTTGTGGACTTCCTGATAGTAAAGAATTACACTAGTCCAGCCTTGAAGTAACAACCACTAGGCCCGGGAAGGGTTGGCCTAGTGGTTAGAGCAGCGCGATTGCACTCAGAGAAGGATGCAAGTACCCGGTTCGATCCCCAGTGCCTGCCCTCTGGGTCCCTGAGCAAGACCCCTAACCCCAGATTGCTCCCTGAGCACCGCACATGGCAGCCCACTGCTCCCCTAGGGTGATGGGTTGAAAGCAGAGAACAAATTTCGTTGTAATCTACGTTTCAATGTATGTTTAAATGACAATAAAGATGATATTACTATTACTAAATGCATGGACTAGTTTTTCAGCGTCACCCCGGGACAGAATGTTTCTAATTTTGGCAATATTCCTGAGGTGAAAAAAGGAAACTCTGGAAACTTGTTTAATATGGGATTTAAATGACATGTCTTGGTCGAAAATAACTAAGAAGTTTATTTTTTGAGGACTCTGGTCCAAAGATTACAACTTCTGTCTTGTCAGAATTTAAGTGCAGGAAATTTAAAGTCATCCAGCTGTTGATGTCATCAAGACATGACTGCAGTCGAAGTAATTGATTGGATTCATCAGGATTTATGGATAAATATAGCTGAGTGTCATCAGCATAACAGTGGAAATTAATCCCATGCTGTCTGATAATTTTGCCAATCGGAAGCATATTTAAAGTAAAGAGAATTGGTCCAACGACTGAACCCTGTGGTACTCCACAGGTGACCCTAGAGTTTGAGGAAGATTTAGTATTAACATGAACAAACAGGAATCTGTCCGACAGATAAGATTTAAACCAGCCTAATGCTTTCCCCTTAGTCCCTACAGTATGCTCAAGTCTTTATAGGAGAATATTGTGATCAACTGTGTCAAATGCAGCACTGAGATCTAACAGGACAAGTATAGACACAAGTTCATTATCTGAGGCCATGAGAATATCATTGGTGACCTTCACCAGAGATGTTTCAGTGCTATGATGAGCTCTGAAGCCTGACTGAAACTCCTCAAGTAGGTCATTACTTTGTAAATGTTCACAAAGTTGATTAGCAACTACTTTCTCAAGAATTTTAGATAAGAAAAGAAGATTAGATATAGGTCTGTAATTTACTAACTCATCTTGATCAAGAGATGGTTTCTTAAGTAAAGGTTTAATAACAGCTACTTTAAAGGAGAAGTCCGGTCAACAAGGAAAAATCAGGGGATCATTAGCTATAACTAGAACTAATACGTTCGTGGTTATTTAATGAATTTAGCTTTAATCAATAAGAAAATAAAAACATAAATTGTCGTCTGGATCACTGTGTCTGGGGGCGGCCATTACTGGCCATATATGGGCAGTAAGGTCCGCCTGACGTCACATCCTGTGACGTGGAAAGCGGAGCGCCGATTGCATTTCTCCCCGCTTTCTAAGCAAAGTCAATAGGAGCCGTTCTACACAGCTGCAATCATCAGCATTTTTTTCGGATTTTCCAGAGGACTTCACCACTCACATTTGCGAGAGCTATTGTTAAAGCAACAATGCCCACGTGCATGGCCGTAGGATGTTCCAACATAACTGGTAAAAGTGGAAAAAACATTGCTTATTTCACCTTTCCTATTCATGAGCCACCACGGGCTCGTCGCTGGATTGCCAACTTGAAGAGAGCACATTTGCCATCTAACTTCTGGCCAGAGAGAAAACACGTCATATGCAGCAACCATTTCAAGAAGAATGTTTTGAACATGACATGAGAGCGAGGATTTTCGGTAGGTTGTTTTATTTTTTTATAATTTAGAATTTGCGGGGATATTTGGTTATCGACCAGAGGGGCGGAGGGATATCACATATGATGTGTCTTATTATTTTGTCCATCGTCTGGGCAGAGCTGTTCTGTGTGTTTTAATCTTTAGCCTAATGTGCAGACCACCACAACTGTTTTGCAATGGTTTTCCCTGTGCATCCGCCTAAGTCAGAGCTTCAGAAGCGAGGGGAACAATGCCTCTGCCGTCCGCGGACTGTTTCTGTTTTGCGTTATGAGGCGGAGGGATATTTCTACTGTCGGCTGTAGTGCGGCAGTGTCGCTTGCTTAACAGCGGGTCCCGCTTCGTGATGTCACAAAATGGGAGGTGACAGTACTATTCTTGATCAAGATGGATTCCTCCACATAAATATGATTAAATGAAAATTATTCTTAATTAAAAAAACGTATAATTTATTGCACAGTATGTAGTAGTTTTATATTTAAAGTACTTTCAGCAGTTTGAATTCTGATTTTGACCGGACTTCTCCTTTAAAAGCCTGTGGTACATATCCATTTACTAAGGATAGATTAATCATGTCTAAAATAGGACCACTGATCAAAGGCAATACCTCCTTAAACAATTTGGTTGGGATTGGGTCTAACATACAGGTAGAAGGTTTAGATGAAGCTAATATTTTAGATAGCTCAGAAAGCTCTACTGCTTCTAGACAGTTCAGACACTGCGCAGGTTCTAAAGATTCCTCCAACGCTGCCTCACTTACTGAGGACGAGATAATCATGTTTGGGAGGATGCCAATTATTTTATTTTTAATGGAATCGATTTTATTTATGAAGAATTCCATAAAATCATTACTGCTAAGAGCTAAGGGAATGGATGGATCAACGGAGCTATGACTCACTACTGTACAGCTCTTTTCATCGACATGTCTAAGGCATTTGATACTATTGATCATACCGTACTTTGTCAAAAGCTGTCAGATATTGATTTATCGGACAATGCTGTAAATTGGTTTTGTAATTATCTGTCAAATTCTAGACAATGTGTGCAACACAGTGGTTTGTCATCAAATTATGTAATTGTCACAAAAAGTGTGCCACAGGGTTCCATTTTAGGGCCATCTCTGTTTTCAATGTATGTAAAAATTGTTGGTAAAATATAACATATGCTGATGACACTGTAATTTACTGCCATGCAAAAAACAGTTATTGCTGTGCTTTGGTGTCTGCAGTCTGCCTTTGACGCTATTCAGTATGACTTGCTTCATCTGAGACTAGTCCTAAATGCTGTTAAAAGTGAAGGTCATGCTGTTTCCTAACCAGACGAAAGTTCGACAAGTTCTTCCTTTTATAGAAACAATGACAGTTACACTAATAGTACCTTAATACCTTACATGTAAGTACCCCTCCTTTAAATCCCATATTGTATTAAAGAAATTGAAGATAAAACATTTTTTTAGAAACAAACGTTTTTCTTTCAGTGCAAGGAAGAAAATTATTTTAATGAACTTCCTGCCTCTGTTAGACAACTGTGACGTTGTGTACATGAATGCACCTGCCACCTCTCTGCATATGTTGGATGTTGTCTATCATGGAGCATTAAGGTTCAAAACAGGGTACAAATATTTTACTCATCACCTCTGTAATTTATATTCTTGGGTGATCTGTAGACTAATGCATTGGTACATTTTCATCTATAAAGCCTTCCTTGGACTCTTGCCACTTACTCATCCTCATACCTGTCACTTAGACAGTCCAACCACAAACGTCTCTCTCAGGACTTCCTCTGTTTTTGTAGTATGATCAGAACTTGGGGGTGGGGAAAAGCCTTTTCTTGCTCTGTCCTGTCAACAAGGACCACTGTACAGCAGGATATTAAAATATCAACTCTTGGACAATTTAAAATATTTTAAGACAAAAAGAAATCTTCTTATGCAACTTGTTCTTGTTTCGAAGTCATATTTTATTAGCCTATTTAATTGAGTCAACTGGTTTAATTACTTATATAATTACTGTGTTCATAAAATGTTATTGTTTATTTGTTTTATCAAACAAGTCTCTTTTGAAAATGAGATATTTAGATCTCAACGAGACTACCTGTATAAATAAAGGTTAAAAAGGTATTCAAATCTGGACACATTAACCCAAGTTTCATATTTAATAATGCTCCAAAACGTAAAAATCATATAACCATATTACTGAATCAGCTGATTATTGAAGTATACAATCTAAGTTATGATTTCATGTCAAGGTAATTATAAACTTAAACTTGAATATTATATCTGCTATAAAAGTCTAATAAGAAGGGGCGCGCATGTGGCGCAGCTGGTAGCCCGGGTTCGAATCAGACGCGCAGTCCTTTGCCGAGTGTCTCTCCCCCTCATCTACCCCCTTCCTGTCAGCCTACTTTCAGAAACAGCAAGCCACTAGAGCTGCAAAAAATCCTGAAAAAAAAAAGTCTAATAAGAAACGCAAATGTTTGTATTATTAAAGGTTCTAAGAATTCAGAAAATAGTACTTCTATGGTCTATTCTATCTGGCCTCTCTCCTCAGTAACCAAAAGGTGTGTACTTATTATGCATCTACAAGATGAATAAAAACTAACTCAGCTCAAGTCATTCAGCTACACAGCTGCTCTTTGTATTTTTGACCCAGTGAAATGGAATGCACTTCGTATGGATCTGAGATAGACTTCAAGTTTAAATATTTTAAATAGATTCCAAACTCCTTTTTTCGTTTCATATTTGTTCTCCATTTTGTTCTATTTTAAAGCTACTGGTGTCATTAGGAGTGATTGTGGAATAGGACCCAGGTGCAGACAGGAACGCTGCATGAACATTGTAAAGATTTAATGAGAAAAGGAAAGCTTACGAGAGAAACTAGGAGATCGTAACATAAAGCATGGGCAGAGTCACTGGCGAAACAACAGGTAAAGTTAGGGTTAGGGTTAGGATTAGCATACAAAACCACCCAGCATACAATAAGTCATGGCCATGCGTTTTCTGGTTGGTTTGAAATGATTAATTTGTCTTGATTTAATTTCAGTGATATTTGATTATTGAACAATTTCAATAGGACTGTTAAAATTGGATATTTAACTCCTCAGCAATACCTAAAAATATCTTATTCAAACAAAAGAATTGTGGGTGAATGAAGATTTTAAACACGGTACTTGTGTATTCAGAATTAATCAAATGATTAAATGAGATTTGGCCTAGTGGTTAGCGCAGGGCCCTTGTATCCTGGGAAGGATCCCGCTCCATTCCAGATCACCTCCGTGAGTCCGTGAAAAGCAACGCCTACTCCATCCGCTGTTACCTTGTCTTCCTCTGCTCTGAGTTCCTTGGAGCTAGAGGAGAGCATGCACAAGAGGTACAAGTTCACACCATAAAAAAGGGGATATAAAGGAGCTGGAAACAAAACAAACTTCTCATTCATCCTTTGAACAGAATCCAAAACGTTCTCTGTTGCTGATTATACATCGACTCGGCATGTTTTTACTTCCATCCAGTATGGGTGAGTACGTACATTGGCCACTAAAAACTTGTTTTTGCTTACGTTAAGAGAATCCACACTTCACCATTATTTTATAGGAATTTCAGTAGAAAATAGTGGGCTATCACTGTCTGGCTGGAATCCGACAGTGAACAACGGAGAGCTTGTCCGCTGACAGTGACGTTCGGAGAAATCACGGTGAATGTGGAATGGTTCTCATTAATTTAAACAACGTAGTTGCTCCGTCGGACGGTGTGCATGTATGTGAATGGAACAGAGCGGTCATGGAGGATGTGGAATTTTGGGGGTAAGGGATAGGGTAATTGCAGAGAACAACTTTCATTGGAATGTACAGTGTTTCAGATAAAGATGATTATGATTATACATCATTATCAAGAGGAGCCAGCTGGTGTGGCTTAGGAATCTGGTTAGGATGCTTCCTGGACGCCTCCTTGGTGAGATGTTCCGGGCACGTCCCACCAGTAGAAGACCCAGAGGAAGACCCACGACATGCTGGAGGGACTATGTTTCTCGTCCGGCCTGGGAACGACTTGGGGTTCCCTCGGAGGAGCTGGCCCAAGTGGCTGGGGAGAGGGACGTCTGGGCCTCCCTACTAAGGCTGCTACCCCCGCGACCTGACCCCGGATAAGCGGAAGAAGATGGATGGATCATTATCAAGAGGCTCATTGAAGAAAAACAGCCTTTAAATGCAGAAACACAAAGTACAGTTAAAAGCAAAGCAAGAACAGTTATATCTGTGTTTATATATTTGGTAGAGATTTTTAATCCAAGGTGACTTACAAATGAGGATAATTATGCAAGCCTTGGATTTGAGAAATATGGTGTCCTCCAAAAACTTTGTTGGATGTGCAACTGACTTGTTCAACCATATCTCTTTGACAAAAACAGACTCCTTATGAGCGCCTCTTCTCAGTGAGTACAAACAGTTCCCGAACTTTTCTTTATCAGAATCAGAATTGATATGTTATTTTCTGTGAAAACAAATTTTCAAGACATTTCCCTGTTTATGTATGTTCTATATGGGCCTGCCATGTTTAGTTAATTCCTGTGTTCATTGGTATAAAAATAGTGAACAATTTCTTTTTTAAATAATTTGTTTTTCCCAGTAGTGAGCTTTCATAAAAGAGCAATGCAAAGTTCCTTATATCTTTTATTTTTTAATATTTTTCAACTATTTGTTGTGCAAATTGTATTGACTGTATTGTCTAAAAAGCCAAAACTGCAGAGAAAAAATAGTCACTCTAAACATGGATTTCTGCTCATTTGCATCGTATTCGCATAAATTTAGTACAGTTAAAGTAATTGTACTTAACCACCTCAGCACATGTGAATGAAAATAAGTCTAATGTTTCAAGAGAGTATTTAGAAGTTGCATTGCAGGAATATATCAAAAGATGTATTCATGTTTGAACAATATTTCCCATCACCATTGACATCTGTATGTTTCTTTGTTTCTTCACAACTAATTTCACAACTAAACATAAGAGGAGTCTGTACCTAAATCATCAATTTCAGCCTAACTGAAAGGAATATGGATGACGCAAGTAGGGGTACAAACTCTCCTTTAGGTGCACAGGCATAAAAGCAGCAGAAAACTTATTGTGCTGTCAAGTTTTCCTTTTAACCCTGATTGAATAAGTCTGTAGGAATCATACACAAATCCAAAATGTCTGTGCTTTCATAGATCACTGTCTGTTGTCTCTCTCAGCCTTAATGATACTGTTTGTTAACTAATATTCTATAACAAACCTCTCAAGGTGTCAGAGAGCTGCTGCTTTCATTTAAGATTTAAATGGAATCCACACATGTAGACTCCAATTTGGGGTTTATTTAAATATATCAGAGTAAAAGTGACTTCATACAAATGCACATTACATTTTTTAGACTTTTATTTGTAAAAACACAGTGTGTACCATTTTTTTAGACTTCAACTTTTAATGAAACAGCATTCAGTTAACATTCTGTTATATTCAATCAAAAACGGTAGCAATACAGTACTCTGCTACTGTGTTATACGTTACACATTATCATGCCATCTGTAATTGCACAGAAATGTTTAGCAAGCAGTTGAGCCGTTTGCATCATTGAAATCTGTTTGAAAAATAGCTTAAGCATTTGTGGGGGGGTTTTCTTTTATTTTGAGAGGCAATACTATTCAGTTAATGGTCTCTGGATAAATAAAATACTGCTTATTGACTTTTTTTAACATAATATTTTCAAGCTTATAGTGTCTAAAAAGCGAAAAATTAGAAAAATGCTTTTTCTACATCACTTTAATGTAGACAGTTGGATATGGATTCAGGCTTTTTTCCCCTATGCAAATCACTTCGACATTTACTTGCACATATATTGCAGAGTAACCAAACCATCTTCTTGAACAGGGGAAATCACATCCTTCGGAGTGATATTTTGTGAGAGTTCTTTCATACATGTTGCCAAAAGGTCATCATCTCCTCGAAATCCACTGTCTTCATCCCAGACTTCTATTATCAGGATATCAGAAGAGGCGTTGTCAAACGTTAACGTCTCCCACCAGCTAGGATTTGAATTAGACTCAATCACTCTGGTTGTTGATGTTTGATTGCCCAGGCGAAGCTGTGAGGGTTAAAAATATGAGACACATAAAATAAATCAAGATTTTTTCTATTTATTTCAGAAAATAACATACAAAAGAGATTTAGATTTTGCTTTTGTTTGTTGCAATTAAAGAAATAATAAAAGAAAACTTACCACAACATAAATATCCGGTTTAGACAGACCATCTCCTGTGAGAGGGATGCCATTTCTCACCTCAACCTTCACCTTCTTATTGACGCAAGGAGTGGATGCGAGAAACCCAACGTAGACTGACACCAGCAGGCAGATGATTCCTGAAAACTTTATGTTCAGGATCTTTCGTCGTGATCAGAGGATAGCTGTGTTTTAAAGCTACTGAAGCATGGGAGGGGCATAACTCCTATCTAAATAAAATTCAACCCCCTTCTGTGACCAGGTTAACTGTCAAGAAAATAACTGAGCAATTATTTTTGCTTGGTGTTCTATGAACTGTTAGTATACTTTTAAAACCCTGGTAATACAGTTCAGCAGTTAACGTAATAAATTTGTAGAATAAAACTAATTTTACTAAAGGCTAAGTTGTGACCTGCTTCAGATGCGCTAATTACTGTGAATGCAGTAGGCATTCACAGTTCTTGAGATCCTCTTTCGCGTTTTTACTGTTTAAAGTTTGATTCGCTTCTCCTCCTACAGTTTTTGTCCGATTTCAACCGTTCAACTTTTAAACTATTCAGCTTCTTCTGGAATGGATGGCTATATCTTTTTGTACTTTTAACTTTTCAACTTTTTAAAATATTAAGCTTTTTCTGCAAATTTTCAGCTTTTTTTTCTCCCATAGAAAATTAATGTAATTCACTAAAATTCCGCTCATTTCAGCTGCTTTTTGACAGCTTACCGCTTCAGCCTACTTTCAGCTAGAAACGCCATTCAACTTTTAAAATGTAGTGATATCTTTCAGCTATTATGGTATATTTCAGCTTTTTCATATCTTTTACCATTTTCATATAGTACCTCCTTAAAATAATTTTGGCTTTTCAAGAAATTCAGCAAATAACATGCTTTGCTATGGTCGTCAAGGAGGCAGTTATAGAGTGCACACTCTAGAAATTCAACAAATTCTTCTTCTCCGAACAACTTCTTCTCACTTGCTCAATTTTCAACCTATCCACATAAATTATACATCAAAATGTAGGATTTTTTGTCTGGATTCAGGAAATGTAACCCTCATTGGTGTAGCATTTATAGATTTTTCGCAAATCACCTCAGAGCGACACAAACTCGAAACCTCCCCCATTCATTTCCTTTGGAGCGGTTTTGAAAAATGACGTCTGAAAATCCAAAACATCACACGTTTTCGCATCGTCGCTACTCCTAAACCGTTTGATGTACAGGCATGAGACTTTCACACATGAATGTCCCAACCCTTCTGGCACTCACAAAAAAGGAATTTTTTGGATAACTGTTACGGTTTTGCCGCAGGAATAATTTGTTCGGGAGTAGCGAATGTGCAAAATCCTGAAAATGCTTTAGAGCTGCATTTTTCCACATGATCCAATTTTTTACATCGTCGGTGTGCCTACACCAATTTTTGTACAAACATAAAAATGAGCAACATAGTCCTCAAAAGCCTGCTGATACTCACAGTGAAAGAATTATTTTGATATCTCTTATACTTTTTCAGCTAGAGCGATTTGTTTGGGACCGTTTTTAGAGGATTTTTGAAATTCCTTAAAAATCCCCTTTATATCATAATTTTTTACGCCTTTATTAAAATATTTCCTGCAAAAACCAATAGCAAGTCTTCTTCCCCTATCCGTTAAGAAATAAACGCAGAAAAAATTACGTCTCTACCATTTACGGATCAGGAGATATGGAGCGTTGTGCGAGGCAAGGTTCTCCATTATAACCCAATGGGACATATTTTGAGCAAAGTGTCTGCACTTCGGTAGACTGACCCGCTGCAGGTGTGTCAGTGAGTTTCCATGACGACGGAACTCTGAGGGCCAGAGGAAGAGGCTCCATTGAGATAGAATGGCAACTTTCGACGCTCACCGCAGTTGCTGTGATTAATGTAGGAATCTGAAATTCGCACAGTCACTTCCTCTTGACATTTTAAAATTTTCAAGTGACTCTCAGCCATGTGTCACTTTTCTGTCCCATTTTGGATTTCATATGCTTTCCTATTGGGCCTTTGCTTCCAACAGGACCTGGCATGATGCCCAGACACAACCCAATTGGCCAATACAGCACCACCCACCTGTGGGAAATGGCGCTACACGCCATTTTGGTCAAATGTTGAGTTCTGGGCCCAGATGTGGTGAGGCTGAGTTGCTAAAGGAGGCCAATCTGACCCATGAACTTTGGTCATGTTTGGTGACCTTAAGTATTAGCACCCCTTTTTGAGGCACTTCCCAGTACAGGATTTGGACCAAACTGACAGAGTACAATCACCCGGTGATACTGAACACAACCATGTTAGCGGCTAACGGTTAGAATGTTGCTAACCGGAAGTAGCTCTAGGAAGGTCCTACAAACTTCTGCTTTACAGAGTCTGTACCTCCTTTATACAGAATGCTCCACAATAAATTTGGGCCTCTTCGCATAAAGCATCTCCAAGTTAGGAGGTGTCAAACATCCAATGCTTTTCAACGGGGGCGAAACCCCTTATACTCCCTAGAAATGCAGGCCCACATATGGCTACAGTATATTCATGTTTGCACTTCTACTTCTGCTTTGTTAAACAATTCAGTGTTTAGAATGAGTTAGGAAGTGTTTGGTGCCTTTCCCTCAGTTTTTTCTTCTTCTAATCATTCAGCTATTGTTCTTTCATGTTCAAATTCTTCAACTCTTTCAAATTCTTCAACTTTTTCAACTTTTTCAACTTCTTCAATGCTTTTCAGCTATTTTTTCTCTTCCTCAAAGATCTTCTGCATCTTTTGCTCAATCATTCAGCTATCTGCATTCACAGTGCATTTTCGCAGGAAATGCAAATTTTTCTAGTTTGCCTCTGCTGTTCCCTGGCTGTGTGTGATAAAAGTTAGCAACCAACAAAATTCTAACATTTAATCAATCTAAAGATATGAAAAGGCTTCAGGACAGTGTTGTATAAAGTACTGAAATCTCGGAGTCAAGTAAAAGTATAAGTACCTCTCCAAAATATGACTTTGGTAAAAGTCCAAGTCACTGACTGAAATTTTATATGAGTAAAAGTCTTAAAGTATCTGAAATGTCTTGTACTTAAGTATGAAAATTACTGTAAAAATAGATGTACTCAAGTAATGTAATAAAAAGTATAAGTAAAAAGTAAATCAAAGCAAATGCAGTTTGAATGACATTTTTTATATGATGGTAAACCTTGAAAGTCAAATTCCCTTAAAATAATATAAACAACCAAGTGCAGGAGAAATTTAGACCAAGTTTAGACAGAACATACAACCTTTTTGTAAGCTTTCAGTTTTCCTTCTTCAAGTAAGGTCAGTGCTATGCGCTTTAAAATTGTACACAACCAAGTGCAGGCAAAGGGGGTGTATACTAAGAACATGGTTAAGTGATAAAGTGATAGTTAACCTACAGGAAGTGGTAAACCTGCTAATAGATACACCTGCGGTTGCAGGTTTCATTTAGTTCAGAAAATCAGGACTCCCGCCTCTATTAGATGCTCTACCTATACCAAGGTTAATTTAACCTGCTTTACTACTGAACCTGCTTCTTATCCTGTTGGTGGTGATCAGTTGCGATTCTAGGATCTGACCTTTAGGGGTGCTCAGCCCCCAGTGTTGACTGTGATTCCTGGCATGAACAACAGGCTTTCCATTTTTAGTCCAGATGTAAGATTCTTAGAGTTGACACACTTTTGAGCTAAAGCTCGTCAAACAAGCTACAATATAGGCCCAACCAAAAGCAGTGACAAACAGATTGAAATGTTTTCACTCGATAAAACCTTGTGCATTTGTAAAACCTGCATGATGGCAATAGTTAGTTTAGCTATATTGATAAAAGTGAGGACTCATTTCCCTAAAGACACAAAACTAGGGTTAGGGCACTGATGCACAAGGGTTGCTCTTACTACATTTAATAGTAATTGTCTCTTTTGCTTACAACAGAGACAAATCTAGCAGTTTGTATATATATATATATATATATATATATATATATATATATATATATATACTATTAGATATGCACTCTCATGTAAGACATAAGACTGCCATATATTATGACGGTCTCATGACCAGTCCATGTCTTCTGTCAAGCAATTTGCTAATAAGTTAGTAAATCCCTACAGATATCCTTTATGAATTTGCATACTGAACTTTGTTTTTCTTAAAACTCAGATTAAGAGAAACAGTTCAGATTTAACCTTTCAGACAGGCATTCTGAATCCACGACTGCATCTACTGAGCTCATCTGTGGTCCCATCATGGTCTGATTGTGAAACAAAAATGCAAGAGCGTAGGTTTGATTTGAACTTTGGTAGGGACACCTACAAACAAACCTTCCCTGGTCTGACGTCATTGGTCCTACGCAATATGCATGCTCCTAGTTTTTGATGCTTGACTTGGGGGTCAGGGTGCGGTTCGTCTGTCTTAAGAGAAAATCAGCATTTCCTGCAAAATTTTATAACCACGACACACACTAGATGCTGTTTGTTAATGTTTAAAGCATCACAGGATCTGGTGAATGTCGAATTGGGACTTTTTTCCATTTGAACAACCAGCAACAGAGACAGACGGCAAATATGTGCCTATTAAACCAAATATAGTCAAAATATGTCTGTTGACTAGATTTATCCTGTATTTTCTTTAGAATATATAGAAATGCACAGAGATAAACCCCACCCTAATTTTTTTATCTAAGATACTCTGTCTGAATTATAAAACAGCTAAATTATACATTCAATTTTATATTTGACAGATACATTTATTGTATTTACTCTGCACTGGAAGTAGAAGTGTAACTGATACTAACAGCGTTTCAAATATTAAATTCAAATTTCAACAAATATACAATTGGGTTGTAGTTGCTCTGTGTATCCCATTTCATGTAATTTATCTTAACATTCCAAACACATTTCTTACATCTTATATCTGAAATGCAGATAACAGCTTCTCCTTACCTACATCCTCTAAGACAACTAGTTATTTCCCTAACAATAGTGAGTTGTCAATGTTTAAATGTGCAGTAAATGTTAATACATAAGCAGCATGGAGGACCCAATACTGTACACTGAGTAAGATGGGTCACACCAAAACTGAATTGCAGATTAAACTTTAAGATATGTAAAGGTCTATGTTTAATTCATTTTGCGACCACGTCAACAGATAAAATAATTGCTTACTTTTTGGGTATACCAAATTACTCGTGTAATGATGTAATATTTTATGGGCTAAGCCCATGATGATGAGAATGTCTACCTCTGCTTCTGGTTTGCACTAATTTACTAATGGACAGTGTGGAAATCTATGTACAATAAAACAAATGTAACTAGTGTTCCTCTGTTTTATTTGTCTTTATCCTAATTCTAGAAGTAGAAATAGTCAAATAAATAGCACTATTATTTTGTGGAACCCTAATCATAATATTATAACTACGCAAAGGTCTAAACAAGAATAGCAATAGGTGGCATTTGGTGTTCTTATACTGTATATTATGCAAAAGAAATTACACCTGCTATTCATACCTGAACAGCCTCGAAGGGTCGACAATAAATGAAAGCAATAATAATAATGCAATATTGGTAAAAGGGAAACCCTCAACTTTTCTTTTTCAGATGGCTGTGGCTAAGAATCTGAATTTTTAATAACCTGCAGTCTTTGCTTTTCCATCTTTCCAGCAGTCTTCAGAACTCCTGCCTGGCACAGAATATTTAGTTTTATAAGAGATTAGGTTTTTGTTGATAAAATGTGTTATACTTCAGAATTAAATGCTATTTTGAGATATTAATGTTGGTTACTTACATTTCTCTAGTTCAACAAATCAAAACTCTCTCCTGCTTCTGTTGCTTCTGTTCAGAACTGCACTCAGCAGCCTTGCAGATAATATTTAGTTTCTTAACCGGGACTAGTTTCGTAGTCTAGTTTTAATTGTGGTAACGGCAGGGTCATTTCAGTGTCAGTTCATTCAAAAGTGAATCAAAACTGAATCTCTCGCGCTCCAAGCACGCACGCACACACACGCAATAGAAAACAGCCAATCAGGAAGAGGGAAGGCGGGATTAAGGCAGCACAACCAATGAGAGTGGAGTTAAATGGGGGTGTCTACCTTGTAAATCAAAGGCCAGGCGCGTTAGTGATTGGCTGCGTGGAGCGCCAGGCCCCGCCCCCGCTGGCCCACAGCAGCGCGTCTGGCACGTCTCTCTTTTTTTTTGTAACGAGTAACAAAACTAAACATTGAAAATGTATCGGAGTAAAAGTATGCGTTTACGTTCGGAAATATAGTGAAGTAAAAGTTATCAAAAAATGTTATACTCGATAAAAGTATAAAGTACTCCAAAATACAGTAGTGTAGTGAAGTATTTTTACTTCGATACTATACAACACTGCTTCAGGATATTAGTTATCTGAATGGCAGACATTGTGTTAATTATCTTAACAAAAACAAAATAAATATATTTTATATACATAGTGGCATACTTTAGATGCTTCCTGATTATTATCACATGGGTCACTATGTCTATCACTGTTGCTCTCTTTCCTGCTTTTTCCACCACCACAATGTCTGTTTGGTTAGCTATCAAATATTTATCAGTCTAAAACTGGAAGTCCCACATACTGTGAGATCTATGATTCTGAACCACTTTTGGTAGGGTTTCCCAGTTTGACTGTGGGTATTACAGCCCATATTTAGCAAAGATGTTCCAGTGCACTATTCCAGCTACTTGGTTATGGTGTTCCATGTATGTTTAGACTTAGACTTAGACAACTGTATTTGTCATTTTGTATGCACAGAGTGCATACAAAATGATGTTACTGATGATGTTACGGGCTCAGGACACACAGCGCTGAGATGAGATGTCCTTGATGGAGGGGAGAGGAGTTCCGATGATCCCTTCTGCTGTCCTCACCACTCTCCTCACGTTCCTCCAGTCGGAGACACTGCAGCCTCCACACCACACAGAGAGACAGCTGGTCAGAATGCTCTCTATGGTGCTTCTGTAGAAGGTTGTGAGGATGGGCGGGGGCAGGTGGGCTCTCCTCATCCTCCACAGGAAGTACAGTCGTTTCTGTGCCCTCTTCACCAGTGACGTGGTGTTCACAGACCAGGTGAGGTTGTCCGTGATGTGCACCCCCAGGAACTCGGTGCTGCTGACCACCTCCACAGCTGAGCTGTTGATGAGCAGCGGAGCGTGGTGAGGCCGGTTCTTCCTGAAGTCGACGATGATCTCCTTCGTCTTATCTACGTTCAGGATCAGGCTGTTGTCTCTGCACCAGCCCACCAGTTGCTCCACCTCCCCTCTGTAGTCCTGGTCGTTGTCGTCTCTGATCAGGCCCACCACCGTTGTTTCGTCTGCAAACTTCACGATGTGATTGGTGGTGAACCCGGGGACGCAGTCGTGTGTCATCAGGGTGAACAGCAGGGGGCTCAGGACGCAGCCCTGAGGGGAGCCCGTGCTGAGGGTGATGACATCAGAGGTGTTCTGTCCGACCCGGACTGACTGAGGTCTGTTGGTGAGGAAGTCTAGCAGCCAGTTGCGAAGAGGTGTGCTGAAGCCCAGATGTTCTAGTTTTCCTACCAGGTGCTGTGGGATGACGGTGTTAAACGCTGAACTGAAGTCCAGGAACAGCATCCACATGTGCGTGTTCTTCTCCTCCAGGTGTGCCAGGCTCAGGTGAAAAGCAGAGGAGATGGTGTCCTCAGTGGAGCGGTTCCGTTGGTAGGCAAACTGGAACGGGTCGAGAGTTGGGGGAAGACTGGAGACGATGTGTTGTTTCTCCAGCCTTTCAAAGCACTTCATCATGATGGGAGTCAGTGCAACAGGCCGGTAGTCGTTGAAACAGGTGACTTGAGGTTTCTTTGACACCGGAATGATGGAGGCAGACTTGAAGCATGCAGGCACTGTGGCTTGGTCCAGCGAGGTGTTAAAAATGTCTGTGAGAACACCAGCCAGCTGACCTGCACACTCCTTGAGCACCCGCCCAGGTATGTTGTCGGGACCTGGGGCCTTCCGTGGGTTGACTCTCCTGAAAGTCTTCCACACATCGGCGGTGTCAAGGCAGAGGACCTCCTCTTCCTGATGGGGGACAGCTTTCACTGCTGGAGTGCTGTTCAGTGCCTCAAACCTCCCAAAGAAGTTATTTAGTCCATTGAGGAAGTCAGCATCAACTTCACCCACCGGGGGGGAGGGCGTGTTGTATTCTGTTATTGCCTGTATGCCTTTCAACATGCTCCTGGTGTTGCTTGCGTCATGGAAAAGCTCCTGGATTTTCTTAGTGTGGTTCCGCTTCGCTAGCCTGATGGCACGGTTCAAGTTGGCTCTCGCTGTCCTCAGTGACTCCTTGTCACAAGACTTGAAGGCTGAGTTCCGTGCTTTTAGCGCATGACGGACATCCGCAGTAATCCAAGGTCGTTGGTTGGCTCGGGTGATGATGGTCTTGGTGGTGCTGACGTCCTCAATGCATTTGTTGATGTAGGCTGACACAGTCATGGCGTACTCATCAATGTTGATCTTGTTGTCATATGTTGCTGCAGCTTTGAGCATGTTCCAGTCAGAGCACTCAAAACAGTCCTGGAGTGCCTCCATTGCTCCCTCAGTCCACACCCTCACCTGCCTCACTGTAGGTTTAGCTCTGATCAGCAGGGGCCTGTATGCAGGGATTAGCATCACGGAAAGGTGATCTGATGAGCCGAGGTGGGGGCGGGGGGCTGCCTTGAATGCGCCTTTAATATTTGTGTAAGCTAAGTCTAGAGTGTTCTCTCCCCTCGAGTAGCAAAATCCACATGTTGGTAGAAATGAGGGAGAACAGTTTTCATATTTGCCTGGTTAAAATCCCCAGCAATAATGAAAACCCCCTGTGTGTGTGCAGATTGCAACTCAGAGATAGTCCGATATAGAACACTCATAGCCTCTTTTGTATTAGCGCTGGGGGGCACATAAACCGCTGTGATGATGACAACAGTAAACTCTCTAGGCAAGTAAAAAGGTCTGTAGGCTAATAATCATCAGCTCGATGTTGTTATTGATGTAAACGCAGAGTCCGCCTCCTCGGGTCTTACCGTTGAGTTCTTTGTTTCTGTCGGCTGCCAGAATTGTGTGCCTCCTTGCTGAGCCAACATATTGGGTCCTGTCTGCTGGTGTAGACCTCAGCGTGGTTTGCTCTGCAACAGAATTCCTTCTCCTGTGCTGCCATGATCATTGCCTATGTGCTGTCTTTCAGTCCATTGCTCTCTAGCAATCGCAAAGGCAGAGGTCTAGTTGGTTTTACTATTGGGTTGCCTGTTCAGGATCTGCCCTACACACCGTAGATAGCTGGTCTCAAGCTCAAGTCCTCTGGGGCCAGTGTCCTGCGACTTTTTGATGTGACACCAGCCCCAAGGACTGGAGTTTTAGACCACTGCCGTAGATAATTGGTCTTGGCTAATTTCATTGCAGCCTCATAAAGGATGTTGTTTGCCTGTGCAATGTGGCATGTGTAAAGCTGTCAGTATTTCTGCAGGACTAGGAAGACGAAAGCCATTATGGAAAGAAAGCTATCGAAAATCATATTTGGGTTGCACAGAAGACATAAGATTCACCTTCCAACATGAAAATTACACTGAATATACATCTACAGCTACAATGCATTTAGATGGTTTAGATAAATTGATCTGTTAGACAGATCAAGTTAATTTATATCCCTAAATCCAACTGAGAATCTCTGGCAAGAGTTTAAAAAATATCTATTCACATATGCTCTACATCAAAGGTGACTGAGAGTGAGCTGCTTTGCAAGGATGAAAGGGGAAACATTTCAGTCTTTAGATGTGCTAAAATGGTAGTGACATAGCCAAAAGACTTCCAGCTGTAGTTGCAGCAAAAGGTGGTTCTAACAACTACTGAGTGGTTTGGCTGAGCTTGTTTGAATAGGGCTCAGTGCAGGGAGTAGTCATGTGGCAATAGGGCAGTTGATGTGCCCTTGGGCATGGCTTTTTTTTTAACATGTCCTGTATGGCAGCGTAGCATTAAGAATTGCTGTCTTAATGGCAAAGAGAGCCCAACAGATTTTACTTTCACAAGTGGAGCATTACTGCTTTCACTATAGTGCTCCACTTGATTTATATATACATAAAGCTTTATTAGATGTTATTCTGGAACTATTTCATGTTCAATGGAAACAAAAGCGGGAAGGTAGAAGAGAAAAAAAGAAAACAAAAAAATTAGACAAAATGCTAAAAGAGAGAAAAGGTGAAAAAAATAGAGCGGAAAAGAAGAGAACAAGATAATATCCTCGGAGTCTGATTCTTCTTCACCTGCGAAGAGAGATATAAAAAGAAAAGCAAAAAAGTATTACAGGTACAAACAACCAATGCCTTGATAACTTCACTCAAAAAAATACACATTATTATTTAATGTGGGATGTATGAAGTGACAGCTAAGCTAATAATAGGGGTTTTCTGTATAAAAGTGAATCTGTAAGCACCTGAATGAGGTACCAAGTATTTGTGGGAGTGCACTTGTATATGTAAGGTTTATCTATAAGAAAAATGCTCAAAAGTGGTTGTGAGGAACCAAAGACCTGCCACCTAAGAGCACAGAGGTAGACTCCAGAAAAAACAGAACCCCAAACGCCCAAAAGAGCCCCCAGTGCAAAGGTGCCCAAGAGGGGCGCCCTGTCTCCCGCCGAAGCAGCTGGCAGGAGTGAGCCCGCACACACCCAAGCACCCAGTACTGGACATGGAGGACCACCAACACACCAGTAGGTCAAGGCGCCAACCAACGGAGGGTAGAAAAAAAAAGAGACACAGTTCACACACTTGAACTCATTAGACACATCCTAGAATTCCTGGTCCAGGTGCCAGCACCCTAGAGGGATATCCAGTCCCCAGGAGTTGATCATCAGGCTGGAAGGGGCCTAGCCGGTCCATACCACCCACCCCAATCCCAGCTCAGACAACCCACGGGCCCATCCACCCGGAAATGGGGCAAACATGAACTGAACGGGCCGGTCAACCAAAGCCCCCCCATGAACCCTGAGACACTGCTTCCCCCACACCCTGCCCTCCATAATCAACGGGAGAGCAGAAGTGCCAGCCCCAGCTTCAGTGGACCCCCAGGAACCAACGGTAATCCCCAGTTCTGAGCCCGACCAGGTGGCCCCCTCCTCCTCCAGGCCCAAAACTCTGGATGGCAGTTGGAGAACCGGGGTGTGAGAAAGACCCCGCACCTGCCTCTGCCTGCTCAAATGTTGTGTTGTTGCATGTTGTTCTCATGTAAATCTAAAAATGGGAGGGCCAAAAGGAGGGCGCAAAGTGCAGCCTACCCTCCTTCGGGGAAGGCAACCGGAGCTAGCGCCCCACCCCTATGCACACTGCCCAAAACCCTCAATGTCTAAATGTGAATGGGGGCAGAGAACACCATGAGGGGATAAGCCTACACAATCAGTCCCCCCCCCCCCGATGCCTTTACCGCTCCATTAATTCTTGCCCTACACGTGTATTGTGGGAATGTAATAGATAAAAGTGTCTAAGATGTACAATAAAATGACTGGCCAACTCTGCGCACACATGGAATAAATGAGTGACAACTTCTCTTCAAGTTCAAGAATTTATTAACAGAAATAAACTGAACATCCAGAGAACACCACTATAGAATACTATTTATCTGAATTAACACTATATTTCATTCAACAAATCCTCTCTACTACGCTAGTGAAACTTAACTAAACTACTAAGCAAAATTAAGAACTACATACAAACAAAGGAAACAAAAAAGGACAAATGTAGTAGTTGAAAACTGTCATCAGAATGATTGAGTGAATGTGGAATGAGGTTAAATTAGCTTAACTAATTTAGAACATTTTGGTATGTGTTTCAACCCATTCACAATGCAAATCTGATTTAAACAAAACATTTGAGAAAATAACATTTTAAAGAATGATTTGCTCAGCAGCTTAGGAGGCTAGAGGGTGCTGTAAGCAGGATGATCGACCGGGAATAATGTGTCAGGGCACTTCCTCTGGGCATTATTTACATCAGTTTGATAAGTTCACAAACACCATCAAATTTACTTTAATCTTTCATATTAATACTATAATAAAGCTCATAGTATTATCGAATGAAGGCTGAGCTAAATGAGACAAACATTATGTTTGGAAACAAACCATAGTTGCATTTACTAGGGCCGTAGCCATAAGCCATATATGGAAGCTAGCAGTGGCTAATGCTAGTGGACATTTGGCACTAAGTTAAAAGACGTTCAAGCTCTATTTGGTCGTAATGAGCGGATCAGAGAACACAAACGTTAATATCCCATTGGTGTATAAAACCCTTATACTAAAGTTTGTTATAACCGTAAAAACACAAAAACACATCAGCAAAGCTTTGTTTCGAGAATGTTAGCTTGGTCAAGCTTTAAAAACACAGTGAAAGCAGATTAAGTAAATCACTTAAAATGATTAATCCTCTACGACTCTCCCTATAGTTTATTGCCAAACCTCTGCTTTTGTGTCTGTTTAATTGTTTTTGGGCATCCAATTGGAAGCAGTGTGAGCAGGGTGAAGCTGGTTCCTCAGCGCGGGGTGGCGAGCAAGGTCCGAAATTAACACTCGCCACTCGCCAAATGTGACTAAATTTCCCGTTTGGTGAGTGAATTTCAGAGGGCTAGCTGCCACATGGCGAGTAAATCTTTGTACCAAATAAATTAAATATAAAATAAAAATAACAAAGCCCATCTGGGCTGCGGATGATCCGTTCACAGAGCTCAGTCTAGACCCGCCTTCTGCGGCGCTGATCAGCTTCTTTCACATCTTATTTCTGGGGAGAGCGGCTCCCAGATAAAGCCTTCATTCAAAACCAGTCATGGCTGCATGCTATAGATCAGAAAACAGATCTCCTAACCAGATACAGTCTAAAACGCCCATTAGTCTGTTTATAAGTTTCATTTTTATTAATTCTGCATTTAACTACGTGCGCTCCTCAAAGGGAAGGGAAGAGAAAGGCGCTGTTTTTGTGCCACAGCGCTGTAACTGCACCTCTCTCCTCCCTTCCCTCGGAGCCAGGTGCTTTTGTCAGCGACCAACCTTCAAAACATGAATCACTACGTTTAAGGTCCTTCGACTCGTACCAAAATGTCCCAATTAAAATCAATAGGAGAGTCAGTAGCTATGTTTAATGCTCTTTTGTTTTTAACGACACAGAACCAGTGGTGCTTCGGTGGGCTGCTGCCTTGCGCTTAAATTCAGGTATGCAAAATTATGTTACATGTAATATAGGTGCAGACTTTTTAAGGAACTTGTAAAATCAGGGGCTTCAGCTCAGACCCATTATTCATTCTCTTCCCTCTAAAGGAGCCCTTTACAGTCTTCATTTATGCATTTTCCCCACTGTTTATCCCTCGCGCGCAGCGCACGAGGGTAAAATCCAGCAGCTGGATCAGCGTAAAGACGCAGCGCAAATCTCTGCGTGCTTTAAGTCTGGCAGCTGAGAAAAAAATGTTGAACCGTATAGGCTTGATGAAACTCTGCCTCATTCACAAATTAGACCAACACGGATAGAATAATGATAATCTGTAGTGTTTTTTATTGCCTGGATGTAAATGTGATAATTCTCATAGTACCTTTTATAATCAACTACAATATTTTCTTATAAAAGTCAGGAAACAAAGATTTCTCTTCCAGGGTCCAGACAGCCACGCCCCCAACCACGCCCCCCGAAAATTAATATAATCTCACTTGATAAAAATTGAGGTCTGGTCAGGATTAATATTTTGGCCGGTAAAAAATATGCCTGGCCGGTTGATTTTTACATCTACTGGCCAACTTGGCCGGTGAATCAGGAAATTAATTTCGGACACTGGTGGCGAGCATGCTCAGGGGGAAGACTCCTCGTGAAACCTGGCCTGGAATGCGTTTACATGGCTCCGGTGGTCTGTGAAAGGGGGTCGCAGTGGGGTCTCTCTGCACAACCTTTGAAGCATCGGGGGCCTCTGCAAGGCCTTCCTGTAGTGGCTGTGTTCGTTCTCTGGAGGCTGCAGCATACTCAGCTTTCCTGCAACAGCTGAGAAAAATCACAATGCTGGTTTCGGTATAGAGGGATTCTTTACTCCGGCATCTGGTGACGTAGAAGATAGGCTGCAGACTTAGCTCCATTCCTAGTTGAGCATGTCTGTGGGTATTCGAACCCCATGCCGGTCCATGGCTTGTCTCTGGTGCGAACCACTCGTCACAAGGGTTCACAGGCAAAGAGGAAGATCTGAGAAAGGAAGCTTAGTTTTGTTGCAGTGATGGCACCACCTACTGTCATGGGCAGTCCCCTGGGTGCCTGTAAAGGTCTCACCTTTCAGTAGCTTTAAACTTTCCTCATGGCTTGATTGCACAACAGAGGGTTTACTTCATAACTCCAACAATCATATTTTGCAATAAAAAGAAAATCAGCACTTTCTCACAAATTGAAGGTTATTCTCAGTTTGTTCTCTGCCGAATTGCTTCACGTGTTTCAGTGGCGGGTAACATAATAATAATAATAATAATAGTAGTAATAATAATAATAATAATTATTATTATTATGGCGATATCTGTGCAGTTATCATGGCGGAACCAGCGACAAAACAGCGAAAGCCCATGTCGGAGCAGGCAAGAAAGAGGAAAAGGGCTCTGGACAGAAAGAGGAGTCGTACACGGGTGAACATCGGGCAAGCTTTTTCCGAATGGCGAGAGCTAAAAGAAAGAGAAGGCTGCAAGGCTGACGCGGACCTCGCGTTTCTGCTGATGCGATTGTAAGTAACATCGTAGGGTTTCCCTCACACTACCGCCTCCCAACATTCCAAAAAAAAAAAAAAAAAAAAACTAACTCGATATGCGCGCAAAGTTTGTCTCCCCCCGCTCCGCCGGTCGCGCAAAGCTTGTCCCCCCCCCCCCGCTCCGCCGGTAAGCAAATTCCTAGGGGAAACACTGCATTGGAATGGTTTCTCTCTCTCTCTGTGCATGTTCATACTTTCACTGTGTTACTCATTGTTTGTACTGCCGTTTTTTCGACTTTTGTATTCGTTGCGTTCGCCTGTCTGCTAAGCTCAAAACAACCGCGCCTGGCTTGACGGAGAAACCAGTAGAACAGCTGAGCATATTTACGACAGTGCACTTTTACTTTCGCCCTCTGGGGGAGCCTCGCTGGAAAATCAATCCCGGTTGCATAGTATACCTTTAAAAGACCAGGTTTATGTTTAGAGTGATTTTTAGTTTAGTTTAGACTAATCCTAACTTTTGAAAACCTAATCAAGCTTTTTGAATACTTGATTGCTTGAATTATTTTGATTGCCTACTGCTTTGCTTTTAGAACAGCATGTTTTAAAGTGTAGCCAATGGTATGCTTGTCCACATATACACAAATTGTTGTTATGTCATTAGAAATTAATTGCAAGACTAAAGAGGCAGTTTAAACCAAAATGTTACATTCATAATATTGGTTCATTCATGGTACCACCTGGTAATGAGAATAAGATATTTTGGAGGGCAGAGGGTGTTCCTGTAGACCCTTTATGTCTATGTGGTGTAGATATAAATCCTGTTGTGGATTTAAATCCAATCCAGTAGTCCGTTTATGTTCAGAAACCTCGAACTTCCTTATTTGAAAAAAAATCCACAATGAGAATGAAACAAACCTCCCTCAAAGTAATGTAAAAGACATAAATGATGTAAAAGAAAACAGCTTTTGCTGCAATCTATGGCACAAACAGCCATTAGGTTTAGGGAGTGACTAGGTTTTCACTTTAGACCAGATACATGTTGGTATTTTCCCCCCTTGAAATTAAAAACAATTTGTGTATTTTTAGGTTATCTTTAGCTGATACTGAAATTTGTTGATGACTTGAGACATTCAAGGATGACAACAAAGCAGAAACTGAGGTAATATGTAAGTACGAAAATAACTGTTTCATAGAACTGTCTTACAGAAAATACCAATGCAGTCTATACCTCATCAAAAAAAGAAAGAAAAAAGTGTAAAATGCAAGAGGAACAGCAGGCACAAAAAAAACAACTTTGTATCATGTTCAGACTGTTTGAAAGTCTTCACTCAACAGGCAGATCATTGTTCTGCATGTGTAATAAGTAATCACAGCCCAGGCCTATTACAACATTTAAATTATCCAAATACTGCAATTAATTGAACAAACAAAATCCTTAACTAAAAATAAGAAAAGTCTATTTTAAGCTATAGTAAAAAAAAAAAGGGGGGGCTGTAGGAGGTAAGCAGGTATCTGTCATGTTTTGCTATTGAACCCGAACACACCACAATAGAGTAAATTTAACAGTTTATTGAAATTTGTGGATAGTGGAGGATGGAACCAAGAGTCTGTACTGAGCCGAAGCAGGAGGATGGTGAAGGCAGGAACTGGCAAGCAGGACGGAACCAGAGCACGGAGGCAGCAGAACCAGAAGCACAGCAGAATGGAGACTTGGAATCAGACTTGACCAGCAGCGCGGCAGAGTGGAGACTTGGGGACCAGACTTGATAAACAGCACGGCGGAGTGGAGAATACTTGCAGAAACCGGAGTGGAAACAGAACCAGATCCACAGTAGGCAAGCGGAGATGACGGGCCTTCGGGCTGGACGAGACTGCATGAGGTGAGCAACGGTGACAGGAGTTGGCAGAGGTAGCAGGGATAACAGAACGAACCGACGAGGAATGACAGAATGCAGTGAGCTTAAATAGTGGGGCTAACAGGTGTGCTGAATGCTGGCTGATTAGTAGCTGATAGGTGTGGATGATTACTGAACTGGAGACTGGAGCTGTATGGAAGGTGGAAAGTGTCTTGAGTATGTGCATGGTGCAGCAGACAGGCTGCATCATGACAGTATTCATTTTATAGCCATGTAACCCCTGACCATTGTAATGAGCTGCTGAGTGTTCAAATGTCATTCAGATGACAAGTTATGTTCCCATTGACACTAAATGCCAGTCAATGGACAGACAGATAGCCCACTGGGAATGGATGCAGTCCATAGGCAGTAAGAGTTCTTAGGCCCATACTCCATTAATGGAAGTAATACAATATACTAAATGGTATTTAGCAGACACTTAGGCAAGAACGACTTGAGGTACCTCATTGAGTGCTTTTATTTTTAGAAAAGGGTGCTCCTATTGGATCATTACACTCTTGATGCCTAAAGCCTTTGGGAATTGGAGTGCTTCTAAAGATCCGGAGGTGAAGTGCTCTGACTTAGTCTGAATTGTTGCCAAACACTGCAACGGCATTCACTACAAATTAAGCTGGTAAGAACCCCCTTTCTTGTCTAAAATGTCGTAGGAAAACAGAAACGACACAATTTTTATTTGTCTTTATTCAAAGAAGAGGACTCGAAACGATGTAGAGGCCTACTTTGTGCACAATGGTTGCAGGAAGCACAAAAACAGTGGAGTTTTGTTTATTGGTTATTCTCTGTCTCCCATGCTTTGTCCTGAATTTACTTCCATTAAACTTCAAATGTAAGCTGATACATTTAACCACTCAGAGGAAATTGCATAAAAAAAAATATTTAGCTACAATTATTTTTTAAGAATCATTTAATATTTAAGTAGTTTATCTCAAGGTTTTCCCCTGGTCGTGCAGCATCAGTATCACAGTAATTTTTAATAGAATCCCACAGATCATGTGGACATAGATTTTTTTTTATTCCTAGTAAGAAGAAAAAGTTTGGTTTTACAAAAAGTATCAGGAATAGTGTGGCTGGGGCCTGACACCTCCTGGCTTTATGCAGGCCAATTTAAGGTGGCATACCAGCCAATAATATATAAAGGGCTGTAAGCGCTGTTAAGGCTTAGGGCCAAAGTCATCAGTATCAGACACAAGAGAATAATGCTGAGTAATGCTGGCCAGTAAATTCCATGTTGTTCTTTATTAATTGCTGTTATCATTCCTACATATGTAAATGTATAGGACACAGATGGATTTTTTTTTTCTTTAAATTGAAGATATTTCACCTCTCACCAAAAACTTTTCTTCTACTTTCTTTCTGGATGAAGCTTTTGTTTTGAACTTTGATAAAGCAAAGAACACAACTACAATGCATATGGATTTACATGTGTGTGTGTGTGTGTGTGTGCGTGCGTGTGTGTGTGTGTGTGTGTGTGTGTGTGTGTGCGTGCGTGCGTGCGTGTGTGTGTGTATAGATAGATAGATAGATTAGAATGCTTAATGTTATAACTAAAACCCCTTGTAATCACGTGGTATTATCATTTACTAATATTTATTTTCATAAACTCTTGAGCAGTTAATTGTCCCATGTTCCCTGTTTTATTCCAGTGCCTTGAAATCTCTTTGCTTTAGTCTGTCCCCTCAATTCCTCACTCCCTCCCCCCAGCAATCAGTCACCTTCTTAAAGTAGCTCTGATTGCCGCCGGATTCAGAGCCAATGCTGGATCTAGAGGAATCAAAGGTGTCAGGACCCTTGCAGATCTTTTCAATGTCAAAATACCCAAAGGACACTGTGTGGCCATGCCAAAATCAATCTCAGCTCTATTCATCATCAAAGCCTGTCCTATAGGCACTTGGAGATGTCTGAGGTGTGTCTGTTGTTAAAAAATTAACCATATCCCTAATGCAAACTGACATTGACTTCAGTACACATATTTCTACCAAGATTGGACTAAAATTGCTCATGGTAAACAATGAAAAACATGAACTTCTCCTGAGCTTTGAAGACATGAACAACGTAATCTGAAAGCAAGGAAGACCTTTGTTTGAAGAGATGCAAAATCTTTTCAAGAAAGGAGAGATTTCCAGTGAAGCTGGTTTGTAATTCACCCGGTATCTACAGGATATGTAATGATTATTCTAATGTTAATTAAAAGAATGTCTTTGGTAGTTATTGTTGATGGTAAAATTAGATTGCTTGTCAAAGGAACAAGGGATTGATGTTCATCCTACCAAAGAAAAAAACAACAACACACGTATCGGCAATGAATGAAGGTCGTCGAAACTTATCAACCAATTATCCAATAAATAATGCAAACATCTGGACGGTGGCAGACACTTCCAGGATGACCAAGACTAGTTTGCATCAATCTGGGTCTGAGTGCAGTAAAAGTGGTATATACACACCAATAATGCTTATGGTAAGTATTTCCCATCATCTTTTGGTCTTTATGTGAACTACATCTGGTTGAAGAAAGCAGATGTGCTCTTTCAGCAGACTGCATAGATTTTCACTAACAACCCTTATATAGGAAATTTTTGACCAATCTGTATAATCTGACCCAATCTGTATAATATGATTGAACTTGACTTTGTAAAGTGCCTTGAGATGACATGTTTCATGATTTGGCGCTATATAAATAAAATTGAATTGAATTGAATTGAAACCTGGCCAACTGTCAGAATTTGATGGAGGTTGTTCAATAAAAATAAAAATATAGATTTTTTCTGTTGGTAGTATCACAATAGAAAACACGTAAAAGAACAACCATATGTATCCTCATACAGTGGATGTTGTAGAAAGGGAATTATACTGGTTGGTTATCAAGGGGGGGGGGGGTCTATGGCTTCAGCTTTAGACACCACCTTGTAGAGATGAAGTTTACTTTATCACTGCCTCGGGTTATCCTTATCCCTGCTGATCAGACTGCTTTGTTATTCTGATAAATCCTGGCATCAACAGATAATCATTGTGAGACTTAGAGCCTGCGTCAGAGTTGGTGCCTATTTGTTTGGCCTCCTAACCAGGACTTGCACCTCACTATGAGTATTCAAACCCCCTTTAAAATACCAATTTTCACCATAACAGCAGCTGTATTTGAAACACGGTGAGAAACTCATTAAAGCACTGGTTTAAAAATATGTATTGTAATTAAATGTTAAAGCCCTGTTTTAGCACCATCGATAAAATACTTTCTATAGTCGAGGCTGCAAAATTTGTCTTTGGGCCTAGTTTTGTCAGATTTTCATCTGTGGGTGCAGTCTAAATGCTCAATCTCTAATTCTTTTAGCATCTGCCAGACAGCACACACAAACATCTTACCCAGAGTCATAGCTCTGTTGATCCATCCATTCCCTCAGCTCTCAGCAGTAATGACTTTATGGGATTCCTATTAAATATAATGGATTCTATTAAAAATAAAATCATTGACCTCCTCCCAAACATGATTACCCTGTCCTCGGTAAGTGAGGCAGCGTTGGAAGAATCTTTAAAACCTGATCAGTGTTTGGACTGTTTAGCCTCAGTGGAGCTTTCTGAGTTATCTAAAATTTTAGCTTCATCTAAACCTTCAACTTGTATGTTAGACCCAATCCCAACCAAGCCATTTAAGGAAGTATTCCCTTTGATTAATGCCACCATTTTAGACATGATTAATCTATCCTTAGTAAATGGATATGTACCATAGGCTTTTAAAGTAGCTGTTATTAAACCTTTACTTAAGAAACCCTCTCTTGATCAAGATGACTTAATAAATTATAGACCTATATCTAATCTTCTTATCTAAAATTCTTGAGAAAGTAGTTTATAATCAAATATGTGAACATTTACAAAGTAATGGCCTATTTGAAGAGATTCAGTCAGGCTTCAGAACTCATCATAGCACCAAAACAGCTCTGGTGAAGGTCACTAATGATATTCTCATGGCCTCAGATAATGGACTTGTGTCAATACCTGTCATGTTAGATCTCAGTGGTGCTTTTAATACAGTTGATCACAATATTCTCATAGAAAGACATGAACATTATGTAGGGATTAAAGGAAAAGCATTAGGCTGGTTTAAATCTTAAACCAGCCTAATGTCTGACATACATTCCAGTTTATTCATAACAATAAATATTCTTCAAACTCTAGGATCACTTGTAGAGTACCACAGGGTTCAGTCCTTGGGCACATTCTCTTTACTATATATTAGGGCTGGGCAACGATTAAAATATTTAATCGCGATTAATCGCATAATTTGCCTGATTAATCATGATTAATTGCATTGTATTTACAAACTCCAAGAATGAATTCAAAAGTAGTGTAAAGAGCACTTTTATTTTAATGTTCTGCTGCCATATGAACAAAAGTGTTGTAACATTTGTAGCACTTATCAGTAACACATATTTAGTGTAAAGCTCAACTTAAACATGTAAAACAAAAAATAGCAATAATAATAAATTAAAGCTTATTGCCACTGACAGGGAATTCTCTTTATGGGGAAAAAATCTACCAAAAACAGGCAATTTCTGAGGTAACCGCATGGAGCAGCATTACCATTTTATGTTCAATACCAAATTTTAACTTGGCAGTGGTTACAACTAACTTGTTTCTGTCATATTTGTTGCTGGAAGAACTTTAAACTGAAATGCTTGCTAACTCGATATGCTTGCATGTTTATTTGACGTTAACACGCATTTTTTGTTGTTGCTTTCTCGCGTGCATATAGTGAATGGCAGGGAAAAACAGGCAAAAACACATGGTTATTTTGAAGCGAGAAGCGACTTCACCGACGGCGTCGATGCAGACCCCGCTCCGCTCCGCACAAAACTTGTTCCGGCCGCCAACTCACCGCCTCGCCTAAGCAAATTCCTGCGGGAAACACCGCCTTCCGCATGTCGGCTTTGTTTTTTTCCGGCCAGCACCTTTCTTCCTCTTTGAATCCAAAGCTTGGCTGACAGCGAGGTTATTGGCGCATTATCGCCACCTACTGTTCTGATTCAAACCCCTACACCGCAGCAACAGACCTTCACAAAATAAAAGCATGTGAGCAACATGCGCGTTAAAGTAAATATCGCCGTTAATAGTCTAATGAATTAACGCGAAATTAACGCGTTAACTTGCCCAGCCCTACTATATATATATGCGTCTGATTGGTAAAATTATCAGACAGAATGGGATTAATTTCCACTGTTATGCTGATGACACTCAACTATATTTATTCATAAATCCTGATCCAATCAAATACTTTCACTACTGGTGTGTCTTGATGACATCAAAACGTGGATGACCTTACATTTTGGGGTTCACTCTGACAAGACAGAAGTTTTCATCTGGACACCAGAGTCCTCAAAAAATAAACTTCTTAATCACAATCTGGATGGCATTACATTGGCTTCTGGTAATGAAGTAAAAAAACCTAGGTTTTGACCAGGACATGCCATTTAAATCCCATATTAAACAGGTGTCCAGGGTTTCCTGTTTTCACCTCCAGAATATTACCAAAATTAGAATTATTTTGTCCAGAAGTGATGCTGAAAAACTAGTCCATGCATTTGTTACTTAAAGGCTGGACTATTGTAATTCTTTACTATCCGGAAGTCCACAAAATGCAGTTCAAAGCTTTCAGCTTATCCAAAATGCTGCAGCAATAGTTCTGATGAAAATAAACAAGAGAGATCATATTGCTCCTATTTTAGCTTCCCTTCATAGGCTTCCTGTTAAATTAAAAATAGAATTCAAAATGATCCTTCTTACGTACAAAGCCCTTAATAATCAAGTTCCATCATAAATCAAAGATTAGATTACCCTGTATGTTCCTAACAGAGCACTTCACTCTCAAACTGCAGGTTTACTGGTGGTTCCTAGAGTCTCTAAAATTAGAATGGGAGGCAGATCTTTTAGTTATCAGGTTCCTCTCCTGTGGAACCAACTCCCAGTTTAGGTCCATGAGGCAGACGACACCCTGTCTACTTTTAAGACTAATAGCTTTTTGACAAAGCTTATAGTTAGAGTGGCATAGGTTATCCTGAGCTAGATCTGTACTTATGCTGCTATAGGCTTAGGTTGCTAGAGGACATCAGGGTCTATTTTTCTCACTCTGCTGAGTTATCCTATTGTTCCCTAGTTTAGCAATGTTTGTTGCTATTTCAACTTTTAACTTTTAGTTCTCTGTCTTTTTTTTCATAGTAGGTACATCTGGTCTGGTGTTCTGTTAGCTGTGACACCATCCAGGGGAGGCAGATTATCCACTATTACCATATAACATAGAAAGGATTCCTGTATCAATGTGTGCTTCTGTGCTTTTTTTTTCTGTCCTTTGTCTTCTCTAACCCCAAGTTGGTCGAGGCAGATGATCGTTCAAACTGAGCCTGGTTTTGCTGGAGGTTTTCTGTCCTGTTAAATGGGGGTTTTCCTCTCCACTGTCGCTTCATGCATGCTCACTATGAGGGATTGCTGCAAAGCCATCGACAAAGCAAACGATTGTCCACTGTGGCTCTACGCTCTTTCAGGAGAAGTGAATGCTGCTTGTCAAGACTTGATACAATCTGCTGGGTTTCCCTAGATTGGAAACTTTTTGACCAATCTGTATGATTTGCTTAAACTTTATTTCCCGACATGTGTTGTGAATTGGCGCTATATAAATAAAATTGAATTGACCACACACACACACACACACATACATACATACATACATACATACATATACATATATATATATATATATATATATATATATATATATATATATATATATATATATATATATACACTCACCGGCCACTTTATTAGGTACACCTGTCCAACTGCTCGTTAACACTTAATTTCTAAGCAGCCAATCACATGGCGGCAACTCAGTGCATTTAGGCATGTAGACATGGTCAAGAGAATCTCCTGCAGTTCAAACCGAGCATCAGTATGGGGAAGAAAGGTGATTTGAGTGACTTTGAACGTGGCATGATTGTTGGTGCCAGAAGGGCTGGTCTGAGTATTTCAGAAACTGCTAATCTACTGGGATTTTCACGCACAACCATCTCTAGAGTTTACAGAGAATGGTCCGAAAAAGAAAAAACATCCAGTGAGCGGCAGTTCTGTGGGCGGAAATGCCTTGTTGATGCCAGAGGTCAGAGGAGAATGGCCAGACTGGTTCGAGCTGATAGAAGGGCAACAGTGACTCAAATAACCACCCGTTACAACCAAGGTGGGCAGAAGAGCATCTCTGAACGCACAGTACGTCGAACTTTGAGGCAGATGGGCTACAGCAGCAGAAGACCACATCGGGTGCCACTCCTTTCAGCTAAGAACAGGAAACTGAGGCTACAATTTGCACAAGCTCATCGAAATTGGACAATAGAAGATTGGAAAAACGTTGCCTGGTCTGATGAGTCTCGATTTCTGCTGCGACAGTCGGATGGTAGGGTCAGAATTTGGCGTCTACAACATGAAAGCATGGATCCATCCTGCCTTGTATCAACGGTTCAGGCTGGTGGTGGTGGTGTCATGGTGTGGGGAATATTTTCTTGGCACTCTTTGGGCCCCTTGGTACCAATTGAGCATCGTTGCAACGCCACAGCCTACCTGAGTATTGTTGCTGACCATGTCCATCCCTTTATGACCACAATGTACCCAACCCATGATGGCTACTTTCAGCAGGATATTGCGCCATGTCATAAAGCTGGAATCATCTCAGACTGGTTTCTTGAACATGACAATGAGTTCGCTGTACTCAAATGGCCTCCACAGTCACCAGATCTCAATCCAATAGAGCATCTTTGGGATGTGGTGGAACGGGAGATTCGCATCATGGATGTGCAGCCGACAAATCTGCAGCAACTGTGTGATGCCATCATGTCAATATGGACCAAACTCCCTGAGAAATGCTTCCAGCACCTTGTTGAATCTATGCCACGAAGAATTGAGGCAGTTCTGAAGGCAAAAGGGGGTCCAACCCGTTACTAGCATGGGGTACCTAATAAAGTGGCCGGTGAGTGTATATATATATATATATATATATACACATACACATATATATATATATATATATATATATATATATATATACACATACACATATATATATATATATATATAGCAATAGGATAGAAATTCAGAGTAAGGAGTTATTGAGAGCCATCAACTCTTTAAAAAGTTACTACTACATATTAGATGAAAATGTATGTTAGCGAAAAAGGCTAAAGCCGCAAAAGGGATTTTTTTCCAGAGGAAGTTTTCCAAGTATTTAAAAATAATGTTCTGCCCATTGAAATTATAGTTTACATGGTGATGAGAATTTGCCACAAGAAATAAGTGGGTGTTGGATTTCAGCTGCTGTAATATTGTCTTTTTCTAAAACAGTGCTACAGCTAACAACATTTTGGCATCTCAGCTACATAAGGTGCTACATCGCCCCCTTTCTCCGCTAAAATAGAAAAACACATCAGAAATACTTGAAACTGGCATTGAAAGGCAATATAAACATCAAAAGAGAGTTATGAAATTGCAGGGAATATTTTCATGAGTTTCTAAAGAACGAAATGTATCCAACTGAAAATTAATATTTAATCAAACACTTTTTTTATGAGGGAAGGTTTACACAAAGCATTATGACAGATCATGTTAGTAAGAGAAATGAAGAAGTATAGGAGATTGCAACAGCCAGTTTGGATAAGTGTGATAAGAATGCCTTGAGGTCTGTAAACAGTGGTGAAGAGACAGCGTTTAAATCCTTCTCATGCTATCTTGCCTTCCTGCTCGTGATTTCATCTCAGTCAGTCAGCCGTTGAGGGGGATGCATTCCCTTGAAAGATGACAAAAGGAGGGCTTTTTAAAAAAAAAGTTATCTCTAAAGTGAAAAGTGGTATTACCACGGAAGCAGGAGGAGTCTTTAAGGCCAACATCAAAAGTCTTCCTTCTTCTTCTTCACAACCGCTCCACCCACCAGACACTGTCTCTTTTTGGTACTTTATGCTTTTCACTCATCATCTCATTGCTTTAGATATCATCTATTGTTTATCTGATCACAGCTAAGCTTTTCCTTGCACTTAGTGCAAAAATGTCATCTCCATTTTCCATCTTCCACCCATCAAGGCTTGAAGCTAAAGAAATGTAATATAACATTTTTAAGATTAATATAACATAATAAAGGTTTAAAAGGATTTTAGAGAGACATCATCTAGCTGAAAAGAGCAAAAATGTTCAGATTTTCTTATTTCCTTTATATAATTTTGATCAACATTCCTATAACCCATGATGCTTTGCACAAATTATGTTCACTACTTCTGTAAAATGGACATTACCATATTCAATTCAATTCAATTTTATTTATATAGCGCCAATTCATGAAACATGTCATCTCAAGGCACTTTACAAAGTCAAATTCAATCATATTATACAGATTGGGTCAGATTATACAGATTGGTCAAAAATTTCCTATATAAGAAAACCAGTTGATTGCATCAAAGTCCCGACAAGCAGCATTCACTCCTGGAGAAGCGTAGAGCCACAGGGAGAGTTGTCTGCATTGTCCATGGCTTTGCAGCAATCCCTCATACTGAGCAAGCATGAAGCGACAGCGGAAAGAAAAACTCCCCATTAACGGGAAGGAAGAACCTCCAGCAGAACCAGGCTCAGTATGAACGGTCATCTGCCTCGACCGACTGGGGGTTAGAGAAGACAGAGCAGAGACACAACAAGACAGACAAAAAAGCACAGTCAACAGTCATTTCAATGCAATGCAATGGAAAACTGGAGAACAGTAGACTGGAGAACGGTAGAAATCAGTAAAGTGAGAAAAATAGGCCCTGATGTCCTCCAGTAGCCTAAGCCTATAGAAGCATAACTATAGAGGTAGCTCAGAGTAACATGAGCCACTCTAACGTTTTAAGATTAGTCTTAAAAGTAGACAGGGTGTCTGCCTCACGGACCCTGCTATTTCAGCGCAGCCTTTAGGTGCGTTCCTCCAAACTGCCCCGGACCCCGCCTTACACGGAGTCCACAGGCGCTGCCCTTGAAATCTGTTGAAGAAAGATTTTACATGGGGGAAATAGAGGGAGATAAAAAAAGACAGGTGCTTCACAATTTATGTTTCCACATATAATGTGAAGCATCCGACAAAAAACCTCATTGCGTGAGAAGCACAAATAATTACGAGACACATATATGCAGAAAGGTAAACATTTGAGGCTGGTCGGGTGCAGTTCATCTGTATTTGTGAGCATCAGTATCTGTTTCTGTATGGGAAAATGTTTATATTTCCGTGGGGCTCTCCAGAGGCCATTTGTCCTTGGTCTTATCCGGCAGCCAACAGTTCAGAGAAACATCCACAGATGTCAGCAGGGAAGGTGAGGGGGGGGCAGGAGATTTGTGCGATGTCGCCATAACAACTCAGGGAGAATTTGATAGTGGGAAGTCTGATTTGAAAAAAACAGAATTTGTTATGAAAACAAGCTGAAACCAACTTTTCCTTCAGCTTTAGAGTCTTTTCATCGCTGTCTCCTAGATCCAATTTCAATATTCCAATCGATGGGCTAGTTAACGTTCACACTTCCAGGTTTTATCATATCTCACCTCTGTGCACCACCACCGCAGTCAGCTTATCAAGCCTACCGTTCTGTTCATTCAACGCCTTAGTGATCACGTCGACTGCCACCGGCAGTTTAATCAGGGCCATGTTGACCGCCAGCAGCTTCTGAAGGTGTTGATACATTAGATATCCTCCGAGACCAAAAAAAAGGAACCCAAGTATCGTAAATCCGAATAAGTAGACATCTTCGACATCCTCGACAGAAAGAATTGAGAGGCACACCGTGGACCATTTCTCCCACGGGTCCAAGATGTATCCCCCAAAAAAAGTTCAGTCAGGACAGGCACGCTCCCCGGTCCTTTGATTTCCAGTTGAAAAAATTTGATCAATAGCGTTGAGAGACCAGCTGACGAGTTCCATAATTTCCTTAGAGCTTTCGGTTGCTATGAAGAAATGGCACAAAAGACACAAAAAGAAGCAAATAGCAGGAGAGAGGGGGGCAGGGTAATAGCAGATAAGGAGCTCTGGAGAGCTGAAGAAAAACCGACCGACCTCGAAGAGAGACAGAACAGATGAGAGCTCTGATATATGATGGAGCTTGATTATTGAGGGCTTTATATGTTAGAAGAAAAATTGTAAATTCTATTTACACTGTTATTTCCAAAACTTAAAACCAGAACTGATTTTCAGGAGATGACATTTCTTCTCTGGTGGTTTCTCCTCTGGTAGCTAAGACCAATGAGCTGTAAGCTGTTACATACAAAAGTGAAAAGTGTAGTTTTGGTAAATAAAGCCTTACCGGTCCTCCCTAATTCAGGGGTCACTGAGTCATTACAGCTTGTACGCAGACTTGCAGAGTTTTTTCACTGAATACCCTTCTTGGGGCGACTGTGGCTTGATGGGTTGAGTAGTCGTCTTGCAATCAGAAGGTTGTGGGTTCAATTCCAGCTTCCCCTTGCCACATGTCAATGTGCCCCTGGGCAAGGCACTTAACCCCAAGTTGCCAACTGAGCTGCGTCTCGGTGTATAAATGTGAGAGCGACTGGGTGAATGTGGCTGTAGTGTACAGCGCTTTGGGTGGTCAGCATGACTGGAAAAGTGCTATATAAGTTCAGTCCATTTACCATTTTGTCACAACCGGGATTGGAACCCAGGTCCACTGTCTAAAAGATACAGACTTAGTCTGCTATACCACAATGGGATGAAAAGAGCACCTTTGGTGGATGCTTTAAATGTAGCCACATATTTTTCATCTGTTAGCTTACGGGAAAAATTAATCCACTGATTTCAGGTTCCATTTTAAATAGTGGGCATAAGTTGCATCTAGAAAAGCCACAAGTTAAGCTTACACTGATAAAATGTGAAGTCATAAACAAAAGCCTTCCAGTCATACTTGAAGTTGCTGACACGGTCAGTTCCACAACAACACTGCCAGGAATAAGGTGGCCAATTATGGTTTAATTCTTTTTTTTCTGCTATTAATTTTGTTTTTCAGTGCACACACATTTCACCAAACACCACATCTATAACATATTGCATTTGGGCATACCTCTGAAACCTCTTGAAGGATCAAATTAAGAGAGAAATGTAGTCGTTGTAATCCACCAATAATTTGGCGTTTTATGGTGGTGATGAAATTCTAGTTGCTCTTTGGCTAAAGGCAAGTAAAACTTAATTTGTTTTCTTATCAATTTCTTTATACGTACAAAGAAAGCAATTAAAAACTATGTTGAACTTTTTACCTGAAAATATTTCCTAGTATTTCAACACTCACTGAAAAATGAATAAAATGGATTTTATTACTTTTTTATGTGCCTGTCTCAAATGAATCTGCACAGTGGTGCAGTTGTTAGCCGCAATATTAAGATTGCAGCCAGAATATCCTGGGTTAGAATCCTGGCCTGAACTTTTTCACACACACACAACCCAGCAGTTGAGTGGGTATAGACAATGGATGGATGCTTATAAGGAACTAAGCATAACATTGATATTTTGTCTTCATATTACACTCCCTACTGTGTAACATGATGAAAAATACATGCCTGACACCAGCCCTCAGTTGCAGTGGTTACTACAGTCCTGTCTATAGGTGGGACAATGTACATGCTCTCATTGGTCAACTTGGGTGTTAAATGTGTTGGCTGTAATAAATTTAAAGAAATGTTTTATGTTTTGTGTTAGATTAAAGATGCATAAAATATTTTGCCCTTACTTGTTACAACCTTCCATTGCCCAAACAGTTCTTCACCTACTTGTTTTATTCAACTGTCCTTTATGTTTTCCATATAAGCTTCCTGCTACTCTCCAGCATGAATAAAGGAAATTATCTTATCATTATGCGAAAGAGATTTAGCTCCCTGCTGCACACTTAACTGATTAATGACAGCAAAATAGTCCTTTACTGTATGGAGATGTTTTTATCAGTTGATGCAATAATCACTCTCCACATTCCATTCACTGTTTCGAATCCCTTGGAACAGTAATTACTTTTCTGACAGTTTGGGAAAGACATGCAGAAGACAAAGGCGGCTGATGTTTTATTCAAGGTTGGCGAATTTAAGCATTGCGTTTCTACAAAGGAACAATTAGAAGGCAGAGATTGTCAGCTGCTATCAAAGACATCACCTTGTTATTTTGTCTCCAAAAGTAAAGTGAAAGATTCAATTGAATATATAATACACTTTTAGTTACAAAGACAAGCAGCAAGTAATGACAGAGCCACCTTGAAACATGACAGATCACATTCCATTGCAGCTAAGAAAAAAATAATTAACCAGAATTATAATTTCCCATGCAATTATTGTCTGGAACACATTGTAAATTGTGTATAAAAACTCTATTTTGTGCTTGTTGATGAGAATTGTGCATATTCTAGAATACCACACAATGAATCATGCAACAAGTTATTTTCTTAGTCTCAGTTAAACAAACAAGCATCTAGAGGGGAATGCCTCCATCTCAGTAAAACCAAATGCTTAGTTTCCTCCGTTCAGCCTCTTTACAGCTTCTCCACCCTCATCTTGTACCAGATAAGATGAGGCCAAAGGATTTATAACTGAATATGCTGGTCTCATCTGCCTGACCGATTCAGTCATCACTTATCTCACTGACATTTGTGCAAGTTTGAATCTATGGCCCTGACCGTGGCGCTGAAATATCAGGAGCCTGAATGTTCTGTGCGCTGATAAATTCATAGATCTGCTGGTCATGCTGACATAGCAGGTTGATTTGTAATGTTGCCTTTTTTTTCTCCCACTCTTGGAGTCATGTCTGCTTTGTTTAATGCCTACTATAGGTTTTTGTATTTTGACCCACAAAGGAGCAGTCTTCAAGACTTGTAATTTTGTTAATGCTGCTTGAAGTCTACAAAGACAGCCCTTAAAGTCAATTAAGATATATTTACCACTTCTATGATCCTTACTTAACCACCAAGAGAGTTGCACCACATAATAGTTAAGTATTTTGATATACTACAGAAATCTGTTTCCATTGTTTTGTAGCTGTGGAACCTGTTTGGGTAATATGACTCCAAATGAAATACAATGAAAATAAATATATGTGACTATGACCCCTAACTGAGTTAACTATTGCTAGTAAGGAATATTTACTGGTTTTAATGTTTGGTGGCATTTTGGGTGCATGGTTGTTACAAAACAACTCATGGCTGACAGCTCCTTTTTGTAACAAAAAATGTCAGGTACAAAAAAAAGTAAAAATAACAACCTTATTAAAGTACAAATTGGTTAACAGACTAAAGGGCCATTTACCTCCAATTAAAACTGATTTATTAACACAAATAGCTTCAGAAATCATCATAAAGGTTGAACCTTTTTCATGTCTTGTAAATGCTTTGGTGAAAAGATGCCTCCAAATCTTCTGGGCCAAGTCATGTCAAAAAGAGGGCTAAAAGTAGAGATCTGATGGCTTTCATGTTTGAATCAAGCTGCATTTGCTTGATATATTCTGACCACGGCCACCGACAAGGGATGACAAACAGGTCAGCTGTCCTTGGCCCAGGAATTGGGGGGTGGCAGAACCCTCACTTATAGGTAGGTATAATTTTTTGTTTATGTCTATATATATATATATATATATATATATATATATATATATATATATATATATATATATATATATATATATGTATATATATATATATATATATATATATTAGGGCTGAGCAAGTTAACGCGTTAATTCCGCGTTAATTCATTAGACTATTAACGCCGATATTTACGTTAACGCGGGTTAACGCATGTTGCTCACATGCTTTTATTTTGTGAAGGTCTGTTGCTGCGGTGTAGGGGTTTGAATCAGAACGGTAGGTGGCGATAATGCGCCAATAACCTCGCTGTCAGCCCAGCCTCGGATTCAAAGAGGAAGAAAGGTGCTGGCCGGAAAATAACAAAGCCGACATGCGGAAGGCGGTGTTTCCCGCAGGAATTTGCTTAGGCGAGGCGGTGAGTTGGCGAACGGAACAAGTTTTGTGCGGAGCGGGGTCTGCATCGACGCCGTCGGTGAAGTCGCTTCTCGCTTCAAAGTATCCATGTGTTTTTGCCTGTTTTCCCCTGCCATTCACTATATGCACGCGAGAAAGCAACAACAAAAACCGCGTGTTAACGTCAAATAACCATGCAAGAATATCGAGTTAGCAAGCATTTCAGTTTAAAGTTCTTCCAGCAACGAATATGACAGAAACAAGTTAGTTGTAACCACTGCCAAGTTAAACTTTGGTATTGAACATATAATGGTAATGCTGCTCCCTGCAGTTACCTCAGAAATTGCCTGTTTTTGTTAGATTTTTTCCCCATAAAGAGAATTCCCTGTCAGTGGCAATAAGCTTTAATTTATTATTATTGCTATTTTTTGTTTTACATGTTTAAGTTGAGCTTTACACTAAATATGTGTTACTGATAAGTGCTACAAATGTTACAACACTTTTGTTCATATGGCAGCAGAACATTAAAATAAAAGTGCTCTTTACACTACTTTTGAATTCATTCTTGGAGTTTGTAAATACAATGCGATTAATCATGATTAATCAGGCAAATTATGCGATTAATCGCGATTAAATATTTTAATCGTTGCCCAGCCCTAATATATATATATATATATATATATATATATTAGGGCTGGGCAAGTTAATGCGTTAATTTCGCATTAATTCATTAGACTATTAACGGCGATATTTACTTTATCGCGCATTAACGCATGTTGCTCACATGCTTTTATTTTGTGAAGATCTGTTGCTGCGGTGTAGGGGTTTGAATCAGAACAGTAGGTGGCGATAATGCGCTAATAAACTCGCTGTCAGCCCAGCCTCGGATTCAAACAGGAAGAAAGGTGCTGACTGGAAAAAACAAAGCTGACATGCGGAAAAAAAACAAAGCTGACATGGGGAAGGCAGTGTTTCCCGTAGGAATTTGCTTAGGCGAGGCGGTGAGTTGGCGGCCGGAACAAGTTTTGTACGGATGACTGGCGGAGCGGGGGGGGGGGGGGGGGGGTCTGCATCGACGGCGTCAGTGAAGTCGCTTCCCGCTTCAAAGTATCCATGTATTTTTGCCTGTTTTTTCCCTGCCATTCACTATATGCACGCGAGAAAGCAACAACAAAAAAACGCGTGTTAACGTCAAATAAACATGCAAGCATATCGAGTTAGCAAGCATTTCAGTTCAATCTGAAAAACTCACAGAGAAAGAAATGGCAATTAGAAGGATTTTATTGACACAATATTTTAAGTCTTTGGCGCTCAGAACTCGGCAGGAACATTAATGCTGAATTATACTTTAATATGCATAAGTAGATGTATGAGAACAGGGATGTTCCCCCCCAGGTCTGAAACTGGTGGTGGAGTGGAGATAGAAGAAGTTTGTTCAGTCCATATGGGGATCTGTTTAAGATAGATGTCCAACTTGATAAACACAGGTTTGCATGAACTGTCCATGATGAGCAAGCTTGAAGCGACTGTGGAGAGGAAAAACTCCCCTTTGGGAAGAAACCTCTGGCAGAACCGGGCCCAACATGGTGGTCTTCTGCCAGACCAATAACGAGGTGATAGGGAGTGCTGAAGACTGAAGGGAGAAAACACTCTGATGGGTTGAGGATGGAGGAACGTCTTGGAAGCTAGATGAACTCAGCTACGATGGTGGAGAAGGGGTTGGGGGTGGGTTGAATCGGACATCTGATTCGAAATCCGACATGCAATCCGTTTGCGCTTGCTGGTTAGCAGGCTGAGACGTGGATTTGAAGTTGCTTTTAAGATGAGCGCGGGATGCTGATTGGCTTCATGGAGGTGCGGTTCATAGCTGATTGGCTCACATCAGAGGCGGATCGGACTCTTATTGAATGGAGGCAGGCGATGAGTTTCTTCGATTGAACTTGCGCTTCAGCTTCATTTTAAAGTTCTTCCAGCAACGAATATGACAGAAACAACTTAGTTGTAACCACTGCCAAGTTAAACTTTCTTATCACCGGAGCACCTTGAGCTTAAAATATCACTTAAATGCCAAACACACTGTAGACATCACCAAACAATTCAATGACTCAGAGAAGCTAACCAATGTAATGGCGAAGTGGATAGCTACTGTAGACCTTTTTTTGTGCTTCACACTTTGGTATTGAACATAAAATGGTAATGCTGCTCCCTGCTGTTACTTCAGAAATTGCCTGTTTTTGGTAGGTTTTTTCCCCATAAAGAGAATTTCCTGTCAGTGGCAATAAGCTTTAATTTATTATTATTGCTATTTTTTGTTTTACATGTTTAAGTTGAACTTTACACTAAATATGTGTTACTGATAAGTGCTACAAATGTTACAACACTTTTGTTCATATGACAGCAGAACATTAAAATAAAAGTGCTCTTTACACTACTTTTGAATTAATTCTTGGAGTTTGTAAATACAATGCGATTAATCATGTTTAATGAGGCAAATTATGTGATTAATCGCGATTAAAGATTTTAATCGTTGCCCAGCCCTAATATATATATATATATATATATATATATATATATATATATATATATATATATATTTATATATATACTGCGATAGACTGGCGACCTGTCCAGGGTGTACCTCACCTCTCGCCCATTGACAGTTGGAGATAGGCACCAGCACCCCTCACAACCCCAACAGGGATCCCCCCATCCCAACACAAAAATGGTTTGGCCAATAAGACAAGTCTTGAAGTACATTTAGCCACTCCAGTAAAATTTCAGAAGTCTGGTTGTCAGAGTTCGGGGGCTTAGGAAAGAAAAGATAACACAAGAACATGATGGCAGAACCTTGAGGGATTATATGAGTAAATAAAACAAAATCTGGAACAGTGGAACAAGTGCAGCTGCAGAAACCGCAGGTGAATGATGCCCATCCAATGCTAGGTAAGAGTCAATGCAGCTTAGCATAGAGTGATAAAATTCTCAAATGAAAAACGAGGACATCTCCTGTCTAATTTGTCAATGGAACTGGGGATTTGGGGGTGCGCCTTGCTATCGGGAGGCGTGGGGTGTGATAGGGTTAAGTTTAATAACCCCTTTATTCTGGAAAGAAAGCCAACACAAACAAGTTTTTACTCTTTCATCAGAAAGAGGGCAGAGAACCAGGAGCTCTTGAGTTCGTCTGCCCCGATCTCAGTCCTGCGTTCGTCTGCCCCGCTGCCTCTGTCCTTTCTGCCTTTTATTGTTACACATCACATAGGCGTCAGGAGGATTTAATCACAGTCTTGAGTTTACAACATGGGGATTGGAAAACAAAGAAGGGAGCAAGTTTCATTGTGGGTGATGATCAAATCACCAGCTTCATGCACAGTTGAGTTTGTTCTCCCTTATCTAAGGTTAAAAACAACAGAACCTTCCTGAAAGCAAACTCTTAAAACAAACCAAATGCCTGTAGCTTGATAAAAATAAAATGATTACATTTACATTTTTCTAACATTTAGGGTGAGGAGCGTGTTTCGGTTGGCTTGCAGCGCTGCAGTGGGTGGGGGGAAGGGCAGGGCGGCGACACCGGCTCTGCAATGTGATGTTACCCAGGTTTATTAAACAATGCTCTCCCACTTTGGTATGAGACATTTCAAGATAAACTAAGCCGTTTTTATATCAGACTGTAGATTCGGGAAGACAGAGGATTTGAATGTGGCATGGGGGTTGGTGCCAATAAATATTCATGAAACTATTGATCCACAAGGATTTTTATGCACAGCCATCTTTCAGATTTGCAGAGAATGACCTACAAATGAGAAAATTTTAAGTGAGTGGCAGCGGCAGGGAAGAAATGCCACCTTGATGTCATAGGTCAGAGCAGAACAGGCAGACTGATTTGAGATAGCCAAAATGCGTCAGTAGCAAAAATAACCACTCATTACAACAAAAGCATGCTTAATACTGTCTCTGTACACACAACACATTAAACCCCTTTGAGTTAAGTAAATTTCTCCAATGTGAGATGATCAATAAAGCCTATCTTATCTTATCTTACAGTAGCATTACAACAAACCGGGTGCTGCTCCTGTAGGCTAAGAACAGAAAAGTGAGGCTACACTTTGCACAAGGTCATGAAAATTGGACAGTAACAGATTGGTAAAATATTGCCTGGTCAACTGAGTCTTGATTTCAGTTTAAACATTGGTATTATTGAATCAGAATAACATGTAAACAAGACCAAAGGATTGATCCATCCTGCCTCATGACAACAGTTATGCCTGCTGGTGATAGTGTGATGGTGTGAAGGACAATTTTCTTGCACCCTGAGCGTCGTTCAAATGCCACAGCCTAACTGAGTGTTGTTGCTGACCATCTCCATCTATTTATTACTACACTGTAACCCTCTTCTTCCAGCAGGATAATGTACCATGTTGCAAACCTCAAATTATCTCAAACTGATTTATTGAACTTTAAAATGACTTTTGTTGAAATGGTTCTCCACAGTCAACAGATCTTAGTCTAAGAGATTATCTTTATGATGTGGTGGAACAGAAGATTCACAACATAGATGTGTAGCCATCAAATCTACAGCAATTGTGTGACGCTATCATGCCAATATGGACCCAGATTTCTTAGAAATGTTTTCAATATGTTGCTCAATGTACAGCATGAAAAATTAAGGCAATTCTGAAGGCAAAGGGAGGTCCAACCAGTTACTAACGACTGTTAACATGTATCTAATAATGCACCCAGTGAGTGTAGCTGTGTTTCAAATATTGGAAATGTTAAAATGTTCAATGTTAATGGCCTTACAAATAAGGCCTTACAGTTTTGATAAATAGAAATCAGTATAAAGTGAAGGCCAAGAACTGTTTGAACTTATTTGTAATGGCATTAGTGTTCTTAAAGATAAATCCTAAACTAAATGTCTGCTTCGGGTGACTAAATCTTCACATTGACAAATATGCGAGAGTATTGATTTGTGTATGAACAAGGTGATGACGTTGCCGCTGAGAGAAACCTTAGTCACCCTGAAGCTCCCTAGACTGCTGATGAAGGAAGGAGAGTGTCTCTCACACACACAAAAACACACACACACACACCCTTCTTTAAAGTAGAAAGGGAGGAGGACAGTTCCTTGATTTCCATAGACTTCCATACATTTTCAAGCCTTTCTAACCCTAACCCTACTCCTAACCTTTACCAGTATTGTTAAGGATTATGAGATCATAGCTGCAGTAAGCAGTTAACGGGGAGACAAGAGATAACTTACGGACACTAAGGACTCAGAGGCTGACATACTTAGATTGGACAGTATGGACTGATTACAGAGAAGGAGTCAGCCTAGTCACTTGCAGAATATAGTGTGATATTCTCCACCAATGTCATGCAGGGCACACTGATGTCATATGGTACACCCCCTTGCAGGTGTGTACACACTTGGTTCTATATAATGTTTATACGTAAGTGATGATTGTGGCACTCCATTTCCTGTTTTTACCTGTCCCACATTGTTTTATGTATGAGAGTCCAATACTAAAGCTGCTGCACCCCCTGGCTTGTTAGATTAAATATGTTAAAGTCAAGAGTCATTTTATTACTAAAAGAAGTCTACAATAAAGAAGACCACTTTTTTCAGGGTAAAGAACCTGGGAGAACCGCGACGTTCCTGCATAAACCTAACCCTAACCTAAACTGACACCTTAGTGCTAAATCTAAACCCTAGCCCAGAAAAAAGTGAGGACTGGAAAAGGTCCTCACTTTACATCAAAGTCCTCACTTTACTGGTAAAATGAGCAAAAAATGTTCTTGTTCACACTCACAGAAATGCACACACAGACTAACACAGTGTACATCTCTTCATAGCCTTGCAACCTGAGCTAAGCTCCACATAAAATCTACTTTGAGTTGAAATGTTTAAAATAATAATTGCATCAAACACATCGTGATATACAGCTTTGTGTGTGTCTGTGTTCTGATTATTTGTGTGAAACTTAATGTAAGGTGAGCCATTGTACCATCTTTGTTTGAATGGGCTGAGACTTGAGACTTCTAACAAAATAAAATTACTTTTTCAGTTTTTTTATAGACTAAAATCACAAAGAAAGCTAATAACGAGAATTCCAGAAATGAGGAAATTGCAGGGTAACCTCAAAGCCTTAAGGCAGCTCAAGACAATCACACTCACACACTCGTTCAAAACACAAAAGATGAAATAATCATTTCAATTTCACATCTCTGTCTCTCAGAACAAGATTACATTACATCCTCTTTTTGAAGTGTGCCCGGGAGGTTGAGTCCAGTGCTCTGGGAAAGTTTTCATGATGTACTCCTTGGAAGTTTGGATTCAAAATGAAGATGCAAAATACAAGCACTGTGTTTCTGTGATGACAGTGTTGAGCGAGTCACATCAAAACGATGTCCCTCTTCACAGAAGAAAGGCTTTGCCCTCCCATCTAAATGGAAATGTATCACACTCACCAGTACTCTTTTACTCTGTTGCATTCCATGTCTTTGCTTTTCAGTCCCAATTCTCTCCGTCCTCCTCTTCTATCTGCTGTTACATAACTAGTCCATATAATTTAGACAGACATCTCAGAAATTTTAGAATTTTAAAACACAACAATGGTCTAATGCTTTGTTAAAAGAAAGTTTTAATTATTCAATTCAATTTTATTTATATAGCGCCAATTCATGAAACATGTCATCTCGAGGCACTTTACAAAGTCAAATTAATCATATTATACAGATTGGTCAAAAATTTCCTATATAAGGGAACCAGTTGATTGCTTCAAAGTCCCGACAAGCAGCATTCACAGCATTATGAAGGGAGAAAAAAAAATCTTAAACCTGCCATGGTCCTGTGTTAAAAAAGTGATTGTCCCCTAAGCCTAACAACTTGTTGGACCACCCTTAGCAGCAACAACTGCAACCAAGCATATATGATAACTTGCAGTGAGTCTTTTCCAGCACTGTGGAGGAATTTTGGCTGACTCATCTATGCAGATTTGTTGTACTCTAGTCAGATTAGAGGGTTTTCAAACATGACTAGCCTTTTCAGGGTCATGCCACAGCATCTCAATAGGTTCCAGGTCAGGACTTTGACTAGGCCATTCCAAAGTCTTCAATTCAATTTTATTTATATAGCGTCAATTCATGAAACATGTCATCTCAAGGCACTTTACAAAGTTAAATTCAATCATATTATACAGATTGGGTCAGATTATACAGATTGGTCAAAAATTTCCTATATAAGGGAACCAGTTGATTGCATCAAAGCCCCGACAAGCAGCATTCACTCCTGAAGAAGCGTAGAGCCACAGGGAGAGTCGTCTGCATTGTCCATGGCTTTGCAGCAATCCCTCATACTGAGCAAGCATGAAGCGACAGTGGGAAGAAAAACTCCTCATTAACAGGAAGGAAAAACCTCCGGCAGAACCGGGCTCAGTATGAACGGTCATCTGCCTCGACCGACTGGGGGTTACAGAAGACAGAGCAGAGACGCAACAAGAGAGACAAAAAAGCACAGAAGCACACATTGATCCACTAATCTTTTCTACATTAGATGGCAATAGCGGGTGATCTGTCTTCCCTGGATGATGTCACAGCTAACAGAACGCCAGACCAGGTGTACCTACTATGAAGAAAAAAGAGAGAGAGCAAAAAGTTAAAAGCTGAAATGACAACAGTCATTTCAATGCAATGCAATGCAAAACTGGAGAACAGTAGACTGGAGAACAGTAAAAATCAGTCCTCCAGTAGCCTAAGCCTATAGCAGCATAACTATAGAGGTAGCTCAGGGTAACATGAGCCACTCTAACTATAAGCTTTGTCAAAAAGGAAAGTTTTAAGATTAGTCTTAAAAGTAGACAGGGTGTCTGCCTCACGGACCAAAACTGGGAGTTGGTTCCACAGGAGAGGAGCCTGATGGCTAAAGGATCGGCCTCCCATTCTACTTTTACAGACTCTAGGAACCACCACCAGACCTGCTGTCTGAGAACGAAGTGCTCTGTTAGGAACATACGGGGTAATCAGAGCTCTGATATATGATGGAACATTATTATTAAGGGCTTTATACGTTAGAAGAAGAATTTTAAATTCTATTCTTGATTTAACAGGAAGCCAATGAAGGGAATCCGGCCAGATTCCTAGAAAGAAGAGCTGCACCATCCAAAGTGGGATGAATACCGTCTCTCCTGATCAGACCAGGTTTTCCCCAGAAAGTTTGCCAGTTATCAATGTAGCCCACGTCGTTTTCAGGACACACCACCTAGACAACCAGCGGTTGAATGATGACATGCGGCTAAACATGTCATCACTGGTCAGATCAGGCAGGGGACCAGAGAAAATTACGGAGTCCGACATTGTTTTAGCAAACTTACACACCGAAGCAACACCAACGTTAGTGACCTCCGATCGGCGTGACCGGGTGTCATTACCGCCAGCGTGAATAACAATCTTACTGTATTTACGCTTATCCTTAGCCAGCAGTTTCAGGTGGGATTCGATGTTGCCCGTTCTGGCCCCATGCAGGCATTTGACTATGGTCCCTGGTGTCTCTAGTGCCACGTTTCTGACTATTGAGCTGCCAATAATCAGGGTCGGCTTCTCAGCGGGTGTGTCGCTGAGTGGGGAAAACTTGTTAGAAACGCAGACGGGTTGGTGGTGACCTGGGGGCTGGAATCTAGAGCTTGCTTCCTACGAACCATCATCCAGCCGGCCTGGTTACCCGGCTGCTCGGGTGCTGCTGGAGGACCGCTACGTGAAGTTACTCTATGTGGCTCTATGTGTTTTAAAAGTGCTTATGTGTTAGAAACAGATGTTACAGCAGAGAGATTAAATATAAAAGCGAGAGAGTCTGGAGCAACAGACCACAAATCACACCGTGACAACAGGAAGTGACACAATACGCCTTACCGCAAACTTCCAGGTCCTGCAGTAGCAAAACAAGACCATTACATATTTTACTGTTGCTACGATGTTCTTTTTCTGAAATGCGTTGCTACTTTTACTCCAGATATAACAGGACACTCACCTTCTTAAAAGTTCCACTTTTGTCTTGTCAGTCCACAGAATACTTTCCCGAAAGTCTTGGGGATCATCAAGATGTCTTCTGGAAAAATTTAGTTAAGCCTCAATTTTAGGAGGAGTTCTTTTAGCTCAGCAGAGTTTTTATCTTGGACCTCTAACATGACGGCCATTTTTACCCAGTCACTGTCTTGTGGTTGAGGCATGAACTCTGACCTTAACGTATTCAAGTGGCCTGCAGTTCTTTAGATGTTGTTGTGGGATCTTTTGTGACCTCTTGAATGAGTTGTTGGTGCATTCCTGGGGTAATTTTGGTTGCCTAGCCACTCCTGGGAAGGTCCACAACTGTTCCATGTTTTCACCCTTTGTGGATAATGACTCTCGCTGTGGTGCAATGGAGTCCCAAAGCTTTAGAAATGGCTTGGTAAACCTTTCCAGACTGATAGATCTGAGTTAATTTGGTTCTCATTTGATTCTGATTTTCCTTGGATGTTGGCATGATGTTGAGCTTTTGAGGATCTTTTGATGCGCTTCACTTTGTCAGGCAGGTCCAAACATAAGTGCTTTCTTAATTGAGAACAGGTGTGGCAGTAACCAAGCCTGAGTGTGGCCAGAGAAGGCAAGGCAAGTTTATTTATATAGCACTTTTCAGTAACAAGATCATTCAAAGTGCTGTGAATGTGAACTCAGGTGTGATAAACCACCGATATGTTTGAAATAATGTTCTCAATGACTTGAGGTGGTTTCACTTACATCAATTCATAATTTCAGAGACGTCCATTCTAAAAATGTATGTGGCTACCCAAATCTGCAGAGTTGGACTATGGCTTTAACCCAGGGTTAGGGTTTCCAAACCAAAAAATTGTCAAGAGAAAGGTAAGGGTTGAAAATAATTAACCCATATCCTGGACTTCTCAACAATATATAAGTTTAATTAAGCTAAACTGCCCATTATTGTATTTTTAACGCCACATAAAAGAATACCATATAAAAAGACAACCTTTATGTCTAATTACTCCAATTGACAATTTGGATAACAAAATTCACAATTCATATTTAAACTTAAAAGTAATTCTAAATGCTCTATTTGGTTAAAACTACAAAATGAAGCAATAAACTAAAACAGCTAAGAAATAATAATGTTGACACAAAATGGTGAGAGTAAAAGTAAATATTGCTTCTTAGCTATATTTACTCAGGTACCTAAAAAGTTATTCTAATATTATTAAAGTATAAACAGAGAGAGCATTCAGTGATGAAATAAAAACATTTTGACAAGACATACAATATTTGGATTAGAAAACATCAGAGGACAGGAGTCCAACATACCTTGATCAGTTAATTTGTTAGTGTCTATTACAACTTTGAGATGATTTATTCTTTCATGTTGGCTATAAAGCAATGGAGCAATTTTTACCTCTGTGCAATTGCTCAGGTGATACATAATTTGGCTACCCAATTTACATGTTTGCTATAGATCAATGTAAGGCTTATGAATGAGGATGGGATGCTCTTAAGTGCCATCTGTTTCTTATTTAAATAAAAAAAACTGCAGTGTCCACATTCGTGTTACAAAGTCTGAGAAGCAATTGGGATAAAAGTCAAAGTCAATTCCTAAGTTCAGTTTTTTGGCCATTGCTCTGGATGAGAAAATGTGGACTTCTCCCTCCAGGATAGGCAGTCAGTCTCTGCCTGATACAGAGGAGTTCAAGTATGTAATGGCAGAATGAAGCAGAAGATTGATAAACTTATGGAGGCGTCATCTGCAATAATGATGGCTCTGCTCTGGCCTGTCATGGTAAAGAACTGAGCCAAAAAGCAATTCCTTTGATTTACTTTTACAACTCTTGTCTATGATCATTAGATATGGATCATAACTAAAAGAATAAGATCCCAGATACAAACAACTGAAATTAGTTTTCACTTTAGGGTGGCTAGGCTTGGCCTTAGAGATAGGGTGAGGAACTCTTTCATCTTGGAGCACTACTGAATACAGCCACTGCTCCTCTGCATCAACAGAAGTCAACTGAGGTGTTCCACAGAACTCTCTCTTCTTGTGCAACTTCCTGTGGATGCCTTCTGATTCTGAACTTAATACACAGGCAGCAAACACAGATGCAGATCCAGATTTCAACAGCATATCTTTTCTAGGCTTTGAAGTGGCTTTGGAACTCATGAAAAAAGCTGGAAACTGTTTCTGGAGCGTCTGGGATTTCAACTTTTTACTGTTATAAAGTTTGATTGATCCACACTGATCTGAATTAAGCAGAAAAGGATGGATGGATGGATGGATGGATGGACGGACGGACGGACGGACGGACGGACGGACGGACGGACGGACGGACGGACGGACGGACGGACGGACGGACATATGGGGTCCAAACCAGATATCTAAAAACTAATGTGCAAGTTTTTTTTTTTTGGAAAAGTAAAGCTGTGTAAGTAAAAAAGAAAAACAAAGAATGAGCCTTAAACTTTTTAGGTTTTTGTGTCTTTAACGACACCTATGTAATTCTATGGTATAGATAGAGCTTAAACTTAAGGTTACATGGTAGATGCTTTTAAAAAGTGCATTTATTTCATGAATCCCTCTTTTTGAAAAGACGTTTTCCATATTTCATTTGGTATCATCCCTTTTTTCTTTTCACAGATGTTCCCTGATTCTGCAGTCATCTCTCTTCTTTGACATCTTCTTTTACCCTGCGTTTATCCTGCTTGCTGTCTATTTTTTTTTTCTACCATTCCAAGCATCATGCTAATCATGCTCCAGACAGTTCCACGGGCCCCAATTCCACTTCAAAGGCCAAGCATCTCCTCCTTGTCTGTGAAAGGACCCGTCAACCCTGCCTGCATGCCTACCTACCGCAAGAGCAGAGCAACACTGGATCGAAGACAGGCACATAGGATTTCACAAAAAAAGCAGTAGAGCAAGGGTAAAAAAAAGTAAAAAATTCACAAGATGCAAGTTGTGGTACTGCTGTGGGTGGCACTTAACCAGATGAATCACATCAGCAGGGAGGTGCGTTTTTGTTAAGTGTGTGTCAAAAGTATCTGCTTTTTCACAACTAGAAGAGTTGTCAGCACTTTGCCAATCTCTGAGTTGGAGGAGAATAACAGTGGAATGAAAAAAAGAAAGGAGCTCAGGACCGTTTTCGGGCTTTAAAAAAACCTTTACCTTGCGTTTTCTATTTGAACTTTTCCCCCATTTTTTCCTACACTGTTCTTTCCTCCCTCCTTCTTGCATGCTTTTTCTCCTCCCGCAGGAGGAACAAGCGAGAGATGCAGTGTCTCGTTCCTCCTCGTCTCGTTTGCCAAGCTTGAATTAAAGTTGCATTCCGTGTTGCCATTGTTAGGCTAATAAGAAAAAGTTATCTTCAAAGGGTTCGGGTGGCGAGAGAAGAGGCAGCCAGGGGGATGGTAGACGAAGTGCGTGCACGTGGAGAGAGTTGAGGGGTTTAGCTAGGGCGTGCATTTTTTTTCTTGAGTCCTCCTAATGCGTGAAATTACACCTGCCACCTTTCTCTGTGAGTGTGTATTTGAGTGCACACAATCCCACTTCTCTATTCGTTTATGTGCACATCGACATACAAGCGCCTATGAGTATTGTGCACTATTTTCCACCTGCACACACTTACCTATACATTCCCTTTCCTCGTGTGTGCCGTCTAAATCTACATTTCGGCTAACATGGTGCCCAACAGTATATTCTTATTAGTAGTTCCAATTCCTATTAACAGTCAGTCCTAGATAGCAAGTTAATTAACTCTCTGCCCTTCTTTTCCCCTGGCTATCAGCACACAGGTAGCCTTTCATGTTGCCACCGAGAGAGATAGAGGGAGGGACAGGCGGGAGGGGAAGAGTTGGGGAGCGGAATGGAGGTAGGACGAAAGTGTGAGATGTAGTGGGGAAAAGAAGCAGGGATGTGAGGGAGGAGAGGAAAACATAATGGGAGAAGAAAGGCACAGGAAGTAAAACGAAAGAGATGGATGAGGGGTGAGGAAGATGGGTGAAAAAAGAGGGGAAGGGAAAGACAAGCTAAATTGAATTTGGATGAGAAACTGCTGAGAGGATTATAAAGTGGCAGAGAAGTTTTATAGAATAGAAGAAAGGTGCTGTTTTTTTTACTTTAATTAATTTATCTTTTTTAATGTTCAGCATTTTAACTCTTGCTCACAGCACAGCACAAAATGAAATAAATGGATAAAGGGACAAGCGGAGGACAACTGTTTGGGCTGAATCTCATTTCAAAATGTTACTGATATCCCTACATCTAAGGCAGTGAACTTCAACTGGTGGCCTGTGGGCCATATCCGGCTCACCAGAGCTTCCTCTCAGGTATATCATAGTGAAGAGGACAAAGTATAATATATATATATATATATATATATATATATATACACTCACCGGCCACTTTATTAGGTACACCTGTCCAACTGCTCGTTAACACTTAATTTCTAAGCAGCCAATCACATGGCGGCAACTCAGTGCATTTAGGCATGTAGACATGGTCAAGAGAATCTCCTGCAGTTCAAACCGAGCATCAGTATGGGGAAGAAAGGTCATTTGAGTGACTTTGAACGTGGCATGATTGTTGGTGCCAGAAGGGCTGGTCTGAGTATTTCAGAAACTACTAATCTACTGGGATTTTCACGCACAACCATCTCTAGGGTTTACAGAGAATGGTCCGAAAAAGAAAAAACATCCAGTGAGCGGCAGTTCTGTGGGCGGAAATGCCTTGTTGATGCCAGAGGTCAGAGGAGAATGGCCAGACTGGTTCGAGCTGATAGAAGGGCAACAGTGACTCAAATAACCACCCGTTACAACCAAGGTGGGCAGAAGAGCATCTCTGAACGCACAGTACGTCGAACTTTGAGGCAGATGGGCTACAGCAGCAGAAGACCACATCGGGTGCCACTCCTTTCAGCTAAGAACAGGAAACTGAGGCTACAATTTGCACAAGCTCATCGAAATTGGACAATAGAAGATTGGAAAAACGTTGCCTGGTCTGATGAGTCTCGATTTCTGCTGCGACAGTCGGATGGTAGGGTCAGAATTTGGCGTCTACAACATGAAAGCATGGATCCATCCTGCCTTGTATCAACGGTTCAGGCTGGTGGTGGTGGTGTCATGGTGTGGGGAATATTTTCTTGGCACTCTTTGGGCCCCTTGGTACCAATTGAGCATTGTTGCAACGCCACAGCCTACCTGAGTATTGTTGCTGACCATGTCCATCCCTTTATGACCACAATGTACCCAACCCATGATGGCTACTTTCAGCAGGATAATGCGCCATGTCATAAAGCTGGAATCATCTCAGACTGGTTTCTTGAACATGACAATGAGTTCGCTGTACTCAAATGGCCTCCACAGTCACCAGATATCAATCCAATAGAGCATCTTTGGGATGTGGTGGAACGGGAGATTCGCATCATGGATGTGCAGCCTACAAATCTGCGGCAACTGTGTGATGCCATCATGTCAATATGGACCAAACTCCCTGAGGAATGCTTCCAGCACCTTGTTGAATCTATGCCACGAATAATTGAAGCAGTTCTGAAGGCAAAAGGGGGTCCAACCCGTTACTAGCATGGGGTACCTAATAAAGTGGCCGGTGAGTGTATATATATATATATATATATATATATATATATATATATATATTGTCAGGGTTCTCTGTGTTGTCCTGCTCTAACTCTACTCTACTGTGCCTAGTTGGCTGAGGGGGCGTGGCCCACACCTGCAGCTCGTTGCAGGCGGCTTCCTCTGGCTTTTTAAGCAGAGCGCTGGCAGATGGAAGACGCCAGAGCCTTAACCAGTCGTGTTTTGGTGCTTGGATGCACTCACCTGTCTTGACGTCTTGTCCGAAGAACCAGACCTACAGAACCCTCTTGCTCAGATTTTGCTCTGGCTCACCCCTCATACTCCCTGGATGTTACCCAGCGGGGCCTGAGATTCCCCCTCCCGGATTCTGCTGGTTCTTCCCTCACTCTGGTCAATCCATCTGTCACCCACTTCCGAGGAGGCTCGCTCTGGATCCCTGACCAGTAACATCAGCCACCCTCAGCCACTAGCCACCGAACACCAACAGGGGTAGGATCACAGAGTTCCCACATCGCTACTTCTCCCCGGTTAGGTCCGCCCAGCTTTATGTCTCTCCAGCCGTGACGTTCTGACCCTGCTTAGTTGTCCGTAGTCCCGTCCGTTATATCTGCCTGTTTCCTAAATAAACATCTTAAAACTGTGCTTCGCTTCCCGATCGTATCTGCATGTGGGCTCGTCATCTGAAAACCATGACAGAAGAAGGCTCTGGCCACCAAAGTCCCGCGGATACGTTCAGGCGGCAGCTTGCCGCACAGCAGGAACAGATGCAGTCGCTTGGGTTTGCTGTAAATTCGACACAGGAACAGCTTCAGAGATTAGCCGCTCAGTTTAGCCAGCTGATGGACGCAGTCACTTCCGCGATGACTCCGCCTGTCACTCAAGACCCTAATACCCCGCCTCCCGCCGCTCAGAATGCTGAGAGTCATGATCAGACTCCACCTCCTGAGAGCGCATCACCTTGTCCGGAGAAGTTCTCTGGTGACAGCGGGGATTGCGGCGGGTTCTTATTTCAGTGCAAACTCGTGTTTAACCGTTGCCCTCAGACATTTGCCTCAGATCAAGTTAAAATATCGTATGTTTTCCTTTAATGGGTAGAGCTCTCAGATGGGCGGAGGCTCGTTTACCTGATTGCCAGTCATTCGGGTGTTCCTTTCAGGAATTCGTTACCGAGTTCAAGACGGTTTTTTCAGCTGAGGTAGATTCGGCTCAACAGTCTCGTAATCTCCTTTCTTTGAAACAGCGCGGCCAACGTGTATCTGACTTCTCTGTGGAGTTTCGCACATTTGCCGCTGCAGCAGGTTGGCAACCTAAGCCGTTAAAGGCAGTATTTTTTCAGGTTCTAGATGATGTTTTAAAGGATGAGTTAGCCCGAGTTGAGGAACCTGAGGAGTTTGAGGATTTTGTGGCGTTAGTCATTCGGTTGGATTCCCGGTTACGCAGTCGGAACCGGGCTCGACCGGACCGTATCTTGCGGTCTCCCCCTGTATCAACGTTAACCAATAGGGCACCCCGGCCAGCAGTTACTCCACCCCCAGAACCTATGCAGTTGGGGCAGGTTCACTTAACTAATGAAGAGCGTCAGCAGCCCTACTCGGGCAACTTGTGCCTGTATTGTGGTGGCGAGGGTCATTTTTTAAGAGACTGTCCGGTTCGGCCAAAAGACCGAGTCCGCCGTTCGTAATGGGGGGAACGGCGGACAGTAACAGAACAATTCCCCAGGAAACCACTAAGGCGCCGTCTCTCTCTCGTTTTTGTTTGCCAGTCACTTTAATTTTTGACCAGGACAGCTTTGACGTTTCTGCTCTAGTAGATTCAGGTTCTGATTTTAATTTTATTGACCAAGCCATAGTTGATCAGCTCCGTGTGCCCATCGAGCCTTTACCAGAACCTCTACAGGTTTCGTCTTTAGATGGACAGCAGTTAACCCTGATCACCCATCGGACTCGACCCCTAGTGGTAATAGTCTCTGGTAACCACCGGGAACGACTCTCATTTTTTGTTTTTCCAGTGAAGCGTTCACCCGTGGTTTTAGGTTTAGCTTGGTTAACCGTCCACAATCCACAGCTAAATTGGGCCAAGTCCCGACTGGAGTCATGGTCTCCTGCCTGTCATTCCAGGTGTTTACAGTCCGCTCGCCCCGTTTCTGTCCCTCAGACCACCTTTTTCTGAATCAGAGGATGTTATTGACCTCTCTCGCGTCCCGGAGGAGTACCACGACCTACGAGTGGTATTTAGCAAGACTCAGGCTTGGTCACTTCCTCCTCATCGCCCTTATGATTGCGCCATTGATTTGTTGCCTGGGGCTCCACTACCTGTCAGTCGGCTTTACAATATTTCAAGGTCAGAACGTCAAGCGCTCGAGAAATATATAGGAGAGTCTCTAGCTACAGGGTTGATCCGCCCTTCATCCTCCCCATTAGGCGCTGGTTTCTTTTTTGTCGGCAAGAAAGACGGGTCCCTTCGACCCTGTATCGACTATCGAGGGCTCAACCAGATAACTGTTAAAAATAAATACCCGATTCCGCTGTTATCTTCAGCTCTTGAACCAGTCCAGAACGCCACAATCTTTACTAAACTCGATCTGCGCAACGCTTATCATCTGGTTCGGGTGAGACAGGGGGACGAGTGGAAGACGGCTTTTAAGACCCCGCTAGGTCACTTCGAGTACCTAGTTATGCCTTTTGGTTTGTGCAATGCCCCGGCAGTGTTTCAGGCACTGGTTAATGATGTCCTTCGGGATTTTTTGAACGTTTTTGTTTTCGTCTATCTGGACGACATCCTTATTTACTCTCGTGATTTAGAACAACACAAACAACATGTCCGTCTTGTTCTCCAGCGACTATTAGAGAATCGTTTATTCGTTAAGGCCGAGAAGTGTGATTTTCACCAGACCTCTGTTTCCTTTCTTGGTTTAGTTTTAGAAGGCGGACAAGTGAAGTCAGACCCGGAAAAGATAAGGGCAGTAATGGAGTGGCCCGTTCCTGAGTCGCGTAAACAGCTCCAACGGTTTTTGGGTTTCGCTAACTTTTATAGGCGCTTTGTCAGGAATTATAGCCAGATAGCCTCCCCATTACATGCTCTTACCTCCACAATGGTCCCATACATCTGGAGTCCTGAGGCAGAGGAAGCCTTCAACAAACTCAAGTCCCGTTTTTCCCAGACACCCATACTCGTTCACCCAGACCCAGCCAAACAGTTTGTCCTAGAGATAGATGCTTCTAATACCGGTGTGGGTGCTGTTTTGTCCCAACAGTCAGAGGTTGACAACAAGTTACATCCGTGTGCATTCTTCTCCCGTCGTTTGTCCCCTGCTGAGCAGAACTATGATGTGGGCGATCGTGAGCTACTAGCTATTAAACTAGCTAGTGCTAGTGCACTAGTGCCAGTGCTGCCACTCTAGCAGAGTGGCAGCACTGGCTAGAGGGATCCGAGCAGCCCATCATAATCTGGACAGATCATAAGAACCTCTCCTACCTGCAGTCAGCCCGTCGACTCAACTCCAGACAAGCCCGCTGGTCTTTGTTTTTCTCACGATTTAACCTCACCATCACCTACAGACCTGGCTCAAGAAATGTCAAACCCGATGCGCTGTCTCGTCAATTCGCCCCTTCTGAACAGGAGAAGGAGCCGGAACACATTCTTCCCCCTACATGTACTGTTGGAGCCCTGCACTGGGACCTGGAGGACAGGATCAACCAGGCCCAACAATTAGACCCGGACCCAGGTACAGGTCCAGCTGGACTTAAGTACGTTCCCCAGTCTGTTCGCCCTGAGGTTCTACGCTGGTGCCACGATACTAAGTTCTCCGCCCATCTGGGTATTTATAGAACCCCGTCACAGGTGTCCCGGCGCTTCTGGTGGCCATCATGGACCAAGGATGTGAGAGAATATGTCCTAGCCTGTCCCGTCTGCGCCCAGAATAAGCCCTCTACTCAGCCACCTTCCAGTTTGTTAAATCCTCTCCCCATCCCCAAACGTCCATGGTCCCACATAGCTATTGATTTCGTCACAGGCCTCCCTTTGTCCCAAGGTATGTCAACCATTTTGACTGTAGTGGACCGGTTCTCTAAGTCTTGTCATCTCATCCCCATCCGTAAATTACCCAACGCTCTTCAGGCGGCCCAGCTTCTCATAAAGCACGTTTTCAGACTCCACGGCATCCCTGTTGACATCCTCTCTGACCGGGGCCCTCAGTTCATCTCCCAGGTCTGGCGGCACTTTTGCTCTGCTCTGGGTGCCCGTTACACCCTCACCTCCGGATATCATCCTCAAACCAATGGCCAAACTGAACGAATGAACCAACAACTAGAGACCACCCTCCGCTGCCTCACGTCATCTTCACCTTCTGACTGGAATAAGTTTTTGCCCTGGGTAGAATATGCCCATAACTCTCACATCACTTCAGCCACTGGACGTTCACCTTTTGAAGTAGCCTTAGGATATCAACCTCCACTCCTACCCACAGATGAACTCAGGATCCCCTTCACCTCGGTTAACGATTACATTGCTCGCTGTCAGGACATCTGGAGGACCACCGTCACAGCACTCACGCACACCTCAGAGCGGAGCAAGAGGTTCGCCGACCAGCACCGCAGACCAGCTCCCCATTATCGCCCTGGTCAGAAGGTTTGGTTATCCTCCAGAGATGTCTTAACCAACCCATCCGCTAAGAAGCTTGCTCCCCGGTTCACTGGGCCCTATGAGATAGTGACAGTTATTAACCCTACCACCGTCCGTCTACGTTTGCCCCCTCATTCCCGAGTACACCCCACTTTCCATGTTTCCCAGATCAAGCCCGTTTTGGACAGCAACTTGATCCCTGACCAGTAACATCAGCCACCCTCAGCCACTAGCCACCGAACACCAACAGGGGTAGGATCACAGAGTTCCCACATCCATCCATTTTCTAACACGTCTATCCCTTGTGGGGTCGTGAGGGGTGCTTGTGCCTATCTCCAGCTGTCAATGTATATATACATTGATATATATATAGCCTATATAATGTGTGTGTGTGTGTGTGTGTATTTTGTTAAATTACTTTATTTTACGAAGCATCTGGCCCTCGAGAGATCTGCTGAGAAATATTTTGACCCTCAGACCTATGTAGTTGATGACCCCTGACCTAAGGATACCACCCTGTCACCTAATCTGACCTCAAGAGGAGTATGGTAAAATTCCACTACAATATTGTAGACTAATTCAATTCCATGCAGCTAATTTATGTAGCACAGATTCACAACAAAAGTTATCTCAGGGCACATGACCAGTTCCACATAAAGAGAAGATCAGTAACTCCAGAGGGAGTTACACAGCTCTGTGACATGGTGTGGCTTCTAATCTCATGGGCAGCTGGATGGTGACATTTCTCTCTTCAGGTGAAGTGAAAGATCAATTCTCATTATTTTGGTGCCTTTAACCTTTACAGTCTAATGTTAACTGTACTATATTTTGCATGTTGTCAACTCTTGCACAAACAGAAGAATTTGATCAACTCATCAAAGCTCATAAAGCTTTACTTAAAATAAGGAAAGCGACTACAATGCAACCGGTAAATCAAGAAAAAAAAATTCATTATTGATACGTCATTTGAAGGATATAAGTGCATATAGAACTCAATAAATATGTAAAAAGGTACTAATTGTAGTCTACAGATAATTTTTCTTGCTCATTTCCCCCCTTGCTGTGTTGGTAGTGTTGATTTCTTCTTTTTTAGTTTAGTTTTTGTTAAAATGTGAATGTATGCTTTCCCATAACAAACTTTCAAAAAGAAAAGCTTTAGGCCAAGAAGCTGTTGTGTGTTTTTTTTTATTATTTTTCTGATAAGATGGAAAGGGGGGATTGCAGAAATATCCACCTCCTTGAGCTACGAAAGTGAAATCTGCCAATTCAAAGTGTGAAGCAAAGTACATACTTCAGCATCAGAAAAAGCTCTGATGTTCGACAAGGTGGATTGGTGAGTTTGCATTTGATGCTTTTTCCACTTTTCAATGCCTCTGAGTTCCTGTGTGGCCGTTTGTGTTTGAGTAACTTTGCATCTTTGTGTGTCTATGTGGAACTCTGTGTTGATCTGCTTGTATATCAGTGTACCCCTCCGGCTCTTTTTCAAGATCAAGGCTTTCATGGTCTCGGCTCGATGAAGAGGTCATGACAGCCAATTAGCTCATGCAAAATTGATCCTGCTCTGTGTGTTTGAATGGGTGCGTGCATGCTCATGTGTACGTTTTCAAATCAATGCTTATGTTTCATCGACAAAGCCATTAGTTGTTTCATTGAGTGATTGAGTGTATGCAAAACGGCTTGAAAATACAGAAGCTTGTAAATTACGCTATAATGAAGCAGAATATTACAGAAGGGTGGATGTGCACCAACTTTCTTTTGAAACAACAGTAATTCTAGCTAGAATTTTCTCTTTTATATTTAAAAAGTTGTGCAGAAATTTGTTTGTGTTGCACTTCACTCTCAGACTGCAGTTCTATTAGTGGTTTCTAGAGTTTCTAAAAGTAGAATGGGAGAGAGAGCTTTTACCTGCCAGGTGACTCTCCTGTGGAACATACTCCCAGTTTTAGTCCGTGAGGCAGACACCCTGTCTATTTTTAAGACCAGCCTTAAAACATTCCTTGTTCATAATAGTTAGAGTGGCTTAGGTTATCCTGAGCAATATCTGTGATTATGCTACTATAGGCTAAAGGCTGCTACATAATCCATGAGAAATAAGACATTTGTTCCCGCCTCCTCAGTGAATGACTTCATTTTGTTCTCTCAGCCCTGTCTTGGAGGGTCTCCCTTCTTGCTTTTCGACACATCTGGGCAGGACTTTTTTTCTCATGGGGTGTCTGATTATATTACTGTGATTGGACAGGATTTAGATGGCCATGTTTAGGTTGCTAAAGTGTAAATGTCTCAGGCATCTGTTGAACTGCCGACGTGTAGTTGAACTCTGATAGTTCAAGTGGCCGGACATTTCAATTCAACTCACTTCCAGTGTTTCTTTTATAAATTATCCTAGCGGGGTAGTCCCACTCCCATAGCACCGTATGCCTACGGTGTTCGCAGTCTTTCGAAATAGTACCAGAGCACACTGTGAGTTATTATGCAACTGGTCCTCAACTTTCAGCTCTCCGCCTGCTCCATGCTCAGCTCTCTGTGCCCCCCCCTCCAGCACCAATGCAATCTTCAGTGATGTGGGGTGGATTTCTGCAGCTGAGCACCTTGCGAAGTGTGAATAGACAGAGAGTCACCCTGACTACAAGAACAAAACTCTGTTCTTGTGGAGAATGTAACAAGCCTACTTGTTTAACTATTTTCTTCACTCTCCAATTATCCAACTATTCCCCAATTTTGCATTATTTGTTGTTATTTCACCTTTTAACTTCATGTTCTTTTTTTCTCTTCATTGAAGCTACATCTGAATGTGGAAAGGCAAGAATAGAATTTAAAATTCTTCTTCTAACGTATAAAGCCCTTAATAATCAAGCTCCATCATATATCAGAGCTCTGATTACCCCGTATGTTCCTAACAGAGCACTTTGCTCTCAGACTGCAGGTCTGCTGGTGGTTCCTAGAGTCTCTAAAAGTAGAATGGGAGGCAGATCCTTTAGCTGTCAGGCTCCTCTCCTGTGGAACCAACTCCCAGTTTTGGTCCGTGAGGCAGACACCCTGTCTACTTTTAAGACTAATCTTAAAACTTTCCTTTTTGAAAAAGCTTATAACTAGAGTGGCTTATGTTGCCCTGACCTACCTATGGGAATGTGCTTCTATGGGCTTAGGCTACTGGAGGACATCAGGATCTATTTTTCTCACTCTATCGAGTTCTACTGTTCTTCAATTATGCATTGCTTGTCATCATTTCTGCTTATAACTTTTTGTTCTCTTTCTTTTTTTCTTCATAGTAGGTACATCTGGTCTGGCGTTCTGTTATCTGAGACATCATCCAGAGAAGACAGCTCACCCGCTACTACCATCTAATTTAGAACAGATTACTGGATCAATGTGTGCTTCTGTGCTTGTTTGTCTCTCTTGTTGTGTCTCTGCTCTGTCTTCTCTAACCCCCAGTCGGTCTAGGCAGATGACCGTTCATACTGAGCCTGGTTCTGCTGGAGGTTTTTCCTTCTCGCTAATGGGTGGTTTTTCTTTCCACTGTCGCTTCATGCTTGCTCAGTATGAGGGATTGCTGCAAAGCCATGGACAATGCAGACGACTCTCCCTGTAGCTCTATGCTTCTTCAGGAGTGAATGCTGCTTGTCGGGACTTTGAAGCAATCAACTGGTTCCCTTATATAGGAAATTGTTTACCAATCTGTATAATATGATTGATTTTGACTTTGTAAAGTGCCTCGAGATGACATGTTTCATGAATTGGCGCTATATAAATAAAATTGAATTGAATTGAATTCATTCAGACTGTCATAGACTATAAGGCTGCTCCTTTACCCTGACAACACAGACTTTCTCAATGCAGTTAATAATCACTTTGGTCAGACTGAAGCTCTCAACAACACTCCTGTGAGGAAATCAACACCTCACCCAGATGAACAAGCACTCAGACTTGAGACAGCTGATGTCCAGAGAATGTTGAGAAGACTGAATGCACACAAAGCAGCAGGTCTTGACAACATACTGGGGTGGATGCTCAAAGACTGTACTGACCAGCTGGCTCACTTCCTCACAAACATATTTGATCCTCCTGTTGCTTTTGGATCAAAGTGACCCCAAACCAAATCTAAAAGCTGCAAAAAAAACTAAATGATACTTTTTCATAATGAAATTTGATTACTTTTCCTACATTGACCCCAGCATTAGAAAACGTAAAATGTTACCTTTATTGATATTACCATGTAAAGCCATGAACAATGCAGACAACTCTCCCTGTGGCTCTACGCTTCTTCAGGAGGAGTGAATGCTGCTTGTCGGGACTTTGATGCAATCAACTGGGTTCCCTTATATAGGACATTTTTTTGACCAATCTGTATAATCTGACCCAATCTGTATAATCTGATTGAATTTGACTTTGTAAAGTGCCTTGAGATGACATGTTTCATGAATTGGCGCTATATAAATAAAATGTTATTGAATTGAATTGAATTAAACTGTGCAAAGAAAGTTTCAAATATTATCTTTAGGTCATTTTGACCCGACAGTCATATTGCATTGAAATCACAATGACAGTCAATTACACACCACAGAGATGTGAAAACATTTTTGTTCTATCTAAGATTTACCAGTAGCAATCACATGACAAAACATGTGGTCTTCTCCAGCACAATACACTGCCTGGGTTGGGCAGCCAACTGGTCGGCACTACAGATGAGGGTGTCTAGAAATGTGGGAACATGTAGAATCGCATGATCGAAAAGTAACAATATTGTCACCTGTTCAGTATATGTGCAGTTTCCTATCCTACAGAAGGCAAAAAGAGTACAGGTTCTTGTGATCTTTTATGTACCAGCTGCATCATCATATGGACTATTCATTGTTGTAATTCATCCTGCTGCTACAATGTTAATGGTTGCTTGGAAGAATTGTTTTATGGATATTTTTTAAAGATCCTCCTTTGGTATTAAATGTTAAATTGATTTGCCACAAGAAGGATGGTGAGCTATCGGTATGTTGCTCTGTTTATATTGATCAATTGCAGCAATACAGTGAAAAAAGAAAGGAGGGGAGTGACAATACCTTGCTGCTGTGGTTACACAGAATCTGAATAAGGATGAAAATGTATCAGATCACATATATATCCATAAATCATATGAACAGGAGATGTAGTGTTTGCATTTTAAACTCCCATGCCTTCATTCTCTTATACGGCTCATCAGGAGTTGAGCCCATGATTGGACAGAGAGTGATTGTCCGAAGAAAAAAAAACAGATGTATGACTATCCAGATGAGACATGATTGTGACATTACATTCAAAACTCAGACTCATATGTTAAAGGTTACCAAATGTGAACCCCACAATGAGTAACCATTTTCATTGTCTGAAATATTTATAAAAAGGTTCTGGTTCAGGTTCATAGTTCTGGCAGAATCCTTCTATGTTCAGCTTCAAATTCTCCCAGACCGGTGCAAAGGTCTGTAATTATTGATATGGGCCTGGTTGAAACAAAATCCTTCTCTGTTCAACAAAGTCCAGAGGCTCTACTCTGAGCCTCTACCAAGCTCCTCACTCTATCTCTAAGGGTGTGCCCAGCCAACCTACGGAGGCAGCAGAGTTTTGGCCTCATTCTTGGATTAAAGGTTATTTCCAGCACAGATTTGTATCTGTCTGAATGGATGGATGGATGGATGGATGGATGGATGGATGGATGGATGGATGGACAGACAGACAGATAAAACTAAAAGAGTAAAAATCTGAACTTAAATGTCAACTCCATAACTAAGATGGCCTGTGGCAATGAGTTTGTCTTCTTACAATAGATGCCTAAAGAACATTTAACTCAAATTTTAGAGTAGTTGCCTCAAAAAATAAGGAAACAGTGGTGATTTTAAACTTTAGTGGTAAGCAAGAGGAGGGGGAAAAAAGAACAAAGGTCAAACATGGTTGAGCAAACATCTTTATCCACCTGACTGTCAGACAATAAAAGTCAATTGAATATGCATCATAAAACAGCTGTGCATTAAATCTTGAAGTAAATTTTGTTTTCTGCTATGAAGTAAACAGGTGATTTATTATCAAGACAAAAGATCCTCAATACCTTTACAATAAATCGGCAGCTACCTATCTTCAGCAAGTGGTCCTATGGACTGAAGATTGAGATGCAGTATGATTCTGGTTAGACCTGTATGCTTTTAACATGTGGTTAAACATTTTTCTTTGGTGACTTATCCCAAACATTAATACATGGGTATCTAACAAGAAATCTAAAATTGGAAGCCGCTTGGGTCATCTGCACAGTTTTTTTTTTCCTACTCTATTTTGTATGCTTGTCTTTGTTAGTATTATAATTATCATATATATGTTTTTTGAGACAGTAGATGTTGCATTAGAAAATTAAAACTTGCCAATCTCTCTAGGAAGTTTAAATTATGATGCTGCTTCTCAGTGATGGAAGTTTGGCACTTGTCCCATATGCTGCATGCAGGTCTTTTTCTCCAAAGTAAAAACATAACCAGGGCTGTGTAAACCATGTTGATTTGTTTCTAACTTACAAGGTACATTCTCTTTTTTTAATATTACTTTCAATAAAAAGGATTGAAGCCATTTTTCATCTTTATGAGTTTTTCCATCTCAACATGGTCATACTGTATAAATCTCACTTTCTCTCTTTCCAATTTCTACTTTTGTTTTTCTTCCACTTCCCCTTACTCTATTCCCATCAGTATTTGATCAAGCTCTGACATTCGGTTGATGATGGTTTCAGCAGAAAGTGGTAAATAAAAATAAAATGAAACAAGAGATGAATAAAATATGAGCACAATAATGAATAAATAAAATGGTGCATGTATAAATAAGAACGAGTCAAAGGTATCAGACAAATAGAAAGCAACAAACGCCACCATCGCCTACGCTTACAGCTGTGATGAAAGGTAAGATATGTGGGTAAGTAGACAGCCTAGGTATTTCCATGCCTATATCTTTTTCTGTAGCACTTTCTTCACATGTTTTAGATCATTCCCCTATCCAACTTTATTAGCCCTGATTCAGTTTTCTGAGAAAATATTGGGTAAACAATGTATAAGTTGTAAGCTTACAACAACACAGAGTAGTTAATTATCACACTCTTTGTAGATAGAGAGGTAATAGCTGAAGAAAGGCACAGTGACAAACTGTATGTATATTTTAAGCTCCCCCAAAGTATCGATGTTGAGCCAGTTACCTGATTGTAGCCCCCGTATGAAGTCAGATCTATTTTTCTCATTTGACTGGGGCTCACAAACCCATTTGAATGCAACACGTCTCCCTGTGCACTACACGAGCATTCTGAAAACGGCTCATCACAGTGGAAATGTGGCAGATTGGCGGAGATTGGTCATGGTCGTTATCATTCCTGTCAGGACAGGTGTGAACGCTCTCACTTAAACCAGCCCTTGATTGGTTCAAACTGCCGAGAGGCCAACAAATCCCTAATCAGGCTGTTAACATATGGGAAGGAGAGGCGAGAAAGAGGAAGCACAAGAGAAGAAAAAAAGGAACAGAGAGGGAGAGAAATTGAGAGAGGGAGAGTTAAAGTCATAGAAACAAAAATTGGAAAGGAGAATGTTATTAAGCTATTTGCAATTAGAATGATTGGGGAACTACACCAATGCCCTATTGCATGCACAAGCATGGCCGCATACATAAAAATACGCACTCAAGCTTGCTCAGTACTATTTCAGTTCAAGGCAGTTGAAACACTGCACGCACTTGAACCACTGCATTTTCACACAGATAGGTCAGTTTGTGTCTGTATCTGAGTGAGCCAGTGTTGTTTGGGTCTATTTCAGCTTTGAAGAAAGGAAAATGTAAAAAGAAGTGACAAAGTGACATGCTTATTTGCCACACTAACTGTGGTGGATTCCTTCATTCAAAGTGTCTTTTAACTCTGTTAACTTTGACATCATCCAGAGAAGACGGCTCACCCGTTACTACCATCTAATGTAGAACAGATTACTAGATCAATGTGTGCTTCTGTGCTTTTTGTCTCTCTTGTTGTGTCTCTGCTCTGTCTTCTGTAACCCCAGTCGGTCGAGGCAGATGACCGTTCATACTGAGCCCGGTTCTGCCGGAGGTTTTTTTTTCCCGTTAATGGGTGGTTTTTCTTCCCACTGTCGCTTCATGCTTGCTCAGTATGAGGGATTGCAGCAAAGCCATGTACAATGCAGACGACTCTCCCTGTGGCTCTACGGTTCCCCAGGAGTGAATGCTGCTTGTCGGGACTTTGATGCAATCAACTGGTTTCCTTATATAGGACATTTTGACCAATCTGTATAATCTGACCCAATCTGTATAATATGATTGAACTTGATTTTGTAAAGTGCCTTGAGATGACATGTTTCATGATTTGGCGCTATATAAATAAAATTGAATTGAATTGAATTTTCTTCCTCGATATGACAGACTTCCATCCTCCCACATGCATAAATATCTGAAGCAAATAAAAAAAATCTTTATGATAAAGCAAACCTTGTCTTTCAGATTTTGCAATATCAAGTTTGAATAGCATATCTATACAGACCTGTTATTTTGAAGCCCGTTATTTTTAACTGATACAAGAAAAATGACAAAACAGGGTAATTTTAGAGAGTTCTGATGTATGCATTTCACTAAAATCACTCATCACCATTATTTGTTTGTCCTTCTGGAGAAGAGAAAATGATAAAAACAATCGGGGGACTTAAAATTCAAATATTTTGGTGTTGAAACTAATAAATTATAACACAAATATAAATTTTCCTCTTCGTCACAATGCCTATTACAGTGTAATGTAACCTACCTCTGAGGACAGTTGTTGTTTTTTTCTCTATGAAGTGACAATGTCAAAAGTTTTCAAGTAAAGATGTAGCTAATACGCTATACTGGAAAATAAAACTTGTAACACTGTTTGTGCAACACTAATGTATAAAACAGGGTTGGGATGAACAACATTATTCATATTTGCTACATGCCAGAACAATAAAGGAGAATTCGTCAAAGATCTTTTTTTACATTTCGTTAAAGTCAGGAGTTTACACACATTCACTTTGTTTGGTAGAACTGCCGTTTAAACATCATAACTGGGTCAAATGTTTTGAGTATGCTTTTATTAGCATCTCACAATAGAGCTGGTATAACTGAGTCATGTTTGTAGGCCACCTTGCCCCCATTTCAGTATTGCCCCCAGATTCCCGATTGGATTGAGATCAGGACTTTGTTGGTCTCTCCAAAATATTGAATTTATTGTCTTCACTTTGTGAGTAATATGGCAGTATGCTTAGGGTATGGTGCTATTTCTGATTTAGTTAGTCTTATTCCAGTTAGATCCTTATTTTCCCTGCTTGGTTTTTGGAATGACCATGACCTGGATGACTGAGAATCTTCACCAGCATATTGGTTGTCTGTAGTTCAGTTCCTGAGTTTATGTTCTCATAGTCATTCATTTTGGTTTTGTATTCTTGTTAGGTTCCGTTTTCCTCCTGTCATGATCATATCATTGCTCTCTCTCTCCCCCTCAGCCTAATTACCCTCATATCTTTCACCTGTTCTAATTGCCTCAGCCGTCTTCCCCTCTTTCTCCTCTCCCATTTATTGCGCCAGTTCCTCTCACTCATTGTCAGGTTATGCTACCCCCTGTTCTGGTCAGCTTCTTATGTAATTCTGATTTTGTCTTCGCTTACCTTTCCTGCAGGTTTGTGATTTGGTTTATTAAATTATTCATCTCACCATGCAGCTCCCAAGCTCTGTGCTTCGGTCCTAATTAAACCACAAACGACATGACGGTATCTCCGTCTCTGATTCCAGGCGTGGACCACTGACACTCAAAGTAACATTAAAAGTAAATACTGCTTGTTGTAGATGCATACTATTCCATAAAAGGTGTGAGATTGATATATGCCTATGTGCGTGCTGGACAGGGTTAATTAGAGCTTAAGAATAATTAAATCACTATTAAATCACAGGTCCTTTAAACCCATTTGCCAATCTCAGACTTCATTAAGCACAACTGGGAGATGGATAAAAACTATACAAATAGAATAAAGGTTTGAGTTTTAGCAGGGGCAGAAATTTCAGAAAATATCTCAAATTAAAGTTATAAGCTCTGTCTCAGAGAACGGAGCCTGAATAAATAGAAGAATTTGGGTTTCTGTGTCTAAACTGATTTGTGGTGACAGAGAATGCTTTAAACTAAAACTGTATGTGTCTGTGAGGGTGACAAAAACATGTGTCACTATGTGTGAGAAACAACATCCATCCATCACACTTACCAGCCTGCTCTCTGCATGTCAGGGTCATTTTCTTGTGCAAATGCACACACACACACACACACACACACACACACACACACACACACACACACACACACACACACACACACACACAGATTTCCATCTTCTCCTGAGATATGTGTCAGAATAGCGAAGGAGCAGATTTACTATCCAGGGCAAATTAGTGTCTGGATGCAAGTTAGACATAGTGCTGGAGGGAGTGTCCAGTTTAGTGGTTTGAGATGAGAAAGCTGCTCTGATCTACAAAGACGGGATCAACCAGATAAACTTGGGAATCAAAGCAGTCTACCAAGAGCAGGGTCGATTATTTGAGAGGTTAACTAAAAATAGAAAATGCTCTCTTCTGGGATCAGTAACTTCTAAACAACGCGGTGTCACAACAAAACATTAAGCTCTTTCCTTCTACTGAAAAGCAGGCAAGAAACTAAAACCTAACTTAAATCAAAACTATTTTTGATTGAGTTGTGGCCTTCTACAAATGTCTTGATGAAAAGACAACTTTTAAAGCTCATATTTAACATATTTTGAAGAAACTGAGGCTGAAATTAGACTTATTTTTTCAGACGCAAGTCATATTTTTCTTTTGATGCCAAGAAACATCTTGTTGCCACCACCTTTTTGCCTCCTTTGGTTCAACGATATTTTCTAAATTAATTTCTCACGCAGTTCTCTATATTTATTAGATTCAGCTTATCATGGAACTCTAAGATTCATTACTGGATGCAGATATCTTATATGCATCAATACACTTTAGTCGGTCATAACTGTCTTTGCTCAGTTTTTCATTGATACATTTTTATCTATAAATCCATTCTTGGGTTATTGCCTCTACATTTGTCCTTTTACGTGTCACCTAAACACACCAGTTGCAGCTTATGATCCCAGGATGTCACTATTCTCTGTGTTCCCTGGTTCTCATGTCTGATTAAGACTACCTTTATAAATAACAGTTTGTCTTTTTTTTTTTTTTTCAGTGTCCTGAAAAATAAAAAAAGTAAATAAATAAATAAATAACAGTTTAATTGTAAAAAAAAAAAAACATTATCTGAGATATAAATAGTGCTTTTGTCATTTTGCATGTGAAAGAAAGGATTTGAAGATATTCTTACTGTCATGGTTTTAAGGTGTTTGGCCCACATACAGACAGAATCGGATTCAGAAACAGTTTTAAGATCTTTATTAGAGGCTCTGCAGGTTCTTTGCACACAACGTGAGCAACAGGCAGGAACAGAGGGATTGCAAACAATGAGAACGAAGAGCGAGGTCGGAACGTCAGGGACTGTGGAGAAAAGGGAAACAAGATTAACTCTAGTCAAACCAGGGGAAGTCTCCAGATGCTGCAATGCTTACCGCTTAGTTGAGAAGACCTATCCGGGGAGGATGAGTGGGGAAGGAGTTCTGTGGCCGTGAGCTCACTGATGGTAGTAGGTGGCTGAGTGACGGGAGGGCTGGCAGATGTTATTCTGGCGGGGAGCTCGATCAGCCCACAGCAGCGGAGGCGAAAGGAGCAGCTGGAACAACCAGGGTGAGTCAAGAAGTACCAGGGTGAATCCAGGAAGGGGAACCTCGTGCCCGGATGGGTAACACCAAGGGAGTTTGAGGGGGAGATCGCCAGAGCAGAATCTGAATAGGCAGGGATTCAGAAGACTGGTCTTCGGAGCACAGAGTCACACGGGTGAGTAAATCCAAAAAACACGACGAACTGGAGAAGAACAGAGACAAAGTCAGATCCAAAAACAGGGATTTCAAAAGCTCACAGGTACGAAGGTCAGGAGACAGGATCATGGCCTAGGCATACCACAACGGGGTAACACTCTGGCATCTTCCAGCTGAGTGAGCACTCCTTTTAAACCAGAGCAGAACAGCCTTGATGAGCCGCAGGTGTGGGCCACGCCCACCCGTCAACTGCAGCCACCTGTGGAGCAGAGTTAGTAGAGCACAGACACACAGAATCCTGACACTTACATTGTAATACCCAACTGTACATGTTAAATAAAAATTTTAGCATGACTATTGACTCAAGGAAGAGAAGCAAAATATTTACACAACCTACAGTGAGAACTAACTACTGGGAAAGTCAAGTTATTATGACAACCGACTGTTCTGTTACAGGAGTTGTCTACCCAACAAGCTTAAGGTAAAGAGACATCCTATCCTCCATAAATTCAAGACAGTCACAAGGCTTTATAAAGTGAAGTTCAAATGACCATTGGACATTAACATGTAATGACATTTTCTATTAGAATATTATTTAACAAAAATCATTTGGGACATCTGTGGTGTCCTGCTGATATTACTACAGCATTACAATACTAGAATATATTAACAATTTTCACTACCTTTATTAGAAATAGCCGGATATGTTTAGATATGATACTTGGAATTGTCTCATTTACACTTCATTAACAGTCAAGGTAATGTATATCAGGGTATATCCTAATTAAAATATTTTAAAATGAATACCATATTATCTAATTATAATAATTACACCCCTAATGACCCATGAGAGCGAAAATTGGGCAGTCATGTGACCTGCTCTCTACGCTGCGGTGTGACTGTTGGTGCAGGGCATGGCTGTGCAGAAAGGAGCAGAAATATTACATTTAAAGCACTACATTTTATACAACACAAAGCAAATCTATAAAATTAGGAAGCAGGAGAACATATTTTTGTGCAAGTTTTGTTAGCACAGAAAAAAATTAAACCACGCAGAAATCGCCATGTGTTTGAAGGCCACAACTACAGACAACGTATAGCAGTTTAAATGATTGATTGAGGTTATAAGATATATCAATGTTTCTCCTGGGCTCAGACGCTGGTTCCAGGATGGCATTGGGGAGAAGAGGTAAGATATTATTGGCATGAATGGACAAAATTATGTAATGAGGAGTTTCTGTTTTCAGATGATGGTTTACAGAAGGACTAATGTCTCAGCAGGATCTGGAAAAACTAATTCCAGTTTATTTTTAGTCGAATTGATTACTGCAACGGTGTTTTCACAGGTCTGTCTAAAAAGTGGATCAGACAGCTGCAGCTGATCCAGAACGCTGCTGCCCGTGTACTCACTAAGACTAAGAAAGTAGAGAACATCACCCCAGTTCTAAAGTCCTTACACTGGCTCCCTGTATCTCAGAGAATAGACTTTAAAATACTTCTGTTAGTCTATAAATCTCTGAATGGCCTAGCACCTAAATACATCACAGACTTGTTATCAGTGTATCAACCCTCCAGACCACTCAGGTCTTCTGGCTCCAGCCTACTCCGCATACCTAGAACCAGAACCAGAACCAAACACGGAGAAGCAGCATTTAGTTCCTATGCTCCACTTATCTGGAACGAACTTCCAGAAAACTGTAAAAGTGCGGAAAGCCTGAGTTCCTTTAAATCAAGATTAAAAACACATTTGTTTAGGATTGCCTTCAACTGTTCTAGTTAAACTGTACATCATTAGTTCAACTTTGTAGTTCAACTGTTTTTAATGTTTGCTTTTAGTTTCTAGTTTTCCATGTTCTATTTTGTTTCTATATTTTATTCCTACTTGCTTTGTTTTTTTTCCTGTGTTTTAATCATGTAAAGCACTTTGTATTGTCTCTGTACTGAAATAAGCAATACAAATGTGCAATTTGCCTTGCCTTACTTGTCAATGGAGATGGTGGGATCCATAGGAAAGGGTGAGTGTAATCACAGATGTTCAGGTTGGCAGGTTGATTGTGTGTAGTATAGATCCTGATGCTGTATTTTCAGGAAACAGCAGCATTAGTGAATGGTTTGAACCAGAAGAAAGATCCAGGACTGAGGAACCAGGACGGAGCAACCAGAGGAGCGGTAGGGAGGCTTCGTGGAGGGATTGCAGAGGGAGGGACCAGAAACAACCTTAGGAGATTTCACTGAGGATTTCCAGGAGTGAGACCACCAAGGAATTCCAGGACACACTGTAGCAGTAAACTGAAACTGAGAGCATACAGCAAAATGGAACAGTGTGTCTTTCTGGGAAGAAAACACAAAGGAGATAAGCTAAGGATCATGAGAACTTGAAAGCTAGAGAGTAAGAGGCCTGATCACCAGTGATGTAGTCAAGACCGGCTCTTCCGAGCCCTCTGAGGTCAAGCCCAAGGGTGAATCTTTAAAATTACACATATTTTGGGACACTATTGTTTTCTAAAAAAAAAAAGAAAAAAATAATAAAAATATTTAAAGCACAAATTGATCCATTCTTCAACTAAAACTACTTCTAGGTGTCAGGACTCAGCCAGCAGAGCCGCACAGTTTCTGCCGGTTCTGCCTTGTTTCCGCAGGTGTCGACGGATGACAGGTGGGCGGGGCGCATACACCTGCAGCTGGTTCAGCAGCGTCAGGTCGCACTATAAGAGCTGCGCACGGACAGCGGGAGGATGCCAGAGTGTTAACCCAGTCGTGGTATGCCTAGGCCATCGATCATTCTCCTGAGCTCCCTGCCCGTGAGTGTTGCGATTCCTGTTTGGATCTAATCGTTATCTCCTGTCTTTTTCTCCATTTTTTGTGATTTGGAACTTTTCACCCGTGTGGCTCTGCACCCCGAAGACCAGGCTCCTGGATCCCTACCCGCTCAGATCTTGCTCTGGCGATCTCCCTCCTCAAACTCCCTTGGTTCTACCAAGCCGGGCGCGAGACCCCCTCCCTGAATACACCCTGGTACTTACGGACACTCCTGGTTCCTCCCGCGGAACCAGGAGTTCCGCGGGAGGAACCACGCTCCTTTAGTTTTAGGTTTCCCTTGGCTTCAGCAGCATAATCCACAAATTAACTGGGCCGACCGACGAATAGAGACTTGGTCACCTAATTGTCTTTCGTGTTGTTTACAGTCGGCCGTTCCTTCCAGTCCTATAACCTCTCAGCCTCCCGCTCAGGCGGACCTCGAAAATTTAAAGCTGGTACCTGAGCTGTATCATGACCTCAGGCAGGTCTTTTGTAAAACCCAAGCCAGCTTGCTTCCGCCCCATCGCCCGTATGACTGCGCGATCGACCTTCTGCCGGGCGCCCCGCTGCCGATCAGCCGTCTATATAATATTTCCCAGGCTGAACGACAAGCTTTAGAGAAATATATTAAGGAATCGTTAGCTGCCGGGCTAATCCGGCCGTCTTCCTCCCCTCTCGGTGCTGGTTTTTTTTTTGTGGCCAAGAAGGATGGCTCCCTTCGCCCCTGCATTGATTATTGTGGATTAAACGCTATAACGGTTAAGAACAAGTACCCTCTCCCACTCCTTTCCTCCGCCCTTGAGCCAGTTCAGTCAGCCACCATTTTCACCAAGTTAGACTTACGTAATGCTTACCACTTAGTCCGGATCCACCGGGGGGATGAGTGGAAGACAGCATTTAAGACACCTTTGGGACACTTTGAATATCAGGTGATGCCTTTCGGCCTGAGCAACGCCCCCGCAGTTTTTCAAGCCCTCGTCATTGACGTCCTCCGCGACTTTTTGAATCTCTTCGTCTTTGTTTACCTCGATGATATTCTCATTTATTCCTGAAGCCTCACTGAACATCAGCATCATGTGCGCCTCGTTCTTCAACGACTCCTCGAAAACCGGCTCTTTGTAAAAGCAGAGAAATGTAAGTTCCACCAGCCCTCAGTTACCTTTCTCGGTCTCATCCTGGAAGGGGGGCAGGTCCGATCTGACCCAGAAAAGATTAAGGCAGTCCTTGATTGGCCGATATCTGAGACCAGAAGGGAGCTGCAACGTTTCCTTGGTTTTGCCAACTTTTACCGTCGCTTCATCAAGAACTCAGATTGCCGCCCCCCTCCATGCACTCACATCCGTCAAGACCCCTTATACCTGGAACCCCGAGGCATACTCTGCTTTCTCAAACCTGAAGGAAAGATTTTCCAAGGCGCCTGTCCTCATCCACCCAGATCCCACCAGACAGTTCACAGTGGAGATCGATGCCTCTGATACGGGCGTAGGAGCGGTGCTGTCCCAGTGTTCGGACCACGACCAACGGCTTCATCCCTGCGCCTGACTCCGGCGGAGCGCAACTACGACGTCGGGGACAGAGAGCTTCTTGCCATCAAGCTCGCCTTGGAGGAGTGGCGCCACTGGCTCGAAGGGTCCGAGCAGCCCATGCTAATCTGGACGGACCATAAGAATCTAGCCTATCTCCAGATCGCCAAATGCCTAAACCCCAGACAGGCCCCCTGGTCCCTTTTTTTTCTCGATTTAATCTAACCATCTCTTATCACCCTGGCTCAAAGAATCTGAAACCTGATGCCCTGTCCCGTCTTTATGCTCCTCAGGACTCTGAGAAGAAACCCACACCCATTCTTTCCCCAAGCTGCGTTGTCGGAGCTCTCCATTGGGAAATACAGGACCTCATTACTCGAGCTCAGCGCTCTGAACCTGACCCTGGAAATGGCCCGGCTAATCGAATCTATGTCCCCTCCTCCGTTCGACCCCGTGTTATCCAGTGGGCCCACTCTGAAAAATTCTCGGCTCACCCTGGCATCCACCGTACCCACACATTCCTCTCCCGACGCTTCTGGTGGCCCACCATGTCCCAAGACGTCAAACAATATGTTCTCTCGTGTCCCGTGTGTGCTCAAAACAAGACTTCCAACAGACCCCCCGCAGGCCTCCTCCAAACCTTACCAGTCCCAGAACGCCCTTGGTCCCACATCGCTTTAGATTTCGTTACTGGCCTCCCCTCCTCACAAGGTATGACCACTGTCCTCACGGTTGTTGACCGCTTCTCCAAAGCCTGCCATCTTATTCCACTCAGAAAACTCCCCTCCGCCCTCCAGACGGCCCAGCTCCTGGTTAAACACGTTTTTCGCCTGCATGGCATCCCGCAGGACGTTCTGTCTGACCGTGGTCCTCAATTCATCTCGCGGGTGTGGAAGGAGTTTGCCGCGGCCCTGGGAGCCCCGTACACTCTCACCTCCGGCTACCACCCGCAGACCAACGGTCAGACAGAGCGGTTAAACCAGGAGCTGGAGACCGCTCTCCGTTGCCTCACTTCCACTAATCCCTCTGATTGGAGCTCTCACTTACCCTGGGTTGAGTACACTCACAACAGCCACGTCTCCACGGCTACTGGTGTTTCCCCCTTTGAGGCCTCATTAGGCTATCAACCTCCGTTACTCCCCGACGATGAGAGGCAAATTGCTGTCCCGTCCATTAACCATCAAATCTGCCGATGCAAACCGTTCTGGACCAAAACTATCCAAGCCCCCAATAGAACCGCTGAGGAGAATCGTCGATTTGCTGACCGGAGGCGGGTCCCCGCCCCCGACTATCATCCCGGTCAACGAGTCTGGCTGTCCACCAGGGACATCCCCTCAAAATCCGCCAGCCGCAAACTATCTCCCCGTTTCACTGGCCCTTACGAGATCCTTTCCATTGTAAGCCCCACGACCGTCCGTCTCCGTCTCCCGTCTCACTCCCGAATCCACCCAACCTTTCACGTTTCTCAGATTAAGCCCGTCGTCTCCAGCCCGTTCTGGATACACCCTGGTACTTACGGACACTCCTGGTTCCTCCCGCGGTCTCTGTATCCCTGGACAGCCGGCGCTGCTCGGACCCTGCCCTTCGCCCATGCCCACCTGTCTCACGGACACCGGCCACCACCTCTGTCTGACAAGTGCTGAGTCTGCGCTGCTTCCCCCCCGGTCTGGTTCCCGTGCTCTGTGGTAGGCTTACGTTCCCCAGTCATCTCACTTTGCGTTACCGAGTACCTAATCACTTCTCTCTTCCCCCTAGACCAACCGTGCTCACACCGAGCTCTTCCTCTGCGGCTCAGCTGGGGCTGACTTCACCGCATTCAGTTTTCAATCCTGTGTTTACAATAAACGTTCTAAAGAGATTCTTCCTGTTTGCTGAGTGTGTTCCGCATGTGGAAATCAAACATGACACTAGGTAATAAATAATCATAATAAACTAATAAGGATTTTTAAACTGGTGCAACATTTCTAATGAGGGTCAGGGAGGAGTTTTTTAGTTCTTTTATTGTTTGAATGCCTGTTTGAATAAACCTCTCGGGAATTTGTGCTTCTGCCATGCCTAGGATACAGAAGAACTCTTCTCTGTAAAAACCCAGAGCTGATTCAGATGTAAACTTGGTAGCTTCAATCCTTTTGCACTCACTGGTTTTTAATGCAGTATGCGAGTTAACTCAGTTTTATTTAGTCTTGTAATGTTTTTTAATTTTTTTTAGTTTGAATTATTGTTGTAATTGCATTGTTCTCATTTTTGCTAGCAGCACTTTAGCCAACAGCAGTTGTATTTGCTGTAAATAAATTAAATTTGATTACAACACTATCATCTTCCATATCTTTGAAAGTCAACAGGCAACAGGCACAGGATAGCCTACTTGGGGGTCATTCACAATTTTCAGTAATGTAATGCATCAAACCCCGTGTCTATTATGTAGAAAACATACCTCTAAAAAGAATATATTGCTAACCTATATCATTCACAATCGCATGTGGTACTTTGTGACTAGTTGTATGACGTCCCATTGTATTGAACACACCACTCACAAAGTAACCGCTGTGTTTCAGAAGTCGATGCACATGCACCCTCATTTTTTAAGGGAACTTCAGCCGTTAGCTAAGCGGTTTTTCAGAGCAATTATGTGTTGTTAGAAATAATAAAATTAACATGACACAACTATTATCATATTTATCTTATTTGGGACCTGTTGATCCACAGAGCATGGGGATAAGGCCGCTAAAACAGGGCTGTAAATGCTTAAAATTGTAACAACCCCTTACATTTTTATTTCCTCCTCTACTGAAACTACCCCCCAATGAACAACGGCTCAGCAATGGGTTGCTCTGTAGGTCCCTGGGGAGTAAGAGTGGTCCCCATGGATTGTTGTTTACACAGAAGCTTGAATCTACAGAACACAGAACCTCAAAGCTGAGTGCTCCCATTGCTTCTCAGCTTTGCAAATGCACACAACATGTAACTTACGTGAGAAGCAGACAGCAATCTGTGTTGGACTGGTGAGATAAATACAACTTTCTCAGTGGGAGAGCTGAGAGGCAGTTCTGACTGCGTGTTGTGCCAAAGTCATCTTCGGACAGTATTTATACCACGCAAGAAGCGAGGATCTGCAATCAATGCACGCTGCAATGTAAATTAGTCTAACTAACGGAGCATTAATTGTTGGTTTTGCGGGCGATTTTGATTCTCTCCTTATGTGGCCACAATGTGGAGGAGGGGAGTATTTAGTATTTGAAAAATGTACAGGGTCTTGAACCGGCCTCGACCAAATCTTTCTTTTTTTTTTTTCTTTCTTTTTTTCTCGACCAAATCTTTCAAAACCAATGGTACGAGGCCAAGCCCAAGACCAAGGCATCACATTCTGAGGCCGAGACCAAGGCCAAGACCGGTCTCGGGACCTCCATCCCTGCTGATTACCACTGTAAGAGGAAGAACTGACGTCTGTCATAAGGAAATACATTACATACTGTAATCAGAGGAGGTGAAGGACTCACACAAATCCTATCCTGCACACAACCCTGAGGGTACAATAGAACTATGTTATGAGCTAAACAGCGCTCAATTGTTGTTGATGTAGCCTAGCACTTTAGTAACCTGCTTCACAAGAAAACAGTGTGAGGAGGTGCAGGTCATGATATTATCAAGGCTCTCACTGTGTTGAGAAACTATATTCTGCTGTTTGGAAAATAGATTCAGAGGCAATGAAATGTGTTATTTTTCAGCACTTTTATACCACTGATTTTCAAGCATATACATGGAACTGTTTTTAATAAAGTATCAGGTGGCTCTTCTTGTATGCAAATGCCTATAATTAATGATTCTGACTAATACAAGAGACACAAAAATCCTGTCTGCGACATCCCAGCAACTAATAGCATTCATAAAAAGTAGTAGCACCAGAATTACACTACACAGAACACTGAAATGACACATCTTAGATCTGAATGAATGAAATGTTCTTATTAAATATTTTGTTCTTTACATAGTATATGTAAAGAATGACCTCCCTACAACATTGGAGGGATCTCCTCCCAGACCTGGACTAATGCATCCGCCAACTCCTGGACAGTCAGTGGGGCAACGTGGCGTTGGTGGATGGAGCGAGACATGATGTCCCATTTGTGCTCAATTGGATTCGGGTCTAGGGAACGGGAGGGCCAGTCCATAGCATCAATGCCTTCATCTTGCAGGAACTGCTGACACACTCCAGCCACATGAGGTCTAGCATTGTCTAGCATTAGGAGGAACCCAGGTCCTCCTACGGCCTCCTCCACATCTCCTGATGTACTGGCCTCTCTCCTGGTAGCGCCTCCATGCTCTGAACACTACGCAGAAAGACACAGCAAACATTCTTGCCACAGCTCGCATAGATGTGCCATCCTGGATGAGCTGCTTTTCAAAAGTGACCAAAACATCAGCCAGAAAGCATAGGAACTGAGAAGCAGTCTGTGGTCACCACCTGCAGAACCACTCCTTTATTGGGGGTGTCTTGATAATTGCCTCTAGTTTCCACCTGTTTTCTATTCAATTTGCACAACAGCATGTGAAATTGATTGTCAATCAGTGTTGCTTCTTAAGTGAACAGTTTGATTTCAAAGAAGTGTGATTGATTTGGAGTTACATTGTGTTGTTTAAGTGTTCTCTTTATTTTTTGAGCAGCGAATTTAACATTTATGGTGTTCTGCTGATGACACTTTAAAAACAAGGATATTATACTTACATGTTTGTGACCAATTTTAGTAAAAAATAATTCCCTGTCATCCACTTTCTACAGTGAAACTATAATTGAAAAATAATTGAATCGTTTTGAGGGCCTTATCATGTCAGAATTACCACTGTGGTAATGCCATCGGTAGACAGTAAGTTTCCACTATAATTTATGATATTACAGTCAGCAATGTACATGTTTGAGAATGTTTTTGTGCATATCCTATTATTTGCTGACAGTCCTTAGAAGTACTTATCTTGCAAAAGATTGTACTTCAACTCCAGTTAATTCTCCAACTATAATACAAGCTATTTTAAAAGGAAATGTGTGCAACCTATTATCTACTTTTCTATGGTTAGAAAGGATGTTAGGTTTGTAGCTGTCCTCGAGAACTTTGAGATGTTTCTCAAAAATGTTTAATTTGGAAACATTCAGTTCCATTTATTAGGAAATAGGGGTCCATTCATTAGTTCCTGAGAAAATAATTTTTATTTTTAAACCAGTGCGGACAGTTCATATTCTTAGAGAATGCATTTGTGTAAAATTGTACCATAATTTCTGAGCTTTCTTATTTTCTTTAAGCAACCTTGAAACCCTCCTCAAAACTTATAGCAGGCTAGAAATGTTTGACATTTCTGCGCAGATTTTTAAATCGCATAAAACTGCTGGATTGAAATTTATCTCCTGTCACTAACTTTTATTTTCTTCCTTCTCCCACTACTTTATCTGTCAGAGACGGATCTTTCAAAGGTCACATTTGTAGTAAGAAATTGGGTTTCAAGATGTATGCAGGTCACTGTGAAAGAGACAAGTGATTTTTCTTTTTTTACAATGTCTAAACTCAGATCTTTTTTTCTTTCGTTTTCCATCTTCTTTTTCCAACCCATTATCTTGAGATATTAGACAGAGCCAAGAAACTGCAGATCTTGAGAAACAGACACACAAAACTCTTGACATAGATATTAGATCACTCTTCGGTTTATGTGTCACAGCCAATCAAAGCTGTCATTGATGGAATCAATTTAACTGAGCTAATCAAGCTCTTTAAATCTGGCAATGATTCTTGTAATTAACCGCAGCTGCTTCAAACTAATATATTAAATGTGATCTGACTAGAAATGAAGAGTCAGAATCAAAATAAGGATTTCATTCAATCAGATTCCAAAGGAATTAATTCACCCCATATGAATTTGAATTTTATTAGGGAACCTGCTTTTTGCTATTGTTTACCCAGATACCCGGCTACGTGTGGACTAGGCCTTAATCATGAAAATTTAAAAAAGACGCGAAAAAAGAAGCTTCAACTTTGTTTTAATTTAATGATATACAATATTTTTTTTATTTTTACATTCTTCATTCTAACAGCTTTGTTTTTCTGCTGAGTTGTAGAGAGCAAATGTCATTTTAAATATTTTTTATTTATACAGGTTGCCTAATTGAAGTCCAGTATCTAATTTACAACAGGGACCAAAAATGTTGCACAGTAACACTACAATTAATTAAAATATTTGTACAAAATAAATAAGCTAATAAGACCTAACTTAAACAAGAGAGAGGAATAAATGTGGATAGTTTCAGACCCTGCTGTAGACTGTTCTAAGTTGGAGGCACAGAGTAAAAAAAAAAAAAAAAAAAAAAAAAGCTGGTTGTGTGGAAGGTTGATGATAAAAAAGATCAGGAAGAGATTGTTTTTCTGGATATTTAAAGGGCGAGTAGGACTGTCAATAATTTTAGAAAAATTAAAGGCAAGATAGTGTGTCTTGAAATCTTCTGAAACAGATGTAAACCAGGCCCAATTAAATCCCCACCTACCAGGATTATTCATTGAAATTTTAAGTTAAGCGAACACTAGACTAATGATGGCAAACTATCACCAATGGCAAAAGGAGGTCTTAACAACACAGTTTAAACTCCTCAGGATCAGCTTTAGAAAGAAGGATCTGAAGTGTAAGGCAGAATCTAACAAATAAAACTACACTTCCCTTTTTTTTGGGTGTTCTGAACGATAGATATTAAACCCACAAATAGATAGAACTTTATCCTACACAGATTTGGAAAGCCAAGTCTCAGAGCAGCAATAATATTAGCAACTGTAGAATCAGCCCAGATCCGTACATCTCCATTTTTGGGAGCAAGCTATGGGCATTCTAGGTTACATATAAAGACCACCTGTGTTCTTAAAATCTGTGTTCTTAAAATCAGCAGGTGTATTACTATTCTGTGATAGGACAAGTGTTTGGCTGGAAACCGGAAAGCAGTACGAGCATAAACACTAAATATTTCCATGGGCCCGTTCTTCGTACGTTGCTTAAAACATCCGAGATCAAATGAGACATCCAAGATGATTTCATCCGGCTACTCATGATCCGGCTAATTGGGTTCTTCGAACACACCTGTTGTTTATGATTAGTATAGCTGGATTCAGTTATCTGAGATAACTGCGCGTTCATGCGTCGCTTTAAAAGGGGAAATGTGTCGATAGTAGAAACAATGATCAGCAACGCTACTATTGGCTGTTCAGCATGGCCAAAGAACGCGCACAGTTTTTCTCCCAAGCAGAACAAGAGCTTTTAATGGAAGGTTATGCTGAATTTGAGTCATTAATTAAAACGACAGGGAACACCTCAAAGTCTTCTAAAGCCAGGAGAGAGGGCTGGCAAAAAGTAGCAGACAAATAAATGCATAAGTGCTGTCCATGTTAGATGTTTCTATCACTTTCTACAGTATGTATTTTTGCTTTTTAATAATTTCATATTTACTTTGTTCTTTTATGTCAGAGCCTCCACTGACCCACTAGAACATGGGGACAAGTAAAAGTGAAGTACAAAAATATTCTACAAAATAGTAGTCTTTAATTATTATACTGTATTTTAAAAAGGCACTTGTTATGGCAACAGATCCGATATGTGTCATTCCTTAGACACTGGAAGTTAAGGACGCATGCAAACCGGGAATTTTAACAAAAAAATGAAGTTTTTCCTTTTCCAAGTCATACACAGCTTACACGGTCAAAAACTGTATTGCTCCGTGTCTAGATAATCCGTTAATACAATATACGGCTCAACAAGGAAGCAAGCCTTTCAAAGTAAAACTAAACTTCACAATAAAATGGCCTGAACAAATCTTCTTACTGAATATGATAAAAATAAAAAGCAAACCGTCATACAAATAACTTAAATATGTTCTATTTATGGCTCTAACATAACTTTTTCCTCTTTAAAAACCACTTGCGCTAAAGGATCCTGTCTATTGTGCAATACGCAATTAATTCGAAAAACTCTGCAAATTATTCTTGCACTTTCCGCAACAGGTTGCTGTCGTAAAAACAGACAAGACATGGCTAGAGACTTCCCTATCTCCTCCTCTTATAAAGATGTGATATAATCCTGTTTACATGAAATAAATGTTCATTGTGTGGTGTAGGACTTGTAGTAACAAACTTTGGCTGCAAAGAGTCCAGATTAAAAAGACCATAGGCACTGAGACTCTATGCTATGAAAATGCAGAAGCGAACAAATAAGTATCACAAAGTTATTTACATTTCAGTAACTTCTTGCATGAAAAGCTACCATTACTTAATTACATTATAAAGTAAATTTGTAACTGAAAGCTTGGTATCATATTATATATTATATGTATTATATTATGTAGGTTTTTATTATTGTAATACTGTAACTGCTTGACACTGGCTTGAAGCTTACTCCAGATTTGTGGGAGAAAAACTTTAGTTTTCATAAAGTAATGCATATTTCAAAAATAGCATGCTAGATATTTTCAGTGAAGAAATTGATCAACAATATTTATAGCTAAACTATTTTTACTAAATACATTTGTTTACAGATTTTTTTAAATGTAAGGTATTGGTAGATGTGATCATAGTTTAGAATATCAAAGTTTATTTTTTACTGATGTTTGAAAGAAAATAAAAAGTAAAACTGTGTGATGTGGTTTATATTTTTGTATTTCTAACCCTAAAAGTATGCACTTTCTTGCTAGTTTTTTATTGTATGTTTGTGGTTTTCGGTAACATTAAATCTGAGAGTATAACATGCATCGGTCATCACAAAGTATAATATTTATATGTATAATTTTTATTTTTCCATGTATATGCTGCGATAATAAGTGGGCAGTGGTGGAATATTCATGCTGTGTTGTTCAGCCATGTTTTGTCACAATTAGGTGTTTCATTATCACTGGTTTGCACACCCAGTGTGCTAAATGAAACTTAGGAGGAAACCCCAGATCAGTCCTGTATCTTGTAGCCATCATTCAGCTTATATGGTCCAACTTGTTCATGACCAGAATAATGAACAAGATAAAAAAAATGTTTTTGTTTTGTTTTTTACTTTGTTCAAATTAATAAGTTAACATACATTTTATCATGTATTCAGTGTCATTACATTTTAAAATGCATTGGTATTGGTAAAAGATTTTGGATGTCCTCTCACAAGCTTCTAGTTGCTGGAAATTTGGCCCTTTCCTCCTGACAGAAGTAACCGGTAACTGGTTTGCATGCTGCCTTTCTTGCATATATCAATTCATCTCTTCCCACAAGTTTGCTGATATGATTAAATTCATTGGTTTTTTGTAAGACACACGTGTCCAAGTTTTAACTGTCTGATGTCCTCAAACGTTGCCTCAATATATCAACATAATGTTAAATCCCTGGTGAGGACATCTACTGTAATTTGCAAAGTGCACCTGTTCCTTCTGCAGCAAAACACCCCCACAACATAATACTCCTACGTCTATACTTCACAGTTGGAAAGGCATTCTAAGGCTTGCAAGCTTTTCCATTTTCCTCCAAATGTGACGAAGGTTTTTATGGCCAAGTACTTCCGTTTTAGTTTAACAATCACTGGACATGTCTACAGAGAACAACCGTTTTGTCCCTAAGTGCTTTGGCAAACTGCTTTTTCTATATTGCTTTTGGAGTTACTGAGTGCCCTTTCAGCCCATGTCAGTACACGACCTGTTTCTCTGTAAATAATCTTCAGCTAGCATGTTCACAACGTCTCTAATGTTGCTCTAGGCCAGGGTTGATGCATACATTTCAAATAATTTTTGATCAGACAACTATAAGATGTGAACTCCAAAGATTCTAGCCTTCCTGGAAAAGTGGCAAGTAGAGACCCCCTGTTGAAATAAAGCCATGAAAAGTCGGATGCAGTTTACCACAAGCTATATACAGTAGGAGACACAGCAAACATTGGAAAAGGTGCTCCGGTCAGATGAGATCAAAATGAACCTTTCTTGCCTCCATGTATTGTGTAATCAGTGGGTAAACATCGACGCTCCATATCACCCTGAAACACTTTTGCAAGGCATATAAGGTGAAGTTATCTAACCCTGGGGTTCCACTGAATGCGGAAGTGTCGCGGAAGAGTCGGGGAGCAGTGTCACTACCTGATCTGTACCGGTAGCAGGATTCGTGTCATCAGCTCCTTTGCATAAGCGCAAACAGAATAACTTCTGGGTCGCTGTTAAATGCGCTTTATTGGTTTAAAAGGGACCAGAAAAAAACGATTTCCATCCTTTCCTACAAAATGCTGTTCACTTTATAACATGTATGAAAAATATATTATATTAGAAAATAACTTGAGTGAGCTGTAACGAATTTAAGCTATCACTGTGCCCTCTTGTTGACCCATCACAGACAATAGATGGACCTTGTTATGGTAGCCACATTGTTTATTTCTTGCAAAAACATAATTGCAGGTGATGAAAGACTGCAAATGGGTCCATTCTATGACCAACACTGTTGGACTGCACAGTTAAATACAGAGTGAAACATTTTTCAAATGAATTGAAATTTTGGCTCCGTGTGGCTTCATTATTGTGTCCACTGAAATGCGATTAAACCTTTTTTTCTGTATGTTTATGTTGTTATTCCCTTTAAATCAAGCGCTGTGTTTTTTACGAGGCACCCTTTCCCCCGGTAACTATTCAGAGCGGAGCGCCATTGTACTCGAAACACGCAAAGATTGTATCATCGTGTGATAGTAGTGTACTTGGCTTTAAATAAAATTAAAATTGTCGTCAATGGAGTCAAGTATCAAATGGGATCCCCTGGTGGATTGGTGCTGGAGCCGCAGGTAATGACAAATTGATGTTTAACGGTAAAATACGATCCAAAGTTTGCACATGTAGTCTTTTATCAACTGACTTCCTGCCTGAACGATTCGCTCCGCTCTAGATTAATGTGGAGTTAGCATGGCAAGCGGCATAAATAAGACAGCTGCATATCTTATCTTCTTTATTGTCATTGCAACATACATTCCAATGAATTTTGTTCTCTGCATTTAACCCATCCACTTGTGGAGAAGTGGTCTGCAACTGTGCAGTGCCCAGGAGGGAATCTGAGGTTAAGGGTCATCTTTAAAGACCCAGAGCAGCAGTCTGTGGGAGTTGAACCCAGAGCCTCCGGGACACAAGTGCAATGCTCTAAACATTAGGCCACCACTCCCCTTTAGAGAGCACCGTCGCCAATGTTGCAGCGACCAGCTCCCATGACACTTCCGCGTTCAGTGGAACCCCGGGGTAATGGTCATGTGCTAACTTTGGCACTCATATTGTGAAGCTGATATATAATGGGCGTTATAAGTTTCAGGATTGACCAGGAGGTTGCAGCTTGCATTCATAATAACTTGTTCTGTTTTATTTACCATTTTTATTGCTTATTTTTATTTTTTTTAATGGTGTCCTGTCTTAAGGCCAAAAAGAGCCCAACAGATTTTACTTTCACAAGCGGAGCCTTACCGCATTCGCCTTAGTGCTCCGCTTGATTTATACATGCAAGAAGCTTCATTATAATTAATGCAGGGAGTATTCATGTTATATGGACACTGAAACAAGAAGGTAGAAGAAAAAAATAAAGGAGAAAAGGTGAAAGAGAAAGAGGAGAAAAAAGGGAGAGAACAATACCAGTTTTATTGTTTATGAGTGCATGTTTATTTTACATTTTTGTGTCTACCTTGGCCAGGTCTCCATAATGTTTTTAATAGTAATAGGACTTCCTGGTTTAATAAAGGTAAATACATTAATTAAAATGATCAGGCAAGACTGCAGGAGTTGGTTTTAGTCATGGGATACACTAATGTTTTAGTTCAGCTAAAAAATCATCACTAGTTCAATGGATTTTGTTGCAAAATATGTAATCAAGGCTGTATTTAAATCATATATCTAATATAAAATTAGAATCATTTATCACTTGGATATTTAGTATTTTAACTTTTCAAACTACTACAGACTAAAAAAATGTTACAACTGTTTCATTTTTTAAAACTGCTGAAGCCTTTATCCACTTGTTCCAGCAGAATTTCCCATTAATGTCCCTAACCCTCCTCAATAAAAAACATGATGATGCACATAGCTTAAATATGTTGATGATACATTTTAGAGTTATATTCGGTTCTGAATGCACTAAAGATAAATTTGTTGTGAACACAACATCTGTGAATACACCAAGTTAATTTTCATAAGGCTGATGGAGCATACATCTTAGTTTTAATTGTGTGCAATACACTGCTGAGTTTCCATGGATTGTTGTGTCTCTGCAGTCTGCCATTATCTTGTAAATTGCCCATGACATAAATAACATTGAATCTTGGCTCACAAGTTGCTGGGAAATGTTTGTTGTAATAAACAGATTCACGCTACATGTTCATACACTACAAGTCCTTGTCTTTGCAACATAACAGTTGAAAACACTTGTTTTAGGTGGAACGTTTCCTAGGATATTATACTGACAAGTGAATATCTGCTTTGATAAATAAATGGGTGAAGTTATGCCTAAAGTTTTGTGTTTCTGTATCTTGATTTTAACATGCTCAGCCAATCTACTAGGTAGTAGCCAGTCAACTATTATATGCATGAAACATTAACTGGTTCAATACAAGCAAAGTGTAAAATGTTAAGGCCATTTTTAGTCATCTCTATAAAGTAAATAAAGACTGATCTTGGTGGTGGACTTTATTCTTAGAGAGCTCTTAAAGTTTTATCCTATGTTAATAGTTACAAATTTAGACTTTTTTTAAAAGAAGACAGTGAAATACCTAATGAAAGCAAACTGAAAGGGACAGTGGGTTAGATTAGGCTTTAAATTGCACATAAAAAATATGTTTTTGCCTTTTTGTATGATTCTTGGACTCCTACTGTGACAGGAATGAAGAATGCTTTTGTGTTTTTTGCTGAGAATCCATGTTTCTGTTTGCTGGCACACTAATATGTATGTTCATGAATGTGCCAAAAAAACTGCCCACCACACACCACAGTTTATTTTCGAAAATATTTAGGCGAGGCTCAGAAAAATCGATTTGTTTTCTTTGTTTAATCACTATACATCAGGCATAGTGACATTTAAAATAGTGACCCTTGAAAAATATTCTGTAATGCCTTAGCTTCACACAAATTCAAATGTTTACATTTACACTTTATAACTTTGGAGCTGTACTTGATTTATATCAGATATGTAATATTAGGCAGAAATTGCTCCTAAAACCCTCTGGGGGGGTTAAACATAGCCCCTCAAAAAAGTTTGCTGTAACAAATGATAGATCTGGGATCTGACTCTGAGTTCTGCCACTCCAGTTCCAAAATAACAAGAGCGTAAAAATGACAAATGGAACCTTTTGTTTCTGGGGAAATAAGAGAAGAATTACATGAACCAGATTATACAGAGGATAAACTGTTGAAGAGCTGCAGGCTGATCAGCTGCAAAATACAATGAGCCACCACCTGGCAAGTAATGATGTAAAGTCTCATGGATGATTTTGTCTGCAAAACAAAACACAATGTGAACAGCTGTCCTATGCTTTGTGACAAAGTTTCAAACAGAAATGACTCAATCAGTTTGAATCAATCTAATTTGTTGTAGTCTAAACTGGTTTAAAATGGGGAACGATTATCTATAAAGCTGTAAACTTCAGTCTTTCATTAAAACCCCCACTGATTATTTGGTTGTGTTGACTGCTTTCTGCTCATGTTAAGTTGACTAATCGTAAACAACTTGCATAAAAACATATCAACATATCCATTAAGTAACTAGTTTGTTTGCACAGCAAGTTGATGATTTGATAATTGATTTGATGTCTGTCCCTAAAATTTCGTGCTAATTTGTGGTTAAACAAACAGTGCTTTATGCTGTCTAAAGTATGGTTTTTGTAAGGCTTACTTCTTAGTGCCGTGTAAGCCTGTATGGGCTGGGCACATTGTCAATATTCAATGAAGGAGAGGTTGGCATAGCTAGGAGTGCCTATAAAGTTATGCAAAACATAAAAAAAAACAAACATGCATAAAAAGGAATTTCAAACAAAAACATAACAGTAAAAAAACTAAGTGAAAAAAAACGGACCTGAAACTATCAGAGAATCTAAATGAAAATTATGGATGGATTGAGCAAAAAAGAAAGGAAGATGAGAGATGGTGGGAGAGAAACAGGAGGTTCCAGATGGAAGGTTTGCGTTGCTGGGGCGAGTTGCCGAGGAAGTCATTAAGCAGCCATTTCATCTGCGTCTGCTTGGCTAGCGAGAATTATAATTGCATCTGAGGAGAGAAGAGGAGAAATGCCAAAGTACATTTAGATCAAAGATAGAAGACACCAGAGAGGCTGTAGACACCAGACCTCCCTTCATCGCATCCTCTCACACTTTGGCTCGCTATCCAACTCTTTATCCCACTCTCTTCTCCACTTTTCCCATTCACTCTGTCCCCACTTTCTCTCATCTTTCTCCTCTTTTTCTCATTTCCCTTTCGTATTCTTCATGCTTTCCCCTCCTTTCTTTATTTGCCATACTTCCCCGATTCCCCTATTCACCGCCTTATCTCCCTACCTCTTGATTTCCTTATTTTCGCTCAGAGTAGCAGAGTGTGTGTGGGTAGTGTCTGTCCTTTGGCTCATATCCCCCCTAATGGCTTTAAATACTGTCACACATCACACTCATTAAGAACACAAGTGATTCTTTATTTCATACACTCCAAAGAGCTAAGAAGCCATAACACCCACTCTTCTCCTCTTACTTCCCTTATCCATCTTTTTGTCTTTCACCTCCTCCTTTATTTCTCTCTTACTCCCATTTTCTTTCATTACTGTCTTTTCCGACCCAATTTTCCTTTCGACTGCCGCTGTTATGTGTTTTTCGGTGCTGTAGATCAGGAGAAAAAAGGCACTTGTGTTTAATGCCTGTGTGGGATACTTGTGTGGTAATTTTCCGTTGGTTCTATTACTAATGTGTGTGTATAAAGTTGTAGGGTGTGCACTGGTCTGAGATGTGTTTTGTTGTCTCTGTTTTTTTTTTTTTACAAGTTTTCTCTCTTAAACAGTTGACTACTTGAGAAGTTTCAGAGCAGTAAAGGGCAATTATAGGCTTCCTGATGTTAAATTAAGAAGGTTTTAGTGCGCTGGCAATTTGTGTTTATTCACTGTAAATTGTGTGTGTGAATACGGACTTGCAGTAATTGCTTTGTGCAGAACTGGCCATACACTTTGACCTTACAAATAGATATTGCATTTTTGCTTTTAACCACCGAAGAGGTGGAAATGGTTGATGGGAGCGTTAAAATGGCGGTGGGGCTTCAGTGGGGGTTATTGTGTCCAAAACACTTCGAGCTTCTGCGCAGGAGCCATTAGAGTGATTTGTTCATTACAATGGCAATGTCAGAGAGCAGAGAGCAGCATTTTAGTAGAAAAGCAACAAGTGGAGCTTCTGCAGTAGCATCTAGCTCAGCACAAACACAGCTACAGAGGTAAAGTGCCACTTTGTAATGGCGTATTGCTAGAGCTACAGTTAATCTACCCTGACACCAACACAATCAGCAAATCGTTCCAGGTCCATTCATTTCCCGCTGGGATGAATGAAACAGGAAACTTGGCTGTCATGGCTACACTCTTCATGATTTGCATACAAAAATAGCTCGACTTCAGATCAGATTTTATCTGTTTTCTGTCATTATGCCTGAGTAATTATGATCACCTTATAAAAACTGCCACCTAAAGAAAATTTAGTTTAATAATGAATTAGAGTGAACTAGGGGTCAAATATTTGTTTAAATCACAAACAGAGAACTGCTGTAAGGTTTCCAGCTAACAATATTTTTGTTAATATGCATGACGGAACAGTGTAGTTGGCTCAGAGCATAATAAGTCAACATCCACAAACCAACAGCATCAATAAAACCTGGAACTGTATCTGAACTCAACAGACCCCAACTTCAAACCTTCCTCCATTCTTTCCTCCAGTCTTAGCTGTCTCAGTTACACGTGGATTTAATACGCCTATTTAATGAGTTTAAAGCTAGAATTTATCTAGAAAGTCCGGATTCTGTTTATACGAGTGGAAAGAAGCAACATACAGCTGAATAAGACCTGCCAAAGACTAGTCTCAAATCTGTAATCTGAGGCGCCCCGAGCCTACACCAGAATATTGCAGTGTTGTGGAAAGTTTTCTGCTGTATTTTATCTGATTTAAAGTGAGTGAAAGAAATGCCTCATGGTAATAACACTTAAAAATGCTGATTTAGATTCTGTTCATTCTACCCTTTCTGTATGTGGCTGCACAGTGACAGATAGGATCACATTGAGGTGAAACGACTTTTAGATCCAAACCAGCCTGGTTTGGATCTAAAAGTCGAACAAACTCAGAGTAAAAGACCGGCATTAAAATTTTGCAACTATTTCTAGCGCTTCGTTTTTGCTTGACAACTGGAAAAAAAACATCAGGATAAATAGAGACTTTATTAAAAAAATGAGTCCATGAAGTGATGAAGCATTATTTGGTTCTAAAACCGGGGAAGCAAATGTGGGAGCAGTTGCTCCAATTGCTTCATCCGAGTTACTTGCATCCTTGTCAAGTTTTTATTCTTTTTTTGGATTCACAATATTTTTTGACTGTCAGGACCCTGTTTTCCATGATGACCCGGAAGCAGCAAACACAGAGACAGATTAAGGTTTAAGAATGTTTTGAGTGAAAAATGGATAAAGGGATTAGGAATATAAGAGCAGGTCGGGCCGGCTGGGAAGGCTCTGGTCACGGATTGTGGAGGAGACAGAATAACATGAGTGCACCCATAAAATCACCTCCGTCAACCCCATCATCTGTAACCCGAACAAAGTATGCCATATTTCCAGCAAAATATTGGTCTACTCTGAATGATTATTTAAACCTAAAAATGCTGAGCTTGAGTCTAAACAAATGACTGTCTTCAATGGTTTTATTTCTTCCACCCACTGTACTACTAGTAAAATCGATAATAACTCTCCTTTATATACAGACAATCCATTTGTAATTTGTTTGCCCATTTTTGTTTGGAATTCTAGAACTATAAAACCTATTCCTCTTTTTTCATCTGTATTTTGAAGTGTCTGTGTAGATCTTAATATACTGATGATTGTTTATATGTTTAATTAATTTAACTCTAGATTGCATTTCTTTTCCTTTTTTTCCCCATCAATGTTACGTCTACTGTTGCTTCTGGAAGAATCCACAGTGTTATTGCTGGTAAGGATATAATTAAATGTATCTCTAAATGATGTATTTGGAAATCCATCATTTTACTGACCAACAAAAACTTCTACTTTTTTATCCCCCGGTTTTTCCCAGCATGGTTTAAAAATTATATCTGTGTCTCCAGTTGCCTTAAATGCTCCACCAGATTGGAGTTAATGGGAAACACCTGCCGCCTGCGTCCACCTGCCGCACCATACTGGAGAAAGGTAGAAACAACACATCACATCTCTGCTGCTCTGATCCACATACTTGACAAATTATCGACAAATTTTCTTTTAGATATAAAAGATAAACAGTTTATTGTAGCAGAAACCAACTTGTCATAACTTTCTAAATGAGTATCAACCAGTTGCTCTCACCCCATCATCACCAAGCGTTTTGAAAGACTAATTCTCCTACAAAAATAAAACTGCTCTTTGCACTGACCACAACCAGCATCAATTTACATACTTAAAGGGGATAACAATTCTTTTTTTTTAAATCACCAGCCATCACTCTTCTATTTCTCATATTTCATTGATTTGTGTTTTGGCAGATCTGAGTGCTACCGTTCATCATTTCTGACTTCTTAGAATTTGGATCCCCACCATTAATATGCTGCAGCACAATGGGTAGAGGAAGATTACACGTCGTTTTAAGGTGTACAGCAAAGTACTCCTTTATCAATAACAGGGGAGTGGCATATAAATGATCTTGTCTATTACCATGACTTTAAATTATTTACCCTAAGCTGTACAAAACTATTGATTCCACCATGCCACATACTGTATAATGAAAAATGGGCGAGAAGCAAGGTATAGCAGTCCATCAGAGGGAAACACAGAGGTATACAGGACAAACAACCATACATTCACACGCTCACACCTCAGAGTAACCACTTAACCTCACAATCATGTTTTTGGACTGTGGGAGGAAGCCAGAGTACCTGGAGACAACCCATGAATGCAGTGGGAGAACATGCAAACTCCTTGCAGAAAGACCCTAGGTCAAACCCATGGCCCAAGATAATATGGGTTTGGCCATATATTCTTTGCGGAAAGGTTGGTTAAAAATAAAACTTTTATGTACACCTAAGTATGACAGCTTGGGAACAAGCCCACACTTTAAGAGTCTGTGACTCAGAAAAATTAAATGAATAACAACATTGCATAATTGTTTTCAGTGGCGGTTGTACACTGAATTATTCCCCGGGTGAGAACCCCTCTGAGCAAAACAACAAAAAAACACTACTTTACAGTTTATGAAAGTTTACTAAATAAGCAGCTTATCGTATATATCAAAGCAAATACTGTCTACAGGTATACCTTCAAATACATACCTGAAATTAATCAGTCTTTTCAGCCTGTTAGCTAGAATATGTCAAAAAGCCTTGGTTTGGACTGCAATCCTTGGAGGTTTTATATGATTCAAAGCAAACACAAAGCCCTGCACCTGTACCTGGCACTGCCTCCTCCTCCTATGACTGATATTATTCTGTCCCTCTGTATCCATTCCACGACTGAAACTGGCCTCCTCAGCTACAACTAATAAATACAGCAACAATAATAAACATAGAATGTACAGTGTTAGAACACAAATACAATGGAAAAATAAACAAGGAAAGCACTAAACACACAAAAACAGTAAGGGAATTACTCAACTTATTTCTATTCTTCTTGGTCTTATAAAAATAGTGAATCTAGAAACACAAGAAAACATGATGTAGCCTTTAGTTATTAAAATATTATCCTTTGAACACATACTCTCCCGTGTAATGTCTTTCTTTTCCTGGTCAGCCAGTGTGGATTGACATTCATTTATTTGATAAAGCAGAGTAATTATTTATACACATATAGTGTAACCTTTTAATTCTCTGTGCCCCCTAACACATCCTAAACAAACTCATAATATCTGCCAAGTCTGGGATGGGATGTACCATGCGGCCCCACAGTTAAAAAACAGTGGTAAAAAACTTAACTGGTTTATTTTGCACACAGGCTGATCCTGTGGACATTTTCTCTAGTCCACTCATTTCTTTCTTCTTTAAGTTGCTCCAGTTTCTTTCTTGCTTTTTTAATATTTAGGCGCTGTTTGCATCTCACATAAAATCAGATTGACTCAGCCTGATGCTGAGCCACCTGCGGCTGCGAGGGCGGCTTCACGCCCGCTCATCACCATAACTGTGTTTTATTATTGGGTAGAAAGAAAAAGAAAAACAGCTCGACCAGTTTGGCCTTGAAACAGACTGGCTTGTTGGGAATCCTACCACGTCTTGGTGTGACTGACTTTAGCCACCGCTCAAAGTTGGTAGTAGTGGAAAAGCGGCATTAATTCCATTAGGACATTAATTTGCACTGTAGAGTGGATCCCCCACAGCCCCGTTGCCCGGTTCATTTAAGAGAGCCAGAGGTGAACCTCCCCAGGGCCTTTTAGCCTCCAGCCTGTCAGCCTCTGTGCAGTGTGCAGGACTGCAGCCTCTTCTTACAGCAAGCAGCGCGCCTGAAGCTGCAAGGGGTGTCAATTCCTCATACAATGATATGATGGATAATGGGAAACCGCTTTTGGGGTGCAGATTGTTTTTAAATTTCTTTTTTTTTTTTTTTTACTGCTTGTGCCGCCCCCTGTTTAGCACTGAAAAAAGTGCCACCCTGGGCGGCTGCCCGGTTCACCCATGGCAAAAAAATTTGTATTGTTGGATTTGTACAGCTGTAAAGCTTAATCTGGTACCTGGGTCCCTATTAGATAATCAAAAACTCTATGCTTAATATAATGCATACATATATATTTCTAAGCTGCCGATTTTACACTGATGTTTTGATCATTCACTTTAGAGCAACTACTTTTCTTTGTTACTGTTCATCATTATTTCCAAGTACCATATGCAAATAGATTCATAATAATAAAACTTGGTTCTATATGTGTCATGACTGGGTTTTCCATGACGACCCGGAGGCAACAAACACAGAGGCAAAATGACAGTAAAAGGTGTTTATTGATATGAATACGGACAAGGGAGTATGGTAAGGGGTGAAGTGGAGAACGGTCAGCTGGGAAGGCTCTGGTCACGGACTGTGGATTACGGATTGATGGTGAGAGATGAGGCGGGAAAGGGTGGTCAGGTTGCGGCTGTCAGTGACAGATGAGGTGTGGTTCAGAACAGGATGGAGAGTTGCATGACCGAGGGTGGACAGGCTAGGTGGTAACAGGACGGGAGCAAGAGAGGAGCGTCAGGTCAATCAGAGTTCCAAGAAGGCTTAAGGAAATTGGACTTGCCATAGAACCAGATGGAGTGAATCAGAAGTGAGATGGCAGGAACCGAGCAGGAGCAGGAATTAATCTAAAGAGAGAGAGCAATCTGGTTAGTGAGCAGAATGCAGACAAAACCAGGAACATCCAGAAGCATAGGATCAGGTCAGGTACTGCTCAGGTGAGCTAATGCTCTGACACCTTCCTTCTGTCTCTGGCCGCCTTAATTGTTCATCTTGATTAGTGGGAGATTAGAAACACCTGCTGGCGTCCACCTGTTGCACCCTGCAACAGTGGGGGCAGGAGGGGAGGAAGGTGAGCCTGTTCCTTTCCTTGTCCTGCTACTCTTTAAACCTCTGTCTGTTCATATAGTCAGGATGCCCAGCAGAGAGACATTGGAGTCGGGGATATGATCCTGCAGCCATGTAAGGGTTAACTACTACAGGGTAAACTACCCTGTTGCTATGGTTACGCATCATAACAACAGAGGAAATTATCGAAATGTATTGGGAAAAATCAATCCAGCCGCACAGCATCCAATACAGGAATAAACGGTTGTCCGAAAAAAGCAATTTTTCCAAGAAAAGCAGGAATGAAATTTTGAAAAAAAGAAAAAATCTCAATCAAAGTTACAGAGCTACTGCAACATGCTGCCACTCTGACTGGCACAATTTAGAATGCTTGTGGACTTTTTTTTTGCTTCAAATACAAACCTTAGAATAACCTGATTTTTGTTTAAAGACTATGGGTAAGGTATAACATGCTTGTAAAACGTAACACTAATATAATAATAGAAACGTACCCTTCTATGTATAAATTTCATACAAATGTGTTGAAAATGAGTCCAAAATATTTTTACAGTGCTAAGACAACTAGCAGAAGTGACTCCAAAGTCTGCAGCTTCCTGTCTGTGACTGAATTATTGTGGATAATCACGACCTAATGTGTTAGAAGACTGTTTTGTAAAAATATGGAAATTAGACATATATATGTGTGCTCATGTTCACTGGGTGAAAAGTGCTGGAGCCTGAAATTTGTTAACAAATATCAGAGAGGTGTTACCTTCTTATGTAAAATCAGTTTAACACATTATGCGGAGTTGAGACAGAGATCAAGCTCCCGCCGCAGCAGAATTCAACAACTTGTTAACAAACTCATCATGTTCATTGCAATTACAGCAGGATGCAAGACGCATGTGTGCAACTTGGAATGGATCATCAAAGCAAGAAGAGGAAGAATGCAGCGAGGAGACAGAGAGGTGGCTGGAAAGGGAAAATGATGTGAGTGAAAACTGTAGAACATACTGTACATGTATAAGAGAGCAGAAATGCGAGGACAAGAGAGAACAAGGCAAACACAAGTACAAACAATACTCTTCCATCTGTAGAATAATGAAATATGCTGGTTTATCATTTTTCTTTTCATTTTTCTCTGCTTCCCTGTCCCTATAATGTTGCTTAGAGGCAGAAAAGCTGTGCCGCAGTGTGGTATAATGTCTTGTTTTTCTTCCTTTGCGTGCTATCCATTAAACATACTGTTCTACATTACTGAGATATTGATTGATGTATAGTTTCAGACTGAAATTAATCTAAAATCTTAGTAAGAATATTTTTTTATTATTGTTTTTGTAATAATAAAATAATTAGTATTGTTGAAATTTGGAAACGCATTCAGAAGTATGCTTGGGTCAGTATGAGACTTTGAAAGCCAGTAAAACTATCCAAGTAGGAGTGGGCAAGTTTCTATGCCGGACATGAACACAGCGTTGCACGCACAAGAGCGTAATGTCGTCAGTAGCTGCTGGTCCAGTAAACAAACCAGGTGTGGCTGATAGAAAGCAGTTCGGGAGCAAGAGAAGTGGCAGATTGGATCTACACTTGGTGATCAGTTTTGAAAAGCTTAACGTTCTTTTCGGTGGTTGGCAATAGCTGATTTGTGACTGGGTCAGGATGATTGAGCAAGATGTGGATGAAGATGATGACATGAATTTTGATGTTTGGATTCCGGCATCTAGTAGAATGGGGCGTAGGACAAACAATCAGCTCCCTAGCCAGAATAGTTAAAAGGAACTGGGAAGAGATAAGTTCAGATGAAGGAGACAGGAATAATCATCGAAGTATGGGAGGGAGGAGAAAAAAATACTACTGAAATTCAGAAAGGAGGATGAAGGTATTAACGTTAGTCCAATAGTGTTATCCAAAAAAAGATGGGTGATGTGGAAATGGCCAAGACTTTGAGGGAATACTTACAGAGAAGTAAAGCAAAGCATGTTGACAACATTTGTAAAAAATAAAGTTTTGGTTGAAAAACAGATTCTTGGTGAAATCAAATTCACACGAGGGGTGAATAAGTGGTATCCCGATAAATGAAGATTTGGAAAAGTTCAAACAAAGTATTAATGGAGGGGAAACGAGTGAAATAAAACAACTGAATGAAAGAACTGAAAATGGCCGAAGAGTAGAGAGCATGTCTGTGCTTTTAGAATTTAAGGATTTGGTTTTATCATCTAAAATTAAAGTTGGATGTTTGAGGTTCCCCCACCATTGTGTTGCTTTAAATGCCAAAGGTAAGGGCACGTTGCCACAGTTTGTAAAGGAAGAAAGAGATGTCCTAAGTGTGGTGGGGATCATAGATTCGAAAGAATGCCAAGATAATGTTCAGGAAAAGTTCTGCAACTTTGGCGGTCAACACAGAGTCACGCTTGGAGAATTTGAATTCAGGAAAAGAGCGGTTGAAATCCAAAAAGTTAAAACAATCAACAAAGCAAGCTATGCAGAGGCAGTAAAGACAGTTCAAAGAAAGAACGAAAGTTTGAGAACGTATAAACCATCAGTTGAGAAGAATCAGAGAGAAGGAACTGATACAGGATTAACAATGGACAAGCTGATTTTGTTCATGGCCTATATGAAAAATTGCACTGATCAGGTAAAACATAAGACAGAGAAATTAAAAATGATTAAGAGGAACAGAAAAGTTTTTGGTAATGAAAGATCTTTCATGGGAGCATGTAACCACAAAACCTGTAGCAGTACGGAAGTCAAGTCATCCAAATAATAGAACAAAGTGATTATTTTACAATGGAATGCAAGAAGTCTTATTGCCAATAGGCCAGAATCTAAAGGATTTATTAAGAATCTTACACAGTAACCAGATGTCATTCGAATTTAGGAAACTTGACTTAAACCCACGCTAGATTTTGTTAATCAAGTTTATGTTAAGAAGAGAAAGAGCAGAGGTAAATGGAAGGGGATGTGTAATATTTATTAATGAAGGATGGCAATACAGATTATTATGAACAGGTACTGAATTGGAGTATATAATAGTTGAAATTTAGAGTGAAGATGGGAATATTAAGATTAAATTTCTATAATCCCTGCAAGAAGCTTTCTATGAATACAATTAATGTGATTGATTTGGATTTAGTTGGAAATATTTGTTAAAGAGATTTTAACGGGCTTGATTTTCAAAAGGTTTGCACATATTAAAACAGCTACAAAGTGATTTCAATTTGTACAAAGCTGATCGTTAAACCAGGAGCAAAGCAATCTGTGCCTCTAAAATGAGCAGGACAGTGAGAACAAACTTTTTTGTGCCTTCTTGAATTTGCAGATCACATGATATTGACCAAACCGCGCAAATTGAAGGGAGGGAATATGCAAATGTAAATACGTAATACCTGCAAAGTTATTTTCCAAAGCTGAAACTGAGAATTGGCGCAGTTTTTGCCTCCATATTTAGTACCTCTGACATTCAGGTGTAAACTCACACGCATATATCTCCATCGATTGAAGGGAGGTTTCAATCAACAGGAGCTGGAGAAGCTCTGCTCAGCTGTCGCATTTGGCATGACTACCGTCACTGATTTCTTTCTTCTTTTTTTTTTTTTTACCACCGTCAGACGAACAGGTAGAATAATGATAAGCAGGGATAAATCTGATTTGTCAGCTGTAAAAATTACTTATTAAAGTGAGACATAAAAGTTTTTTCCTCTGTTTTGCAGAACATCTACTGACAAAACCTTTTTTCTTTATTTTATTTTGTCTGTTAAACAACGATAAACAGCAGAAATTCTCCATTAAGAACGGTTTTGTGCATCCTGGGTGTCTGGAGTGATTATGTGAAGGATATGATCTTCCTATTTCTTTGACAGCAGCTCCGAAAATCCCAGCAGAAGACTAGGTTTGCTCATTTAAATGAGGCGGACCAAATCTGTGTTGTACTTCTTATCCACTAGGGTCGCAATCTTTGATGATCAGGTGCAACACGCCCACTTTTTGCTCTTACAGTTCAATGCAATTAAGCGGTCATTATTTGGAACCTTTGAAAATCAGGCCCATACTACTCTATGGGGCACACATAATGATGGAAATGGAAGGTTGATTGAAGAATTTGTGGTTAATAAGAATTTAGAATGTCTTAATGATGGAAATGGAGCAAGAATTAATATAAGGAATGGTTCAGAATCAGCTATTGATCTTACTTTGGTTTCTGACACATTAGCAGCTAAATGCACATGAGAGGTAATGTCAGATACAACAGTAGTAAGTGCTCACTATCCAATGTTTACAACAAGGAATTTGACCTTGGAAGGCAAACTGGGATTTGTTTACATATATTAGTGATCAAGAAATTAGGAAAATAAATATTAATCTACATGTTGATAATTTAAATGCCAATATTTGTGAAGTAATAATGAAGGCAGCAAAACATGAAGGCCACCAAGATTGCATGGTGGAAATAGAAGAAAGATTGTGCCACAAGAATGTAACAAAGTTATCAAAGTGTAACTCACCCCCATGTATAAGAAAAATCCCGCCCCTAGACAAATGTGAAAAATTCCATCAAAGTGGGTGGGGATACGGGGCAGAGGAGGGAGCTGTGTTAAGGATGGGAGGGCTGCACCCGCAATCTTAATTTGCCATGATGAATCATGGAGAGTGAACAGAGTTATGCTGGTAGCTACGCCACAGTTCGGTCTTTTGAGGTGGAGGATTTTTCCCCCTCTCGTCACCAAAGGTTGAGGTAGTCTTGTAGAGCCCAGTGGGCCTGAGCATTTTTAGTTTGAGCTGCTGGCTCAAGGTGCTGACTCAGTGAAGCGCGAACCCGATGCTGTAGAGGCAATGGAGGACAGGACCGTTCCAGTTAAGTCCCGCTTTGTAATCCAGACGGGATCACCGGCAACTTTGCGCATCATGATTAATTTGTAATGTGGACACGAAGCATCTATCTTCTCTTTGCTCTGTCCTTGGCAGGCAAATAGCAAATATCCAGTGTTCAACCCAAAACCAACTTCACCGCAGTCTCAAAGCAGCACCTTCTCGGCTACCTCAAGACACTAAAGGCAGAACAATTGGTTGCTTTCACATAAATTTGCCAATAACACATAAAAAGTTGGTAGATTTCTTTCTTTTTTTGAAGAAAAAAATTGCTAGAGGGTTTGAAAAGTGCAACAGTGCTCGCTATGGAGGCACAAGATGGAGAGAGCTGTGTTTTTTTTGGGGGTTTTTTTAAGACAGAGCTGCTTTTATACCCGACAGCAGATACATTATACCAACATCGCAACCAAAATCAATGTTAATTCAAAATTCAATGCAAGACCACCATTTAACCCTGGGAGGAGGTCAAACTGACGAAAGCAGGATATCAACAAATATGCACTAGGATATGTAGACAGTACTATATGAAAACCATGTTAACAGTTTCTTGGCAAAAAAAAGTTGATTTGGTGGTGAGTTACCTTTTAAATCTCGAAACAAAGCTTTTAAATTGCTAAAAAGAAATCATAACTTTCAGAATCTAATTGAATATAACAAATGACCAGCTGATGTTAGGAGGGCAATTAAAAAGGAAAACAAGGAGTTCTGGGCATCCTTTTGTAATTCAGTTGGAAAGGAAATTGATATTAGTAAAGTTTGGGGAACGATTAAAAAGATGGATGAGATTAAAATACAGTATGTATACCCAATTTACATGACAACAATACAATAGCAGTTTCAAACCAGGAAAGAAACTGAAATGTGAAGATCCATAGTTCAGAAAATATAGGCAGAGAAGGGCAGAGGAGGAGAGAAACCACTTTACTTAAAAATGCACATTTATTATCCCAATATCACAAAGCTTCAGACTTGCTAAACATACCAATTTCAAAATCAGAATGAAATTGGCAATAAATAAGTTTAAGGAATCTGCGCCAGATAAGGATCAGATCTGTTATACAATGATATATCAGCTTAGTGATTCATCTAAAGATTTATTGCTGGAGCTCTATAACAAGATATGGGAGAAAGGGGAAATGCCACAAAGTTGGAAAGAAGCCAGGAAAAGAATGTACCAATCCAGGTAGTTACAGACCCATTGCTTTAATGTCTAACATTTGTAAGGCTATGGAAAAAATTATAAATAACAGATTGATAAACTATATAGAGACAAAGGGTTATTTAGCTAGTTACCAAAGTGGTTTTAGGAAAGGAAGGAATACAATGGATCCATCTTTGTGTTTAGAACATGAAATAAGGAGGGCACATGTGAATAAGGAAAATATTGCAGCTGTCTTTTTTGACATTGCAAAGGATTGTTAATTAAACTAGGTAAATTTGGTGTTTCAGGTCATATGTTTGAATGGATCAAGATTTTTTTTTTGTTGGGCAGAACCATTCAAGTAAAGGTAGGAAAGTGTTATTCTCAAAAATAATTTGCTGAGAATGGTACACCTCAAGGAAGTATTGTGAGTTCTTTATTATTTTCTATAATTATTGATATGTTTTATGAAATTGAAAGTGGAATGGGGTTTTCTCTTTTTGAGGATGATGGGGCAATTTGGGAAAGAGGAAAGAACTTGTTTTTTTTTAGTAAAGAAATTACAGGAGGCTATTACAAAGGTAGAGGAATGGTCATATAAATGGGGTGTAAAATTTTCTGTTAATAAAATTAAGGTGATGGTTTTTTTTTCTCTGTCAGTGTGCCCCAGGGCAACTGTGGCTACAAACATAGCTCACCACCGTAAGAGTGTGTGTGAATGGGTGAATGAATGATTGTAGTGTAAAGCGCTTTGGGGTCATCAGACTAGTTAGAGCTGTACAAGTACAAGCCATTTAACATTTATCAATTTCAGGCATTGAGACTTTGTACAGGAGTATTTAGGACAATGTTTGTAGAAATGGGTGAAATGCAATTGAGACTAAGAACATTACAATTGTTATTAACCTACTGGGCAAGTTTACAGGGCCATGATCATCCAACAAGTAGCACTCTACAACCGTGCTGGGAGAAGGAGAGGTAAACAGTTAAAAGCTTTGGAAGGATAGAGGAACAGAGAGCTGCAGTACTAGGAGTCGATCAACTGGTTATTAGTCCAACCATTCCTTTTCCAGTGATACATCCATGGATCTTCCCTGAAGCTAAAATATATTTTTCAGTCCTTAAAAGGAAGAAAGATAAGAAGTTAATTTTAGAGGCTCAAAGTATACAGAATAATATTAATAGTCATCATAGTTATATTCAAATTTACACAGATGCATCAAAAGATTCAAATGAAAAAACGGGAATATAATTTATTATTCCAGAATGTTGTGTTTCCTAGAGTAACATGATTAGTGATGGGCTATCAGTATAAACAGGAGAAATGCTGGCAATACTTTTGGCAGAGCAATGGATAGAGGAAACCAGACCACTTAAAACAATTATTTGTTCAGATTCTAGTTTTCAAAGTCTACATAGCAGTAATTTGGAGGGTAGACCTGATATTCTTTTAGAGATACAACATACATTATATAGAATACAATGAATGGGGCTGGTAGTGTTTTTTATGAATTCCACCACATATTGGAATACTTGGAAATGAGATGGCAGACAAAACAGCAAAGGAAGCTGCAAAGCATACTAAAATTAAAGTAGAAATGTCTTTTAGTAGATTAGAAACTAAAAGCATCATAAATTGAAAGGAGTTTGACAGAAACAATGGGAAGAAGAACAAAATGGACAATGGTATGATAAGATACAGAGGGAAGTTGGGGAGATGAGAGGTGGGGGGAGAAGACTCAGATTTGGTCACACTGGATTGAACAGCTCACTCTTTAGAATAGGGAAACATCATACAGGAAATTGTGACTTTTGTGATCAGAAAGAGACCGTAGAGCATATTATGTTACATTGCAGAAACTATGTTAAAGAAAGATGCATTCTAATCCAAAACCTTGAAAAGAATAAAACAAGATACAAATTAGCAGAAGTTTTAGGGAACAAGAAATGCCATCCATTAATATTGCAGTTTCTTCAGAGTGCTCACTTATTAGAGAGGATTTAATTTATTTAATTTTTATTTTTTTAAAGAATATTAAAATCCTGATCCACACTCCTTACCAGTTGGTGGCAGTGATGCACCATTAAGTTGTTTGCCAAAAACACAACAAAAGAAGAAGAAAGCGGTCAAAAGTATAGCCGTTTCTCAATAGGGGGTTTTCACTGACGTCACTGGCCAACTTCCGGTCCGCCATATTGGGTGGCTCACTTCCTTATCTCTAGTTGTCGTACACGTATTTTCGTATCGCGAATGGATAAGTACGCCAGCACGCTAGAGCGACCAGATAAGGACGTATATCTGAGGAAATGTTCCGTGATCGACCATATGGACCCCTATCCCCTCCACGGTGCCTTGTTTAGCCGTAATCCAGATGATTGGCCAAATGTAGAGCACGGCGACATAGTGCATTACCTGGTGTTCGGTGAAAACCCTCTGCACACTCTTGAGGAAATGAGAGCTTACAAGGGTCTTGAGGCTCACAACCAGTTCACATCTGGTTGGGTACGAGATGTCGAAGTTATGTACATCAAAGAAATCGCCATCATACGTGTACGGGTGAGTTTTAATAAGATGGTAAAAATGTAAACAATCCGACGCAAATGCGTCGCATGCTTCTGCGGTGGCTGACGGCCGGCGGTGCGCGAAGGCGCTTGGCTGCAGGGCTGATCGACGCCGCTCGCGGCTTTAATTATTTAAGCAAAACAATGACCAGTGCAAAATTAAGTTGTATTTACCGTATTTATGCCGGCAAAAGCCTACCGGCATAACCCGGAAGTAGCGCGGACGTCACTTTCCATATCGGACGTCTTCGGCTACCTTGTTTGTGGTGTGAGCGCCTATACTTCAGAACAGTTCTGAAGCTACAAGTCCTTTGAGTCTCATGAGCAGTTTACGAATGGATGGGTTCAGGAGCTGCCGATCATAAAGCCAGCAAACAGTGGGAACACAGCAACTCGTTCAAAGGTAAGCTGCGCTCAGACGGGCTCTGGCACATGCTAACTGTTAGTGCTAACAACCACTCACGCATGCAATGTACTTTTAACTAGCTGCTATGTGTTTCAAACGTTTAGAACACACTCTCATTGACATCGGGATACTGTGGAAAGTTATGTTCGGTCGTCTTACAGCCGCGATCCAAGCGAGCCGACGACTCTTTGTTATCTCTAACAGTTGTTCTCCGTGGTTGCGCCTCCAGGCAGGAAAGCGGTGGAAAATTAACCCGTTTCTATGTTTTTCCCATGGCGATCATGTGTTGCGCTGTTACAGCCCACAATACAGCAACGGTTTACATGTTTTAAATACTTAACAGTTAATTACCTGTGACAAAGTGAGCACCGCAGACTCTGGCGTATTCCAGCTTAACACCGTCCAAATCGGACCTGGATATCCGTGTCAGCCATAGGTGACGGCGTTGTTCAGAGAGCTGTTTTGTTTTTTCACACTGATTCACTATTACGGCTGGTAGGCGATAGAAAGAGTGTTGATCTCCACCTCCACGGGCCGTGCAACCAACCATTAAACACGTTTTCCCCATTGTTCACTTCCAATACTGCCTAAGGCGTCATACAATGCAGGTCAATGGTGCGAAACCATAGACATACGTCTATGTGCGAAACGACAGACACCCAATATGGCGGACGCGCAGAGTAGTCACGTGAGCGTGACATCAGCTGAAAACCCCCTATTCACAAGAACGCGAGTACGGACTCGCGTTCTCGTCAAGTCCGTTCTTGGCAAAAACACAGGAAGTACGGACTTGGGGAGAACGGGAGCACGCAGAACGCATCTCTGTGTATTGGAACAGAAGCGCACTCGTGTACTTGTGACATCACCACACGCACAGCTCGTCTGGACCTGCATTTCACCTCTTGTTATTAGTAGTCTTTAGATGATAATAAATTATTACTTATATTGATCATAAAATGAATTAATTAAATGAATAATTTATTCATTGTTGAATGTGAGAGGTAATATTATGTGTTAAATAAATTATAATATAGGTTCTTTAGCTTTTTTAGCATACAAAACTATTTATACACTACACCATATTTTATTGAAAACATTTTCAAAACAATAATATTTTTAATATCTAAAAAAATATTTAAAAAAAATATGCCGCGGTACATTCTGGGAAAGCGGTCAGTCTGAAGAACACACAAGTCTGCTCTGATGCATGCTCGATAAAGACGGCTGGACGAGAACAACATCCGGGGATTTGGTCCGTTCTCGGTCTGGTGGTCTTGGCAATTGGAACAGTGCTCGGGCTGAGGCTGAGGATGTGTCACGAGCACACGAGAACGCTCGAGTAGGCATATTGAGAAATGGCCTGTGGCTCCACTTTTCAAAATGTCCTGCAGATTACGCTTGGTGCAATATTTGTGAACACTGGCCTTGAACCTGGTCACTGCTGCCAATTTAGCAAATTTCTAGCTATATTTTGCGACTTTTCAAACCCATCCAGTGACCTTTTTTCAAAACAGTGACTAGCAAAAACTCTAGCAACTTTCTTATGTGTTTTTGGTGACTTCCTGTGAAAGCCCCAATCATTCTGCACTTATTGTGTTGAGGCAGCAGGGAGTGCTGCTGTGAGCCCCTTCACACTTCTCTTAGCCCTGTCTCACACAGACAGCTGCTGCACCCTTGTCTTGAAACCCGCCTCCAGTCAGAGCAGACAGCCTGCACTGAGCATCCATACTTGTCAAGTGCTGTATATTGACCTGAGAAATAATTTAATGTATCTCAAATTAAGCTAATGCTTGGGTCAAAACTTACACAATGCTGCTTTAAGTTACAACAATGAAAGACTTAAAGCTTGGTTTGGACTCCTGTTCTGAGACTCGAGTTTTATTAACAGTTTTTTTCTCATATAACAAGGAGAGAAAGAAAGCTGGTATGTGAGCTATGCAGCTCAGTCATATGATGTACTGTTTCCTGTGTTTTATCAAAGAATGCACTTGATTATCAGCCAATGATATTCCTGAATTATGGGCTATAATATCTCATAGCAATTTGTACATGTTAGGTGTAGCTTTATAATAATGACCATATAAATCTCTCCAAAGGAACACTATTAAAAGAATTTGGATCATTTAGGAAACAAAACAGTCTTAATTTACTCCGACATTCTCCTGCCGTTAGCTAGCTGCAACATTACAAGGATACTTATGGGTGAAAATACCAAACTGAAAGCACTTTCTTCTCTGTCCGTTCAGAAATTCAACACTCTCATTCTTCAGGTTGCTTTTGATGATTTGTAAGACAATTAAGTTTTTGAACAATTATATGAATTGTTTTACCTTGTCTAGAATTTTTTTTCTTTCAAGTAAACAGAATTTTTTTTTTAATTATTTGTTAAACATTGTCTTGGCATCATTACATTTATCTTCAGACATCCAGCGTTATTTACTGCCTCTATAAATTTAATTCTGAGAGTGTAAAGCGACCATTTTTCAAGTGTCTTTTCCTATCTTCAAACCACAGCTTTGCTTTCACGTCTGTGACACACGCACACTATTTATTTTAATACTAATCCCAACATGCCATCAAGGAAAGGAGGTGTGATTGTTACGGTAATCCACCAGGATCCCTAATGGGCCGAAGTGAAAGAACACAGGATTAGAGGGCTGCAATGGCTAATATACTCTGTAATGAGGGAGTTAACAGCCTAAGCGATGGCAGGATTATCCAGGTTTTAGCTGAAAACTTGACAAAGGCTACACATGACTGACAGATTGCGCACAACTTGTAGAGTGGGCTGTGAAAATCCAATAGGGAAAAGAAAAATGGAAAGAAATAAGAGAAGGGCAATGGAGTGAGAAATTGGAGAAAGAATGAACATTTTCCCATCATTTAGCAAGGACATTTGAGATTTCAACCATTTAGGTCAGGTAATGCTCCTCTGTAAGTAACTGTCAGCGGTAGAAGAGTTTCGGTTACATGTGTCTGACTTTCATTTTTTACACCTGTTAAACATTTGTACAGATATGATGTAGATATGTTCTTTTTGTCATACACATGCTGTTTTATTAGTGTTTTGCATGATATAATGATAAAGTGGGGGGCAACATTTTCTTTTCAGGCCAGAGCTATCTGGATCGTCCTCAGTTCAATCAATATCAAGAAGATGAAGCTATTTGAGAATAATCATTTAATTAAAGTATGTTTCACAGTAATCTTACTTGGTCCAGGAAAACTATGTAATTGGAATTATAACTATGTTATCATGGAAGGTTTTTGTTAAACATTTTTGGTTTTAATTGGATATAGAGATTAGCCGTGATAATGTGTGGAAAAGGTTGGAAATCTAGCCTAAGTGGGACCCCACTGTCTGACCGCAGTGAAATTATTGCCTTTTGCACTGAGTGATCTTTGTTCAGAGGACTGGGCAGCCCTCACCTGCTTCTCTTCTCCCCCAGGAAAGGAAGACAGCAGCCTGACTCACGGGATGTCAATAAATTTTTGAACCAAACACTGTTTAGAGACAAACCTTTACAACTTTCGGTGTGTTTAAAATGAGAGAAAGCCTCGGAAAATTCACAGATCTGATGTCTGCGTATAAAAAGCTGAAGTGTAATTTTTCTTTCTTTTTTTCCCTTCAGGTGTGGTTTGTGACAAAGTGGTTTAGTTTGTGTTCACCATTTGTCCCTTGTTCGTGTTTCTGATTCATTTACTTTCTGTAGATGGCCATCTTGCTTAAATTTAAACATTAGTTTGCAGCTCTGCTCCACTTACTATCCCGGGTTTGTTTGTGTTGGCATTAGGTTGCAGTTTCCATCTATATGTTTAGGTTAAAGCTACTCCTGGATTATTGGTTGAATTTGTTTTATTTGGTTTCAAAGTATATTTATATTTGTTTTCCTTTTTACTCACCATTGTTTGTCCTTGTAGATCTGCAGGAGTATGGGAGGGGCCGGCCCAGTACTTCCTGCTTAAGTGACTGAGTGATGTCACTGATTGTCTGGCTGGGTTCTACCAATTAGAGGGTTTCTTTAGGAGTATTGCTTTGTTTTTCTTTAAAGTAACTTGACTTCTTTGGTATTACCTGGTTTATTTTTCAGATCATTTTATTATATAGAGGAGTTTGTAAATCAGATTAATAATTGTATTTTTGTTTTTCTGTTTAGTTTTCATGTGTTATTTTTTTTTCCTTTTTCCCTGTTTAATTGTGGTTTGGTCCACTCAAGTGCAGGTGTGTTTCTGCTTGATTATAAAACAGAGCTGTTGGAAGCTCAGAGGGGAGGAGTGTTCTGAATACTGTTGAAAATAAAAAGTCATCAGAAGCTGGAATTGTTGACTAAGGCTGTTTCTTCGGTTCACCTTGCTGACCCTTGACCTCACTACCTCACATGGTTCATGGTTGTAAAGTGTAAAATCACATTTTGGTTTGACCCATTAAGTAATGCCGTCGCTCTTTAGTTTTTCCTGGACATCCTCAGAGAAAACCTTCTCGTTCCTCCATGCTCGTCAGCCAGTCACTGAAAAGCAAAACTCCACTTGAGTTCACTTGGTTGGACCCTACTCCTGACTAGAGCCGAAGAAACTTGCGCTGGCCCTGAACAACAAAACTTCTAACTGGAACTGGTAAGAAGAAGCACATCACCCCTACCCTGGCTTTATCCCACTGGCTGCATGTGCGTTTTAGAATCCATTTTAAGATCCTGTTATTTGTCTTTAAAAGTTTACTTGGTTTTGCCCCAACTTAGCTCTCTGAGTTCCACTCTTAAGGTTGCTTTATGCTTGACGCACGTAGGGTACGCGCAAAAATGAGACTTGTGGACACAACGTCTGGAGTAGTTACGCTCCATGCGCCAAGCATACTACACTCACTGATCTCTATTTATTCACTGGATTGCTGATTGGCCGTTGCTTGTACAAATCGCTGTGAAGCCACCAGCCGCCATATTGGTACTCCCTATTTTGTCAAATGCCATATACTTTTATGCTGTGTTTGTGCATTAATCTTTAAATCTGACTATTAAAGGCTAATTTAATGAACCAATTTAATGAACCAATTTAAGCACTCCACAGAGCTTCACTTTCTACATTAGAAAAGAGAAGATGAATTTGCAAAATGCACACTCAAGTGTACATGTATATCTATACATTACATACACAGCGTGTGTATGCACATACACATTTCTGCATAATAATAATAATAATAATAATAATATTGCAAGTAACAGTAAACAAATTACCAAAAATATCTTCAATGATGTAATGATATACAGAGTTGCGGTTCTAGTTGAGAATTTGCATATACTATACATACAAGTATGTATGCACATACTTGCACCCATTGCACCCTTCTCAAACTCTGCACCCATTGTTTCATCCGTGCAGCATCACTGTGTGGAAATCTGCAATCAACCAAATCAATATACATGTGTTTGTTTGTGTGTGTGTGTGTGTGTGTGTGTATATATATATATATATATATATATATATATATATATATATATATATATATATCATGCAAAATATTTCACATGGCTTTCTCAGTACTTGATACTGAAAGTAAATCCACTGACTGTAAAATTACCTGTGGAACATCTTCCCATAGCCAGAAAACTGCTTGCTGTTGCAGCTAAATGCTGCACACGTCGGCATGTTTACGTTGTGATTCTGTCAGAGTAGGGTGTAGCAAGATGGCGGCCAGTGACTTCAATTTTTTTCAGGCCAATCAGCAATCCAGTGAATAAATAGAGATCAGTGACTACACCCCACTACATGCAGAAGTAGAAAACGCATTTGTTTCCAACGTTTAAGCCTCTTACTTTCTTCCAAGAGTGATGGCAATTTATATCTGTGAAATGTTAACAATTTGTTGATCATTGTGATCTTTTTGGGCCGAATGATAAAGATGTTTTATATTTACAAACCTCCACAAGAAGGAGCGCCAAAATGAGGTAATATGGCTGTGCGGACCTCGCAGATGTGTCAAGCATAAACAAGGCTTTACTCTCCTGCTCGATGCATCAGGTTAGCTGCTCCTGGAGGCACCGAGGTCTAACAGGAAGCTTAAAAAGGACAGACCTTTGAGTGTTGCTGCTCTAAGGCTATGGAATGATCACCCTCTCAAAATCAGATGAGCCACTTCCTGTCCACTTTTAAAACTCTTTCAAAAACACATTTTTATTCCTTGGCTTTTAACATACCGTGATACTTTTAGTTTTTACTCTGTTTTATTGTTTTATTATTTCTATTGTTTTTTTTTTAATTGTCAGTTCTTATTGTTTTCCATTTATTTTAGGTTTTAAATGTTTCATATTTTATTTGTGCAACACCTTATCGCAGCCATTGTTGTTTTAAAGTGCTTTATAAATAAATAAAGTAAGTAAACTGAGGTGGTGGTACTGGGGCTTTAAAAGGGCCCTCACCTGTGGTATTCTGTAACTACTTGCAAATTAACCAATATTTACCGTTTGTCTTCCATAGTTCTAAATTAAATTCCTAAAACAGAAACACAAATCCAAAACGAACCCATTGCATACATTGCTGTATTTTATATTTTGAATAGAATAGGAAATATATATTTGAAATAAGTAAACATTAAACATTCTTTTCAATATATTTTAAAGCTCTTAATTTATTACTCTATGAAATATTTAGATTGGGTTTTCAAATTTTGAATAAAATATATGGTATAATACATAACAAATTATTTGCTTAACTTTATTTCCTTCTGTTCTAAATTACATGATAAATAACTTTTAACTGCTGTTATGGATCACTTAAAAATGTCAATGGTCAACCTGAACAGCAATTCAGCTGTAGAATAATCACCTTTTCTATTGTATTATTAGCCCCTCTGAGGGATTTTGATTGGTAAGCCGGAGAGATAAATAAATTAATGATGTCAGGCCATGACCATGAAACAAAAATATGTATGAAATTATTTTATTTTTTTTATCAATTTGAGATAAAGATAGATTAATTTGTGTGAGAGATCTGTCTCCAGTTTCAATAACATTTTCACATGTATAAATATACATTTTTAGACTTTTTAAATTTTTTTACTGTGGCACTTCTGGTTTTCCATAAGCTGGGTGCTCTAAATAATTTGTATTTTAGGCTCCTGTTTGTGTGACATGTTTAGATTTGAGCTATGAATGCCATGAGCCAAACCTTCCTTTAGCAGGTGAGGTTTTACAGCAGTACCTTCATGTCACTCAAATGCCACAAATCCATTGTGCAGGTGCAGCAAAGAGGATACGCTCGGTATTAGCATAAATCTAGAGCAGGTTATGAAACAGCGCAGTCATATAAGTTTACCAGCCTCCAAATGTTACTTATTGGACCTGTTCTAATTATAACGTTCACTAGCAAGAATATACAACATGTCTCTGACAGAAACTACCGAGTTTGTTAGCCCCATTAGAGCAGAGGACACATAGATGAGAGAGGTCCAGCTGCTAGGCTGGAGGTAAAGTTGATTGGGAGAGCAAACAGGAGCTAGGCTATACCTGCAGCTTGAGGCTGTCTCCTCAGGTGGCAGAAACGGAACCGTTTGTTTATATCAAAGTGATGGAGCAGCTGCCTGACCCAGAGCGGAGGGACAGATTAAAACTGCAAATTTTCTTTTCACTGCCTGTAGCAAAACAAGCATTTGGAGCAGCTTAATGAACTCAGAAGTTGTGTTACTGGCCAGACCATTTTTGTGTTTGGCATGGGGAAGAGAGGAGTTCTTCCACTATATCAGAGACATTTAGGGATAAAAATAAAGGATATAGTTAACATATATATCACGCTTATAAACTGCTCAAAAAATTAAAGGAACACTTTGAAAACACATAAGTACTCAATTGGGGAAAAATAATCTAAAGGCACTTTTTAAAGTCAATTCAATCCAACTATAAAGATTGGTTAAATAATTTATATCTAAGGAAACGCAGCAGATTGCATCAAGTCATTGACTTGCAGCATTCACTCCTCCTGAAACGTTTGTTCTGTGTGCCTCTATGTTACCCTGTAGCCTTTCCAGGGTGTACCCCACCTCTTGCTAGAGATATGCCCAAGTTCCCCCATGACCCTGCATGGATACGTGGAAATAGACTATGGATAAAACAAAAAGCCATCATTGAAGTAGTGGAGACTACCACAACCTATCTGCTAGTACAGCAGTTAACTTTGGAGGCTGAATGCAGCCCAATGAAAAATATTACTGACCAAGGAGTTCCAATGATATCTCTGCTTCTGCGGTGTGAAGAAATGTGATGATACTGCTTCACACCGCTGTTTGATCGCCAAATCAACCACAGGAATATTCCAGCTCATCAATAGCATATGGGTGGGAGAAACACACTTCTGTTTTATTACACGTATTGGTTTATCAGGTGTGCCTTGCTTGCCTTAATTCTCGTTGGTAAACACTAAACAAAGAGTTGAAAATGTTCATCTAAGATTTTAGTCAAAATATAAATAATACCATTATGCTGTTAAAGCTGTAGACCGTACATCCATGGTGTGAATTTTTGATTCCACCATGCCACAAAAATTCTATTGGATTAAGATTTGGTGATTGTAGAATATTTGGGGTACAGTGACTGATTGCCCTGTCCTAGAATACAGTATGCTTGTGCAGTATGAGTGATTGCTGGAAAGCCATGGACAATGCAGACAACTGTCCCTGTGGCTCTATGCTCTTTCAGGAGGAGTGAATGTTGCTTGTCAATACTTGATGCAATCTACTGTGTTTCCTTAGATAAGAAACATTTTGACCAGTCTGTATAATTTGATGGAATTTGACTTTGTGAAATGCCTTGAGATGACATGTATCATGAATTGGCACTTTATAAATAAAATTGAATTGAAAAGTATGAGATTATCTGAGCTTTGTGAAATGATGATTTAGGCTGCTCAAAGTAGCAATAAAAAAATGGGTACGCCGTGGTGATAAAAGGATATACTGTACACAGTTTGCATCCAGACTCAGTGGCTGTGCCATTTAAATGATGCTTAGTTGTTACTAAGGGCTACACACTGCACCTAGAAAATATCTTCCTCGCTACTGCACTGTTGCCACCAATACCTGACCCATTTATACAAGGCAGGGTTGATCCATGCTTTAAGTTTCTGTATGCCAAAACTTTGACCCCACCATCTGAATGATGCAGATGAAGTAAGAACTAATTACAGTGGCTAATGTTTATCAATATGGTATAATATGGTTAAATATTTGTAAGTCTTTGTAAGTTGTAGCTTCAGTTTTCATGGACTCCTGCTGTTGAAGCCCATTAGTTTCGCCGTGTGTGTTTGGAAAATGTATTGTATATACCTTGCTTAAAATGAATGCTTATTTGTGTCACTGTTTCCTTTCTATTATCCTGAAGTACTGTTCATGCTTTTGGACATGAGCAGGCATTCATGTTTATTGTTGCTTACTGGAAATGTTTTTTGTTTTTTAAGGCACTGATTTTGATCCCAAAAATACAAGGATCATCTCAACAGGGCTAACAACCACACAACATGCAAGAATCCTTGATGTTGTGTTGGAATCAAACCCAAATTTTAACAATTGGTTAATTGTTAGATATAAAAATGTACAAAATATAATTATCCTTGAAGGATAACTTAAGTTAAAGAATATAATCAGTGGTCTTTTTTTCATGTATTATGATTTTAAGAAAACAAGATTTCATTTCCACATCTCCACTTTATAAGAGCTGACAAAGAAACATGCTGCAATTCCTTCATTACAGACTATTTCCTACAATCACTGGGTTATTGTCGTACCACAGATTGAAGCAAATAGTACGATTAAAGGCTTGATCCATTTTCCTCCTAGTGGACCTTTGCTTTTCGCACTTCGAGAGTTAAAACGATTATATAGATTGAATGCTTTGGTAAATTATCTTTCAAACAAACATCCAAGAAATCCCTCCCCCAGTTCTCCCTCTTATTCCTCTGAGACGATCCATCAGAGCAAGACGTAATTTAGAGTCAGGCAATGTTCAATTATCAGCAGAACAATGTCTCAGTACCTTTTTTTTCTTCTTTTTTTTTGCAAGTTCATTCAAGCGAATGGCTGAGAAACAGAGGCGTTACAGGAGAAAATGTATTGGCCTTTCTGATGTATCATGTTACTATCACAGAGGAAATCACAAATAACATGTAATTGAATTGTAGATGAAGCACAGTGGTAATGTTTTAGTGACACAGCACTGCTTGTTTTGTTTTGTTAAATAAACTCATCTATAGTTGTGACATCTGTTGAATTATAAGACTGATGTTTATTTTAGTAGCATACATATTTAAAACATTGCCATCGCAGTACTATTGGCTTCACTTCACTTAACCCTCATGTTTTTTTATGGGCATGCCAGCTCATAGTGCCAAATCATAGTTCAAATAATCAGCGAAAATAAATATTAAATAAATGAATAAATCAAGTAATTCATTTTTTTCTGGGTGGCTGTGATTAAGCTGACCAAAGTACAGGCAAAGCACATTTTTATTGTTGGTGTTTCTCTTTATATAAAGCACATTCATGTACTTTTATTTGAACTAGTCCTTGTCATGAAATGTTGTTGCAGACCCAAAGTGTGTCAGCGATGAGACAGAGCCATGGTAAGATGATGAAAATTAATGATGGAAAAACTTACAAGGATCAGAGAAAATGTTGGAGCCAGGAAGGAATTACAGAACAGACCAACAGAACAGAACAGATGGCAGTGCGGATATCTGCTGTGGCACTTGGCTCTTTATGTTTGTCTTTGTGTTTTTGTTCGTGTTTGCACCCCTCCCAGCATTAATCCTGTACAGTAGGCCTGAACTGGTAGAACTGGGAAAACCCCCTGAACTTTATGGACTCTACAAGCTGCAAAAAACAGATTTTATACCCCCCGAAGTGCAGCAGTTCACAGAGGCTCTTGCCATCCCACTTCTGTGACATAGGAGATGTAGGTAAAAACGTAAGCAAAAGCAGAGCAAATGGGGCAGACTGCACACTAGGCTAAAGGCTAACCCATACAAATCAGCTCTGCCCAGTCTCCTCCTGGCCAAAAGTAGATCACTCGCCAACAAAACGAAACAAAATCTGACTGAGGATTGCCGTAAGATGGACAGTTGTGTAGTGATCTTAATGGAGACATGGTTGGACAACAACATCCTTGACGCCAACAGGACTACAGATGCAGAGAAGATCAGGGGTGGAAGTTTGACACGGCATATTCACAACTCGTGCATATGCAGTGTTCAGTGGCTTGTATGCAATGGCTTGTAGGAAAGTATCAGCTCCACCGCAATGTGATCCGATGCACCGAAGTGAGGAGCTGTGACAGTTTTATATGCTCCTGGGATATTGCAGTAGATTTAATATATTACTGTCTCTGGTTGAGAACATAATGAATTTATGGAACTTGGGGGGCACAGCTTTAAGCTCAACATGATTAAAATCCCCTGCTAAAATCAAAGCCACATCCGGGTTGCTGTTCACTGATAAAGCAGTAAAGCTCCTCCAGGGGGTTCTTAGCATTAGCTTTGGGGTGGATGTATGTAGCAATAATAATCACTGAGTGAACTCTCTAGCCAGTTTAAAAGGTCTGCACTTAAGTGCTAGATATTCCAGGTTGGGGGAACAGAAACTTCCGATCTTTTTAACTGCTGTGTACCAGGTGTTATGAACATATATAATTAATCCTCCTATTTGTCTCTCAGACGCCTTGTTCCGATCATCCCCGTATACAGGGCGGCCTGCTAGCTCTACCCCCTCATCAGGCACCGAGTCATTAAGCCAGGTCTCCGTGAAAATCGCTACACAGT